>KV751317.1:12643558-12653684 GCA_001698575.1 Mola mola
ATCACCATTGATGTTGAGTGATATACATCATAAATCATCTTTATTGATGGTAATACACACATTTTCATGATATATAGAAGCTCGAACCTGAACCCCATGAAAAATAAAGCAGCTTCACAACAAAATGTGTCAAAAATTGACAGTATTAGAAAGGTGTAAATCAGTAAATTTTTTTCGGTTTGTACATAATATGACTGAAGCACTAATAAAAAAAACATTACATTTTATTTTGTGCCAATGTCTTGGTTTTTACTTTTTGCTCCATCTGTGTCAGGCAGGTTAGTGCAGTGACCCAGAGGGAAGGGGAGAACAGATCTTAGAAGGGCCATGAGAGAAGTAATACACAAAACATAAAATTCGGAATGACGCAAAGAATGAGCAGCTATGAGCTAGTGAGGCGTATATTAGCAGTTTCACTTGTGAACTGATGAATTGCAGAATTGCAAGTGTGCAGGCAGGAACAGGTACGGTGAGTCTACACTTGTACAGCCTACAGTATTGTTTGCTTTGCAGTTTAAATTGCTACACACTACAAAAAATGCATTTCCTGGCAAAAATGCATATGGATGCTGCATGCTGAAATGAAACTGCTGAAAGAATTTTCCGACTTGCAGAAATGTTAAATGAAGAGCCTGAAAGGGTACAAGCTACAATGTCAGTTGAAATGTGGCAGAGGCAGTATTTTTCTTGAACTGAAATTTACTGAAGAGGCCAAAGGGTGAAATTGTTGTTCAAAAATGTGTTTAATGTCTTTTATGTCACATGAAAGACAGAACAGGATGCTGTTAATTGGCATCCACACTGATAATAGAAATAGCAATAAGGTTACGCCACACTAAGAGTAGATTCACCAATGAAAACAGCTCCACATTTGACCTGACCTTTTACTGCTCCAGCTTTCAGGAGCCCAGCTCAGGGTCTCCTGATGCTGCACCTGATGCACTTACATGTTGATATCTGATTATAGTGATTATCCATCTCTCAATTCCAGTCTTGTGTCTCATGTTGCTAATTGGACGGTAAAAGATGAGTGACACAGAAGAGGATGTTTTGGCCCAGCTGACAACACCACAAGCACTGAAACATGGGCTCCTGAGGCTAAATTATTGTCATACTGCAGAATGTCGGTTCTGAGTGGTGTAAACAAGGTCATTAGGTCTCTGTGTCTTCACACTTAATATCTTTAAATGTTTCCTCTCACATAGACATGCCAATTGATTGCATTGGTCAGGGTCACAATGCAGGGATGCCCAGGCAAAGGTTATGTAAAAATGACAGGGAATTAAGGGAGGTTATGGTCCTCAGTCGGAAAAAGAAATACAGAGAATTGTAGAAACAATCTCTATAAGAAACAACATAAACTTTTCCTCTTTTGGTCAGTTTTAAAATATTAATGCCAAATACAAATTAGGACAATCAATCAGTGAAACTTTATTTCTCGAGCAAATTTAGAAATACAACATTGTTGTGCTGTACATTCACAAACAAATACGTAACGATATAACAAATCAAATCAAATCAAATTTTATTTGTATAGCCCGAAATCACAATTTACACATTATCTCACTGGGCTTTGACAAACTGTACAGATGTGACATCCTCTGCCCTTAGACCGTCGAACCGGGTGAGGAAAAACTTAAAAAACCCTAAACAGATCAAATCAAATCAAATCAAATCAAATTTTATTTGTATAGCCCGAAATCACAATTTACACATTATCTCACTGGGCTTTGACAAACTGTACAAATGTGACATCCTCTGCCCTTAGACCCTCGAACCGGGTGAGGAAAAACTTAAAAAACCCTAAACAGGGAAAATAAGAAACCTCAGGAAGAGCCACAGAGGAGGGATCCTTCTTCCTAGGACGGACAGACGTGCAATAAATGTCACTTGTACAGAACACAAAAACATGATAACAACAGTTCATTTAGAATGCATAAAACATCCATGAGTCCCAGAGTCTGTGGATTCTATGAGTCCGGATGTATGGAAAGTCTAGTGATCCAGACGCAGGTGGACTCTGTTGGTCCAGGAGTCATTGTACTCCATGTAGGAAGATCTGGGTGTTGCTGAGTCCAAGAGTATGTAGAATCTGTAAATCCAGGGATATGTGAAGAGTAGTGGTCCAGAAGCAGGTGTAGTCTATTGATCTAGAAGCCATTGTGATCTGTGGGTCCCGATTTGCACTTGGAAATCCAGCCTAGGATCCAAGTCACAGGATCTCCTTTCCTAATGTGGCCAGGGGGCATCAGGCAGGACCACAGCAGCACCTCCCACCGCGACCTAGAAAAACCTGCAGGATGGTAAAGCACAACGACTCCGGGGAAGAAGTAAAGTTAGTGTAAGGATATGGACATTTACAGGAGCAGAGAAGGAGTCGGAGTCAGAGGGGGGAGAGAAGAAAGCTGCACCTGTGTTCCCCCAACAGAATACAAAAAACAGAATACAAAAAAACAACCACAGCTCTCAGTCTGGGTTTATAATGCCAAGAAATACAAATTAGCTTTAAGAAGTGATTTCAAAATCGGCATAGGTCAAATGGGAACTGTTATAATGTGGAGGGGCAGCTTGTTCCTGAGTTTTGGAGTTAAAGCTGGTGGTCAGCCTGGTTTTGGCTTCAGGGACCTTAAGTTGTTGCTGTTCATTGGACTTCAACAACCTCATAGGGGCTCATAAATCAATGTGGTCTGAAATGTGTGGAGTTGCTAATCCATTAGATTTAACAACAAAACGCCTAAGATCTTTAAATGTATCATAAAACGCAAAGGATGCCAGTGAAGGGAGGCTGAAACAGGTGCAAGTGAGGAAAAATCTGCATTTGGACAGGCTGTTTAGATTTCATTTGAAAAAAGTGGGGGATATTTGGAAGAGGGGATTCAAGTGTGGTGTTTGGGATATCTGAACTGTTTTTATTAAGGAGCTATAATTATCATGATAAAACTTCAGCAACAGTATTGTATAGTCAACTATAGTCTCTTCTGACATCACCCTTTTCCTCCCCCCTTTTGCAGTTTGTATTTCTTCCCTCCTCTTTAGCCTTGTTCCTCTTTCTTTATTCACAAATATGTCCCTCCCCCTTCTGTTCCGTATCTTTATACCTTTTCTCTTTGACCCCCCCCTCCACCTCTTCCTTTTTGCAGAACATTGTGTTGTTGCTCCTCCCTCTCCCCCACGTTCACTGAAGCAGCAGCCTGGAAATCTTTTCCCTGTCTGTGTCTGTTAAAAATGAAATGCTCACTACCCGTTCTCTCACATTTTTCAAGCGTTACACCCATGATCCTCTCTGCCTGTGCACAGACTTCCTGTATGTCTCCCCCCTCTGCACTTCACTGTACCCTCCTCCACTTCCCCCCGACCTTTCCTCTCTCTCTTGAGCTCAGCTTCTCTCTTCCTGAGCTCACTCTTGTCGTTGGCGTTCGCGTTGACTGGCCAGAGTCCGCGAGCTGAGCACTCTCATCTTTATTTTGATCCTCCACATTTCTCTGTCTCTCCCTCCTCTCTTTTCTCTCTCTTAATCCCCATCTCTGCAGCTATTCACCCATTCATCTCAGTCCAGCCCTCAGGGTAAGTAGCCTAGAAAATATTTAACAGTTGACTGAGTTTGCTTTGACATGTCTAATGCACACACATACACAACAGTAAGTATTTGTGCATTTTTAGAAAAAAGTGTGCAACAGGCATTCCAGCCCTCACACACTCAGAGAAGAGAAACGTGGATGTGATTATGTAAAATAGCTGTGATGGAGTTCTTTATTTCCTGGGTGTGGGCTTTGGCTGTATAGTTTTTCGTCGGGGGATGTGTGTTTGTCTTATCATTCCTCTCATTCCTCTGAGAGTCTGGATTTCATTAACACAATCTGAGTGAGATAAGCCCAGTTTGAGGGGTTATAAAAAAGTTAATGTTGTGTTTTACCTCCATAGAGTCCAGGTTCATTCTGACTGCATCTTCATCATTAGTTAAATTATAGTTTGAAACTTGGTGAGTTTCTTTCCCTTTTGTTTCGCCCCTTTTATCAAGCATCTTGTAACTTCTCTTTTTCTAGACTTGACAGTTCTTCCAGCCTTGTTCCGTCAGCCATTTCCTGGTCTGTTTCAAACATCTGATTGGCCATGGCGTACCATAGCTTCTTGCTGGAACCAATTAGCTGCCATGCCTGGAATAAGGATCGTACTCGTAAGTTTGCTCGCCTTCTCGGATTGGCCACTCAGGTCTTGCGTTTCAAGGAATCATCTCATCTCTAGACTGCACACTGTTTGAATCACAGGCGTCATAGAACATCTTGCTTTAATTAGACAGAGGAGAAATAGTGTAACAGTCAGAGCTTTGTGATTGGCTCCCAGGTGGGAGAAGGTATTTCCTGTTTCCTGTAACGGTGAGGGCGGCATCTGGAGGCCTTTCTAAGAAGCTCTTGTGCTCCGTTAGCTCCAGGAAACAAACGCCATATTTGGCTGCTTTGATCAGCGCTTTGGTTTCAGGCAAAGGAGATGTAATAGCCATCTGTGGTTGAGTCATACATGCTCACAAAAAGCAAAATGCACACTGAAGCACCCACACTGCGCCTCTAAGGCAAACGCCACTTCTGACTCATCTGCTGACTGAAACATGTATAGGGTTTCCTACATTAGAGGAAGGAAGGTGGCGCATCGTCTATTTAAAGATAATATGAGCCTGTGTGCTGCCTGCAGGCAGATGCATGCTGCATTTCTTTTCTTTTCTCTCTTCTCATCAACCAGTCAGCTACTCTGTGCTCCACTTCTCTGTTCCCATGATGAGCTTCTCCTGTCAATCACTCTGTACTATGTCCTCGTAATGATGAGCTTTCCCACATTTCACTGATTTTCACTGCTTTCTCTGCTAATGCACAGTAGGCTTAAATCTGTATATCTGTTTCAGAGGTCGCGCTGTGCCCCAATAACCACGAGGTCCACATCTACAAGAAAGATGGGACTAAGTGGAGCAAGATCCATGAGCTGAGGGAGCACAATGGACAGGTAACAGGTGAGACAAAGACGCTGGAAATATCTTACATTCACACATTTCAATGGAAGTGCAAATATTGCAAAATTTATTCAAAGGTTCCTGTCCAGGAGTAAAATATAGAAGTAGATGAAATAATTAATATCACTTTGCAACAGCTGCTTAGCTTAGCATAGCATAGTCTAAAGACTAGGAACAGAGGAAAACAGCTAGACTAGCTCTGTCCACTAACTAAATCCAACAACCAGCATATATAAACGTCACCAATTGAAACAGTAAAGCTTGTTTTCTTGTGTGTTTGTTTTTTTTTTTTTTAAACTAAAATGGTAGTCAACTGAGTACACACCTCTTTCAAGGTTCAATAGTCTCCTTAAAATTCCTGGATCCTCCCCTTTATCCAGACCTGTACCTAAATTTAAAGGGTTCATCCTTGGCCCGTTCCCCATCTTCTTACTGTTTTACTAAAATCCATCCAGTAGTTTTTGTGTAATCCTGCTAACAAACAAACCTAAAAAAAAACTGCATACAGGGGTGAAAAACATGGTGTACAAATGGCACACTTAAGTTTTGCGTTTGTTAAATGGAAGAATATTTCTGACCAAACACCGTGACCCCCTGAAACCTCTGCTGGTTGCCAGGCAACATCTTAATGACCGCAGGATACCTGTTGTCAGCTGTTTCCAGCCTTACAGTAAATGTAAAATAGTCAGATTTAACATCAAAGTTTACCTTTAAAACCCTCTTATCTTGCTTATTAATATTTCAAGCAAAAACTAAGAACATGAGATTTCTTTAACAAAACTTCAGCTTATTTCAGAGGCTGATGACACTCAGCTCTTGCTTGTTATCCTAAATCAGTTCCAAAAAAAAATTCATCCAAATAAGTCAAATCCAATTTAAATAGTCGTATCAATCTTTAATCAATCTCATTTAACTCTTGTCAAGAAAGCAAATAAGTGTAATTACCCAAATATTGCACAGGTCATGAATAAATGTTGTGCAAAGAGATCATATCTGTTTGCTCTCTAGGTATTGACTGGGCTCCTGACAGTAATCGTATAGTTACTTGTGGAGCGGATCGTAATGCCTATGTGTGGAGCCTAAAAGAGGGCACATGGAAGCCCACTTTGGTCATCCTCAGGATCAACCGTGCAGCTCGCTGTGTGAAGTGGTCGCCACAAGAGAACAAGTTTGCTGTGGGCAGTGGCTCACGCCTCATTTCCATCTGTTACTTTGAGCAGGAAAATGACTGGTGAGCTTTGACAAAAGATATCTTTCTGCCTCTAATGTATACAAGCAGCTGCCTTTTGCTAATATGAAGCATACATTTTACATACAGTCTAACACGTTTTGTTGTTGCCTATAGGTGGGTATGTAAGCACATCAAGAAGCCAATCCGCTCCACCATCCTCAGTCTGGACTGGCATCCCAACAATGTGCTGCTGGCTGCTGGATCTTGTGACTTCAAATGCAGGTGTGCATGTGGAATCAATCGATAGATGGATGTTAAATAATTACATTTAATACTTAAAACTACTTCTTTGACCTGTTCTGCTCTGTACATCAGCCAAGTTTCTTGTTTTGAGTAAAAGTTTATTTTTCTAACAAAGGCTCTGCTAAATAAGTGCACTCCGAACTCTAACACTTGAAAAAGAAATTTAAACTAGTCCTAACTTCTAATTCTAAATCTAAAGGCTGACCGAATCCTCCAAACCGCTCTCATCCACAGGGTGTTCTCAGCCTACATTAAGGAGGTGGAAGAGAAACCTGGCCCCACACCCTGGGGCAGCAAGATGCCATTCGGGGAGATGTTGTTTGAGGCCGGAGGGTCTGCAGAAACTCAGGTTTTGGGTGGAGGTGGTGGGTGGGTCCACAGTGTGTGTTTCTCGCACTCTGGCAACCGCCTGGCCTGGACGTCGCATGACTCCACCGTGTCCGTCGCAGAGGGAGGCAAGAGCAGCCTGTAAGAGAGGGCGGGGCTGCAACATACCTGTGTGTCTGTGTGGGTGTGTGTGCACACTCCTGACCTTTGTTATGACTCCACAGAGTCAACAGTCTGAGCTCTGAGACACTCCCTCTGCTGTGTGTCACCTTCATTACTGAGAACAGCTTAGTGGCGGCTGTGAGTATGCAACACACACCTGAAAAATCTTCAACTACAGATACTGCAATACTAAGAGACGAATCAGAGGAGTCTGTACATCAACTAACCTTCATACAAAACCTGATTCATTAGGTCAATGAGTTCATTTTTCCAAGTTATCTTTTTCACAGACTTTATTGGTTGTTGTGTTACATCAATATTACAGCTGGCTGGCCATATCAGGATACACAATATCACAGTATTTTTTTCTCAAAAGCACTTCATAAATGCTAGGACTGGGCAATAATAAAACAAATTTCACAATATCTTTAACCATATATCCTATCCTGCAAAATACTGCAAAAATAAAATATTAAGACAATAAGATTTTCAGTAAATAATCATTAGTAATGCTGATTTAATGAATAATTGAGTGCCCTTAAAAACGGGATAAGAACACACTTATGCCAAATCATGATATAACGATATATATCGTATATATTGCCCAGCCCTAATCCATATTTAATATTTGTAAATATATAATCTAATCTATCTAGATAACATACCACACTAAGTAAACCCGTCAAACCAACAAAAGCTATTAAAGTATATCATATAAAGTAATGTGTTGATTTTTATTGATGGGAATTAAATTACATGTCTGTTAAAGGAATAAAAGTGTTATTTCTTATTTCAAAAGTGACACTGACTTTAAGGCTGTGTGAAGGCTGTTGTCACAGTTGAATGCTGTCAGAATAGGTTGACACATTCTACACATAAACCCCACTAAGCTTTTTTGCTTTTTAGCAATAATCCCAAATGATATCTAGTCTCATATTACCATACTGCTAATTTATCCGTATATCCTCATATTTGTGTTCCTTTAGGGCCATGACTGCTACCCAATACTGTTTGTGTACGACAGCGCTAAAGGCAGCTTGACCTTTGGTGGCAAGTTGGACGTTCCTAAGCAGGCGGCCCAGAAGGGCATCAGTGCCAGGGAACGTTTCCAGAATCTGGACCGTCGGGCCTCAGAGAGCCAGTCCACTGAGAAGGACCTGAACACCATGCACAAGAACAGCATCAGGTAACACGAAAACAAACAATATGCACATTTTGAGTCTGGACTGTTAGGAATTAGGTCTAAACAGTCAACTGAGAACTGATATGAAATAAGTCTGTCTTTTCTCAACAAAATATTTCAGCCAAATCTCAGTGATGGAAGGAGGACGAAACCAGTGCACCAAGTTCTGCACCACTGGCATGGATGGAGGAATGTGCATCTGGGATGTCAAGGTGACACGTGTATATTGCTCATTGCTCAAATTAAAGAAGCTGCGCTGATGTAGTTGTGATGTTTTTACAGACCTGATATGAACATTTTGTGATTATTTAATGCTCTTTTTTCAGACTTTGGAGTCTGCAATGAAGAACCTGAAGATAGTCTAAGCTGATGTTTACATTGCCCGCACACAGTAAAACTGCTGCCTTATTACACAAAAGCTTCTTGGCCTTATTTTAATCAAGTATTTTATCTATACCAGCTGAACGATCAGACCCAGGTCAAACGGCTCTTTGCTGAGCTTGTTTAACTCAATACTGTATTCAGAGGGACTGACCCCAGGTCTGTAAATGGTACCTAATTTGAGTTCAATTAGTATAATCAAAGAAGGCTCAGCCTCAGCAGAATGCTTAAAGCAGGATTTTTTTTTATTAATCATGATGAAAGGGGCTAAGGTATTTGTTAAAGCTTATGCTGGTCATAATATGCATTTAATAAATGATTACTGTTACAGTGCTCAGCAAGGATTGGTTCATTGTGTTTGTGTATGTGTGTAAGTCTCCTTTTGGAAATGTGGAGGTTTAAAAAAACATTACAGAGTTGAGCTTCATGGTTCCATCTTGAGGTTAAAAACTCGGAGTCCACAGTTAGCACTATGAGTGGAGTTTGCATGTTTTCCCTGTACTTGCTTTGGTTTGGTTTGCCCTACCTGTGAAACATGTGTGGTAGGTTGATGGGAGTCAATGCTGTTTTGTCAATCGCAGAAAGTTTAGTTTAAATTTTAAAATCAGTTATTTCATTTTATTTTTTTATGTCACGGTAGTGTGGATAAATCTTGGAAACATAAGTTAGAACATAATGTGAAAAGATAACTTTTTAACATGTATAAAAAATAATGAATAAAAAAAATGATAAACGCAACAGAACAGTTAATTAGTGAAATTATAAATAATTAAAATCATAATTTAAAAAACAGTTTTGGCTACTTGGTAGCTTGTCTTAAACCCATGATGTGTAATTGTGCTCCTGTAATCTGGACTCAAGGTGTTATACATACATATGTAATTTATGTCTTTTCCTCTGTTTCTAAATATAAATAACCGTAATAAATGACATAAGACAAGTGCACAGAATAAACATTAAGACAGATAGGAAAGCCTTTACTATTCCCTCATAACAAGGGCTTCAGTGACTACAAGATACAAATACATGCATGGAATTGTACCTCTATATACATATGCACACATATATTTTTAAACACATTCAAGTGCATTTCATAAAATATATCAACAAATATGGATTTAAATAAATAATACCTTTAAAATTATGAAATAGTTAATATCTTGAAAGTAACACGCGTTAACACCTGTAAGAGACAGTCTACTCTTCATTTTAATCATTATCAATTAATACACTAAAAACAGAACATTCTTACCTCTTACATAGTCCCAGCTGAAACCAATACACCAAAACAAACAACACACTGTTCCAGCTCAGAAATGTGAAGATTTGATGCTTTCTTTTTATTATTTCAATAATTTACACTTTGTTGGACAAAGTTGGACAAAACATGCATTATTACATCATTTTTGTATGAGTAACTTAATCCATTATTTAAAAATACAATCAGAAGATTTAATCCATTATAAAAATAATAAATGGTTGATTTATGTCAACTGCTGCAAATTAGCTGCATGTATTTGTACTTTTACAAACGCTTCCTTTACCTAACTTGCCTGGTAACCCCCCTCCCCCCCGCTCCACTCCACAACCTGACGTCATC
>KV751317.1:12653801-12718332 GCA_001698575.1 Mola mola
GGGGGGGTTTATTATTTGGTTATTATTTTATTATTTAGCCTCCTCAGAAGCACCAAACATATCAGGTCTAACCGCTGTCACACACTAAGTAGTGCCAAACGAAGATACATGCCCTTTACGACAGAGTTTCTCGTTTCTCCTTAGTGAGTCAGACCACCTCGAAGCCGCAAATCGCAGGGCTGCAGCGCCACCTAGACGTAGAAGCAGGAAGTGAGCGCACAGGGACAAGTCGGCGTGGATTTCCACAGCCGCGAAGCAGTCCCTCAGCGGTGCAAAGCCAAAAAAAAAAAGAAGCCTCCTCTCTGAGTCGTGATGTGATGAGGCGGACCGGCGGCTGGAGAGAGAGGGAGAGAGAGGGAGAGGGAGAGAGAACCTCAGCATCACCATCGTGCAGGAGAAGAAAGAGGCTGTCTCCTCAGAGACCATCCCCGACGCCCACACTTCCGGACTGGAACCTCTGGAGGCAGCTGGCCCGGGATGTTGCCTGAGATGAGGATAAAACGACGACGTCTTCTCGGTGAAACGGCGACGTTTGTTCCGTTCTATTAGACCCCGATCACACCGCAGCTCCTAGGGGGATCCAGGCTTTGGCCACCCTGTCTGCTGTCAACTGTTGCTTATTTCCACTGTAAATGAATCTTATAAGGTATGTGGACTGATTTCAAGACGTTTAATCCGCTGATTGACTGTAGGACTAGAAAGCGCAGATACATTAGATGTCATATTGCTGCCTGACAGGGATGAATTAATGGTGATGAAGAGTCGACATTTACATTTCAACATATCTGATGATGATGATGATGTAGGAATCATGTAGCCAAGGGTGTGATTACTTGCATTGTTATTACACACACACCTGTCACTGGCTTATTATATGTGGACTTGACATGGACATGAGAAGGTCCGTTGGCTCTGGGTCCTGGCTGTGATGAGGTAGAGAGCAGACTTACAGCTGTAACTGACTGCTATTTTCATTTCCAGTTCATGCTTCTTTTCATTGTCCGGTCTGTCAAATAGTACATGGTGTCCATCTCAAGTTCCCAGAGCTCGGGGTGACATCACTAAGATTAGAAGATGGGTTTTTCAACAAGCGATCCAAAGACCTGGTGCATTAGGTTCATATTAAACAAAGTCAGGCACCAAGTCTGAGAAGCTGGAACGTGAGTGAAATGATTGATTGAGCAGGCCCGATCCATACTGTTTTGACTCTGGAGCGGAAGATACTGCAAAGTCTGGTAAACCCAAGTGTTTCCTGTTTGCTGTAAGCGTAATCCCTGTATGTTATGCATAAAATCAAACCATCTCTTTAGTATTCAGTGTGTTGTCATGCGACAGACTGAAGCTGTGGGCACATTTTACAGTACAAGTTGTCCCTGCATGAGCACTCAGCTTCCATATTGCATTTTTCAGAAATATGAGCTCAATCCAGTAGGTGGGAGCTGTCTTTTATTTCTTACTTCACATATGCTGAAACACTGTATTGAGTCATTGAATTGTTTATTGGCAGAAAACTGAAGGTCAACGATTTTCATAATCAATGAATCAATTTTTCGTTACAGTTGTTTACACAAGAGTAATATTCTCATGGTTCAAACTTTTTATATGTCATGGATCACTGCTTTTCTGTGTTTTGTATCATTTTAAATCAAACATTTTGAGGCTCTTGGATGTCGGTCACACCAACCATGACCTTTGAAAATGTTTGGTAAATAATATATTGTTTTGTATACTAAACAACTCATTCAAAGAATAATTTAATTTACACACACACATTTAAATAGCTGAAACCAGAATCTATTTGACATTTTTGCTTGATAAACTACTTAAACAATTATTTTTATTTCTAAATGCCTATAGATGAAATTAGTTCTTTCTCACATATTCACATAAATTACTCTATTTACTTACTACAGCACAACAAGCAGGACTTGAAGAGGACTATGAAGTGATAATAATTCAACATTGGCCTTTATGTGGGCTTGATGGTCTTCATGGTCCTTTAAGAAAAGCTGAAACTGACAGCCACCCCTCTGTCCATCCCGCCTTCACACGAGAAGGGTTATCCTGACATCTCCGCAGTGCTGCTCCTCTCCGTCCGGTTGGTGTGTCTGTCTGCTTGGCCTCTGGCCTGGTAATTATCGGCCAGCTTGATAAAGTCATTAAAGACCCGAGCCAAGCCTGCTGGGCCTGGCACCGACACGCACCAAAGACAGAGTCGGCCACACAGTACGGTGTGAGGCCAGCGCTGGATGCAGAGCTGCTTTATTTGGGACAGCGTGCTGGGTTTTCTGGGCTGTGTCAGTTCGTGTTAATAACTCTGAATGGGTCACACTCCAAAAAGAGCTGCCTAACAAACAGGAGCGTAATGTCAGAGATGGAGATCAGAAAAGATGTTTTCTTTCTCTTTATGTGAGGTAGATTTGGCATTGCTTCCTCAGTTGTATCTCCTGTATCCCGGATCAGCAGGGTCATTTATATATTTTTTTAAAAGTTTGATCTGACGTATAGCAGGAAAGCACCAGATTCTACTGTTTGACATTTACACAAGAGAGATTTAAGATGCACAGTTTTATGGATTATATGACTACTTGGGCTGAAATGTAAAACTGTGTATGTAGAGTTTTACCTTGTATTTTCACAGTGAAATGGATGAATAGTAGTCATATTCAGTCAGTGGTGTTCAGTGTTCCCACCTTCAACTATAATAAAGTAAGGCTTCATTGTACATTGCACAAAACCCCATGTCCATTATTTCTTTATTTCAGTGGTATTCCCTTTGATGGCTGCTGCATTCTCACTTTGAGTCTCTCCACCGATGTGTGTGAGAGGAGCCATCAATAAATGTAGGTCTCTTATGAAATCTGCCTCTCCAAGATGCAGCATGAAACCTGGGAGGGGTTGTTTACATGTGTTTGCGTGTGTGTTGTGTGTGTCAGCGCAGACATCTTTGCCTTCCTGCATGTTAATGTAATCAGCAGGAGGCAGAGAGAGGAGACGTGGTTGTGAAACAGGAGTGGGATGTGGAAGAAAGGAAGAGATGAAAGAAGAGGAGGTTTCTGGAGTGGGAAAAAAAAAAAGACAATCCCTGCTCGGCGGTTTCCATGACAACAGTGACATCACTAATAGAGCCGTTTGGGGGGTTTTTGAAAAATGTTCAAAGGAAGAGAATTAAGTTTGTGTGTGTGTGTGTGTGTGTGTGTGTGTGTGTGTGTGTGTGTGTGTGTGTGTAGGAAAATGTGGAAATGTGAAATATTTCAGAAAAAAGATCATCAGGAAAAACCTCTGGTTGAGTCGGTTTGTGGTTATCCACTGTTGCCAGGCAACAGCAGTCAAGGCAACATTGTTGCTAAGCAAAGGCAGAGGATGGGGTGAAATTTTAGAAGCACCAGCGAGAAACAAATGGAAAGAAAAATGGTTGCAAGCGAATTTAGGACATTTAACAAGAATTTAAAACCTTTACGATTCACACAAATATTCCATTTTTTTTTTTTTATTATATTCGATTAAATTCAACTATAAGGAAATACATAAAGTTTAACCATGCTCTTTTTATTCTGTTTCTAGGTTTATGAACAGCCGTGTTCCTCCTAACAAGCGATACCAGCCCACAGAATATGAGCACGCTGCCAACTGTGCCACGCATGCGGTGAATGCACACTCTCTCTCAGACACAGACCAGACCACTCAAAGAGAACATTCACTTGAATGACATGGAGGTGAAAAGCCCCTGTGGCACAGGTCTATGTGTCCTGTTTGATGCAAATCTCTCTCAGCGATAGACAGACATTCATAGGAGACTAGTTTATCAACATTGCAATACTGCAAAAATACTACCATGGTCCATTCTATTCTTTCCATTTCTGATGCATTTAACTCATCTACATGGAAGTGGATGTGGGCCACGTGGGGAAAAAAATTACTTTGTCATTTCAAAATAAGCATTTCTGAGAAGTTAAAAGTCAGAAATAAAAGCATTTTCTGCGTGACCTTAATCCACTACCATACCTAAAGGCTTGACTGTAGTAACACTTACTTCTCTGGTTTACCTTTTAGCAAACGTTCACTTGTACAAATGCAGTACCAAGCAATACCAAGTCTAGAAAAAGAACACACAGCAGTAGTATTACATAACAGATAAATGACACCTCCTTCATGCGCTGGATTTCAGTGTATCCTTCCTGCATGTTTGTGCCTCATGTTTCATTTATGTTCATGAATTCATTTAGTTATGGATAATCCCCAGCCTGCTGGGCAGCTCAGTGTTGCACTTCCAGTCGGAGGACCAATGGGAGCAGCTGTCTGCCTGGGTGTATGGGGCAGGGCTCAGCTCGCTCTTTATCATCTCAACCCTGTTCCACACGGTGGCCTGGAAGAAGAGCCACCTACGGTACACACACATGCATTTCAACACTGCATGAAGACAGGCTTGTGACACTGTGCATGTTGAATGGGGTTAAATGATATGATAAGGGCTGCTTTTTGCTGCAGAGAAAGAGCAGACATGAACAGTGTTAAATCCTGACACTACCCATACGCTGATGTCACCTAAAACACACTGCTGCTACATGTATAAACAGTGTCGCTCAGTTTTTCATGAGGCTGTTTGGTCTCTCCTCAGGTCTGTGGAGCACTGTTTCCACATGTGTGACAGGATGGTGATCTATTTCTTTATTGCTGCCTCCTACGCCCCGTGGTAAACAAATTAGACTGCTCCGTGTATCTGCATATGTGTGCGTGTATATACGTATGTGTGTGGTATTACGGTGTCTGTTGACTCACCTTCATGCTTCACCAGGCTCAATCTGCGGGAGCTGGGTCCATGGGCGTGTCACATGCGCTGGTTGGTGTGGGTCATGGCTTCTTTTGGGACCACCTACGTCTTCTTCTTCCATGAGAGGTCAGCTCATGTATTTATGTATTCAATCTGATCCGATTTTTTTTGAGCATACAAGTGTATCCTGTGATATTCATTAGAAAACAGAATTTGTAAACACATGAGCTTAGTGACTTCAGTTAGTGACTAGCTACCTGATACTTACCTGATGTGATGTCAGTGCTCTCCCCCCCGTCCCCCTGATGGGAAGAAAACTTGTGTGATAACATTGATTTTATTCATATGTTTTCATCGTGATCTTAGAAGAAAAAGTCGGATTAAGTAAGTGCCAAATAAGGAAACACCTCCACTGAAAACACACACAAAACCGCCAATTAGAGAAACGTGATGCTAAGGACAAAAACACACTGAAAGTCGCACAGGTGGCAACAGATGGACAAGCTAATAGGTTGATGGTCATTAGTCCCAAGGTTAAGGATAACTTTCCATGCTGAATTATTCTTGTCTCTATCAGGTACAAGTTAATGGAGTTGATCTGCTATACAGTGATGGGAGTTTTTCCCGCCTTGGTCATCCTCTCAATGGTGAGCACATTCCCTTCGGGTCACCTGTCAACTTTGAGGTTTTGTCCTTTCCCTGTCATAATACCTTTGACACTTGTGCTTGTTCCCAGCCGGAGCAGTCAGGGCTGTATGAGCTGCTGGTTGGCGGAGCCTGCTACTGCCTGGGGATGATCTTTTTCAAGAGTGATGGCATTGTCCCATTCGCTCATGCCATTTGGCACCTGTTTGTTGCAATGGGAGCAGCCATACATTACTACGCCATCTGGAAGTACCTCTATGCCCAGCCAGCCAACAGGGTCCAGACCTCCAGATGACAGCACTGACCAATGACCTCACAGGAAGCAGCTCTGTTTGAGCAGCTTTCAGGGAGATCCTCATGTGAGCTGTGTCCCAGTTCAGAGGCTGCCTCCTTTGGAGAGGAAATTCTGAACCTCTACCAAGCAGATGGTGTATGCTCAACAGCCAATAGTGCATTCAGATGATCCTCCTTCACGTCCAAAGTCAAACAGAGTCATGTCCGTCTCATTAGGAACTTTGACTTACATTGGCAGAAATGTGTGTAAAAGCTTTTTAAATTTAAACCAGAAATGGAACGCTCATGCTAACATTGCAGGTTTGGGCTTTACCACAGCCGCCTGGAAGGCATAAATGTCTAGAAACTTTGATGGCCCAAGTGGAAAATTCAGGGGGTTATTAGTTAGTAGAATTCATCCTAGGGGCACCATGCATTTCTTTTATAGAATTCGATCAAATATTGTTAAGGTATTTCAGTCTGGACTAAAACGATGAACCATCTGGGAGACCCACATTGTTACCTCTGTGCCGATATCATGGGTGAGAAACCAGTGATCAAGCACAGGCAGGTGTAAACGAGGTAGAGGTGTCGAATGTGATGTTGGACAACTCCAAATACTAAACTTGTGTTTATATAGGTCAAAATTATCTCACACCATCAAATTATCAAATAAGTTATGTCTGGCCGCATTCATTTACAGACTGCACTGGCTTTTTTTAACTGATAACAACCTGACCTCGAATAACTGGTAACCATGATGCAGTAATACTCTGTTTCCTGATTTTATGAACTGATGAGGAACATTTGAATGCAACATTGAGAAACTACCCAACATGCAGGGGACTGTACATTTCTGTAGCGGATACTGGAAATAATATGTCAAAAACAGAGGCTGCATTTGGATGAGACAACCTTTCAGCCTGGACTTTAAATGAGGCAGCCTGTTAACCAGGACACAGCTGTGGTTTTGTCCAGTTTAGTTCAATTTCAAGTCATTTATTTCAGGAATTTATGGTTCATTCATTCATTCCAATAATCAGGGGTTAAATTACTATTCTTGGAGATGATGTGGTGCACGCCCAGATACAGTGTTCAGAAGCCAAATTGAAGGCACTGTCTCGTCAAGAAGAGGACAATGTTTACAACTAGCTGACTTGACTATCATGATTAGTTTAAAGTCATTACTGTTATTATCATCATTAAGAGAAGGTTTTGTTTTGATTACATGCTCGGTAATTTAATATTACAACTCAGAGTGACAGATAGTATTATTACTATTATTGTAATCAGTTGTGCCATCTACACTGTAGGACACAATATGATTTAAAAAGCAGCTGTTTCAGTCAGTATTTTGCTGTGATTTCCAAATCAAGCATGAGTGTAGAACAATGTTTTTATTTTGAACAAACTGAAATTCATGGTGTTGAGTCTTGGAGACGCTACCTGTGTGCTTCCACATTTATTTGGCTCTATACAATAGCTTATCAAGCATAATTCCCGAATTCCAATAGGTAACCGTTGTTAATTAGGTTTAGTAAGTGAAGATGTCATCAGTACGATTCATGCACTATATATTTATCAGTGACGTAGAGCATATGTTGAGTTTGCCTATATTTTGTTGTAATGTACTTAAGAGTGTGAGCTGATTATCTTCATCATCTTTGACCTAGTGAACCTAATGAACGGGTCTTAGTTTATAGAGTTTGTGAACACTCCATGGTTACACCTTAGAAGGGAAAACCACTGTCTGACTCTTCACTGCCAGAAAACTGACTCACTGCCATAACTTACAGCACACCACTACCATACACACGTCACACTTGAAAGGAAACTGAAGCTATAGTGTTGTTGAACAATGTGGCCCGATATTAAGGCATCTCAGGTTCGTGTGCATACAGTATGTGCGTATGTGTGTCTTTTTATGTATCTACAGTATACTATCTGACTCCCATGGATCCAAAGCCTCGAACCGGCTGAGTCTATGTTTACACATGAATGCATGTACCTTGAATGTTTATAAAGTATATTTGAAATATGTATGTAGTGTTAAGCTATATGTGTCGGCACACTATCATATGATATCATAAATGTGGCTGTAGAGGACCAGAAGGTCATGTCTAAAAAGAAAAAAAAAACTCTCCTCCTTTTCATCATTTATCACTGCTGTCTGTCTCACAGGGTTTGGATCATTGGGGTTTTAAAGCCTGTGAAGCCACATTCAAGAAACACTGAAACTGCTCATGAAATCTGCACACAGAATCAAATAGCTGTGAAAATGTTTTCATGAATGCTGGCACCACTCCATGCCCAATCCACAAGTAGGGCAGCTGTCCCGAAAGTTTTCTGCAAACTTTACATGTACTTATAAACTGACCAAACAGGAAATATCTCTAAAGAAGACAGAACTGACTTGTAGCAGTAGATATATCTTCTGTAAAATGCACATTTGCGTTTAAATACACTGATAAACACTTTTGAGATGATATCCTTCTCACGAGCAGATAAGCAAAATGAGATGAAAATGTATGAGAGGTAATAAATACTATCCAAAGATTGTAAAGCAAATGTCCAAGTTTTGACCGAAGGATCAGCTGTGTGTCCTTTGCCGTCCACCGGTTCCTGAACAGCTCCCAAATGTACTTTCATTTCAAAACTGTAATATTGTTCATTACTCAATAATATTTCTCTCATAAATATCTGACCAAAAAAGGCAGAT
Organism: Mola mola; assembly: GCA_001698575.1. NCBI lineage: Eukaryota > Metazoa > Chordata > Actinopteri > Tetraodontiformes > Molidae > Mola > Mola mola. Next base: position 12,662,210 of record KV751317.1, read on the forward strand.
TTAAGATAGAACTTTGCTACTAATTTAATATCAAAAAAATTTATTACACCTACATGGAATGAAGCTCATCATATATATTCTCAAAATTACGAATACTTTTTAGTATTTGTACCTCTAAATGCTTAATTTAGCTAATCAGGAACACAAATTGATTGAGAATTTGCTGGTTTGGAGTCCTTGGGGGACATTATAGCCAGTGTCTTTAGTCAGTCCACGGGCAGGTTTGGTGACGGTGAGATGAAGTCTTGAAGATTTAATGTGTGTCTGTACTGTCTTGGTTATTGCATCTGTTTTCTTCAAACATACCATGTCCACCTGACTTTGTAAAGAGTTTTATAAACTCCATTTAACCTTCCTGTACATGGCTTGTAGCCGCTCTGTGATTGTGGGGTTGCTGACTCTGTTCTCAGTGCTGCTGGCATTTTCTGCCCAGTTATATGAGACTGATTATAGTATCTCATATTCTTTATCTCGCTAGTTTCATTATTACTTTTTTGTGTCTGTGGTGCTTTTGTGCTGTGATAAGCCTACATGATGCCAACAATGCTTTTATCTTTTCTATTTCTCTTGTAATAAAAAAAGATTTTTCCATGCAATGTCTCCCTTGAGCCAACATTTTATAACATTTAACCTTTTGGAAAAACATTTTTACAGTGGCTATTGAGGGTAAATCTGTAGCAGTTTTTATTACACAATAAAATACCCTATTTGGATTTGGATGCCGCACATATAATACTACATGGACAGAATTATTTGCACAGAAATCTAAATTACAATTTGGTTACCTTATATAGTTGTTACAAAGGGCTGTAATTGATGATATTCATTATCATATGCCTCGCATTTTCTATTAATGTAAAATCAGATTATTACATAAATATCACTAGAATTATTACAATTTTTTGTAAAATAAGCAGGATAAAAATACATGTTGTTCTAATACTTTCATCCTGATTGGATTTCACATTTGGTCATTTGTTATGGTTATTCTATATATTTAGCATTTCATAATGCCCTTTTATTTATTTAATATTAAAACTAAATGGTGCAGTGATTAGCACTGTCGCCTCACAGCAAGAAGGTCCTAGGTTCGATTCCCGGGTCAGGACGTTTCTATGTGGAGTTTGCATGTTCTCCCTGTGTCTGCGTGGGTTCTCTCCGGGTACTCTGGCTTCCTCCCACAGTCCAAAAACATGCAAACTGGGGGTTGGTTGTCTAATTGGTCACTCTAAATTGCCCGTAGGTGTGGATGGTTTTTGGGGTTTTTTTGTCTATATGTCAGCCCTGCAATGGACTGACGACTTGTCCGGGGTGTCTCCGCCTTCGCCCGAAGATGCTGAGATAGGATCCAGCCCCCCCCCCCCGGCGACCCCTAACAGGATAAGCGGTAGAAAATGGATGGATTGATGGATGGAACATGTAGTGTCATACAGCCAGTGTCCGCCAGGGGGAGACATCTTGGTGCACTCGGGTGCCAGATCAGGTGTGCCGAGGTGAGGCAGCGCTCGGGTGTTTCCGTCGCGCCTCGGCTCTTGAACCGCTGTGGATGTGGGAATGCGGTAGCCGGAGGTAGCGGGCATTGCTGGACTCTCGGCGGGGATGCGTGCACAAAACCCGGAGTCCTCAACGCTTTGCTGTCCTTTAAGTTAACGAGCTGCTCCGGGGATGTGGGTGGGAGCCCCAGAAGAGGGCAGCTGGGGTTTTTCCACCCGTTTTTTTGGGGGGATTTTCTATGTGGCTGGGAAGAGGGAATGAGAGAGAAGCCAAGAAGGATTCCCCAGCATGGAGCCATGGAGCCACGCATTGCAGGCAGCGTGAGTAGGGCAACAGACACCCCGGAGAGCCCTCAGGGGACCGGGCAGGCTTGTCACTGCTTGAACGGCACCTTAACTTTCCCAGGACCTATTTGATTCACGGGCCACAGCTTTTAACACCCTAATAGTTAAAGATTATATTCATGATTAATTTTGATTACTGTTTAGTGTTCACGTATGGAAACAGCATTCCGGCTGATTGATTAATTAATTGATTGATAGTTTGATTGATCGTGTGTGCGACGAGCTCGACTATGGTCATGAGGAGCAGCTGCCGGCCGTCAGAGGCCGGGCTGTTAGCTGGTGTCGCCGAGCCTGACGACTCCTCGGCGGATTAATTTCTGAGGATTTTCTCCTGCCTTTTGTTGCTCCGGCGGTTGCTACTGACGACCGCGGAGCCCAGAGCCGTAAACAGAGGGACGGGGCGCTGAAATAAAGGGCAGATCCGCAATATTTATAAGATATTAAACAAACAACCTGTGATGTGTGAAGTTTCTTAGAGCGCGGTCTTTATTTCTGACCTTCTCACCGTCTCCACAAGGACAGACAGTCAAAAGGCGCAGGAAACGTTTGTGTGACATGACCGTCAAATGGAACACTGGCTTCCACCCGAGTCACAGAAGAGAACCTGCCAGTGCAAATGTAAGGTGTGTGTGCGTGCGCGCACACGCAGAGTGTTTGCTGGTCCCAGGATTGAGTTAACTGCGGCCAAGTAGCCAGATTACTGTGGATTAGCAGGCATTTAAAATAGTCACGTTATCTCACCAGTGCCTGCATAGTCAGCTACAACAACACCTTTTTAGACTGCCTGTCAAATGTTTGCAGAAAAGAAACGTTTGAGTGTGCAACTGCACACAATGCAGTCAGAACGAACTGCATGAAGTGCTGCTGCACTGGAGAAACAGTGTGTGAATGCAAAATCCTGATGCAACCTGCATGAAAGCTCTTCTTCAGTCAAAAAGACTCCATCGATAAACCAAGAGTGGAGTGTGACTCACCCTCTGCAGGAACATGCTGCGAAAATATGTGTTTATTGAGTTGAAATGTATGACCTGGATGCATGCAGAGAGTATTTTATTTTGATAATGCATTATTGACTAACTTGCATCAATTTCAAGGTTGCATTTTCAGGACAGGCAGGAGGAAAAACACTGTCAGTACACCGACAAGGGAAACAATGGAAGATGGAAAATGCAAACATTTCTAATAATGTAGTTCAAATCTGTGTCATCAGCGTTACACTGTGTAGACCCTGAGCTCAGAGATGGTTCATTGGTCAAGAAATGATTTAAAAGCTAAAAGCCACAGTGATATTATTTGAATCCCCGAAGGTGTATTTAAGTTCATCTCAGTTTCAACTCTTCGGTTTTGCTGACATTAACGACATATTTTTGTTTCTTCTCAGGTATGAAATGCAAAGTGTCTGACCCTCAACTGTAAACCTTGGCCTGGTGCTGCTCTACAGTGGAGTGACAATACACAATAACAACAGGGTACTTGCACACAAACGCCACACAGTTTTTGTCATCACAGTCTGTTTATGTTGGATGGTTTTTCATGTGTTTAAATATTGAAATTCTTGAAGGCAAAATTAAATTGAGCATTTAAAATATTTTCTATGTCCTTAGCAGTTGTGGATCTTTTGAAGCCAACAGCAGCATCATGTTCTACGGTTCCTCCTCCGGGGCCAGTATGTCCCTACCATCCAAGAGCCGACTGAAACGTCAGAGCCGGACCTTCACACAGGTGTGTCCACACAACATACACACTGCCATTTTGGTCCAAACTCTCAGTGTCCAGAGACTGTCTTGGTTAGATTAGAGGCAAATATTGTTTGATTTTCAGCTTTGATAGTACCACGGGAATTCGGTCCATCAGCCCCCCAAATTTGTCCTGAGTGAAATAGCTCAACATCTGCTGGGTGGATTTTGTAAAGATATTCTTTGTGACAAGATGATGAAGCAATCATTTAAATTTTGACTGATTATGATGCTTTATGAATGTGTGCATTGCTAAATTTAATAGCAATCTATGTAAATACTTGTAGAATCATTAAACTCCAAACTACAAATATCATCCTCAAGGTGGTACAAGCCGGAAAAGATCATAAAAAAAAATTGTATGATCCTTGCTGCCACCACATATGCTGCAGATCCTTTGTGTCAGTGCAGTAGCACACAATTATTAGAGGCTGGAGATCAGTAGATTTTCAGCATTTTCTCTCAACTGGATTGGCCCACAGTTGGGATTTTTGGTTAAACCACTACAATCAAAATGTGTTTGAAGTTTAGACTTTCAGCATTTTTTTGACATCAATATCATTTTTAATTTATCTGTGAAATTCTTTGCTGTCAGTGATTGCTTTAGTCTGGAACACATGGATATCACCAAATGCTGAGTTTTCCCCCCTCAGATTCTTTGCCAGGCCTTTACTGTAGTTGCTTTCAATTGCTGCTTGTTTGAAGTATTTCTGCCTTCAGTTTTGTCTGCAGTAAATGAAAAGCTGCTCTCTCGGGTTGAGATCAGGTGTTTGACTTCTCCACTGTTGCTTTCGCAGTATTTTGGCTCATTATCCAACTGCACTATGAAGCGCTTTCTTAAAAGTTTTACAGTTTGACTGAATGCGAGAAGAAAGTATAGTCCTATACACCTCAGGATTCAGCCTGTACTTGCATCAGCAGTCCCATCATCAATAAACACTAGTGACCCTGTTCCTCTGGCAGCCATGCATTATCATGTTATAACACTGCCTCCAGCATATTTGACTGATGTGGTATGCTGCAGAACATTCATTCATTCATTCATTTTGGTTTCATCTGTCCAAAGAATCTAAGAATCTTATTCAAGAACAGAGCAGACTTTTTTTTAAATAGATTATAATCAGGCCTTCCTGTTCTTGAATGTTACCAGTGGTTTGCACCTTGTTGTAAATCGTCTGTATTATCATTCTGGAAGTTCTCCTCGTTCTCTTAAATGTAGACTTTGAAAATGATACATCTACTTATTTGAGGGCATTCTTGACTGGATTTTATGGGAAAAAAAATTCACAGGAAAATAGTCATTTTATCATCCATTTCAGTTGTCCTTTTTGGTCTTACAGGTATTTTGGTGTTGCTGAGCTTACCAGTGGAATCCTTCTCTTTAAAAATGTACCAAAATGTTGATTTGTTCACTCCTAAAGTTTTTACTATCTCTCTGATCGTTTTATTTTGTTTTTAAACCTGATAATAACCTCCTTCACTTGCATCAACATCTCTTTTAACCTAATTTAGAGTTTCTGAACAGCTACCAAATGCAGGTTTAACACTAGAATCCACTCTGGATCTGTTTAATTGTTCATTTGTCATGAAATGAGGGAATAGATCCAGGGTTTGCAATGAAACTACTGGTCAGTGAATTGTCCAATTACTTTTGAGCCTCTGAAAATTGGGGCTCTCCAATATGTTGGACAGCTGTGTTACTAATTTTTGCTAATGTTTGTTCATTACAGCATTAATAAGCAAATGTTAATATGCTAACACAAAAAACTAAAATGGCAAACACGACCAATATGGAGCCAAACATTACAGGTTCCACATCCAAGAGGGTCAACTTGCTCAGATTGATGGGATGTAAATTTGATCAGGGTTTACATATTATCTTTGTGAAAACCCATATTTGTTATTGTGAGCATTTTAGTATGCTGATATTAACTTTAAGCTTATTCGTCTTAAAGCTGCTATTAGATGTAATCTTCTGATGCTTTCAGCTCCATTAAACAAAATTTATTCACTTTCCATTCGGTGGTGACAGAAAAAAACAAATTGCGATAAAGTGTCTTTACAGAACATTTGTCTGTTGGCTAGGTCCTGTATCGCACACTGAGCTACAGAGACCGTGTCCCTGTGGAAACTGGAACCAACACTCGAGGGGACCGGCGTTCCACGACTGAATCCCCAGAGCACCCGGCGGATGACCCAGCTGAACTCTCCACACAGAGCTCGGCCCCTGGGGTCCTGAAGATTTTTGGAGATGAAATTTGTGCTGGTGCCAACTACAAAAGTGTCCTGGCCACACCGAGGTCCAGTGCACAGGAACTGGTCAAAGAGGCACTCGAGCGTTACTCGCTCAACAAGAATGCTGCCCACTCTTACGTCCTGTGTGACGTGATCGGGCGAATGGAGGGGGGAGGTGGGATAGGAGGAGGCGGGTGGCGAACCGAATGCTTGCGTGCACTGGGGGACAATGAAAAGCCACTGTTGCTCCAAGAGCTGTGGAAACCGCGAGAAGGACATGCTCGCAGATTTGAGCTGCGCAGGAGAGCAGAGGTGGAGGAACTCAACGCCAAGGAGAAGGATACCATCACTGCTGGTAAGGAAACACACATCAGCTGGGCTAATTCCTTACCTTGACATGCCAAACTCAGATAAAAACTATAGCCCATTATCTCCTCTGCAGAGAGCGATAGGTTAAACAGAAGCTCTTATGACATTTATATAGAGAATATTTCGTTACACTGTATTATTACCAGTGAGCTGCTGTGAGTACAGGGTTTCATTTAGGGTATAGTGAAGTGGAAATGCATGGACAGCTTGTTGATTGAGTGAAAACTTAATCCTTTGCACCCAGAGGTGTGAATGGTTGTGAGCAATGTGATTTTATGAATGACACATTTCTGCTAGAGAGAGGAAATATAATCAACCTACTAAAATGCCTGCAAAAGACTCTAGTGGGTCATACCTCAACCGTGCTCGGTCAAGTTATGTTACAGAGAAATTCAATATACATTTAGATAGATAATTTAAACATGAAAATTCCAAAACTACTGTGGTGACATTATACCTGCAGTGCAGTAAGAGGAATCTGCATGGTGTGTGTCTTTAAGGGACTTGTGAATCCCTGTGCATCCAGTTGAAGGGTTTTTTGTACTCCCAGTTAGTGGTAAAGGTGTTCAGAGAGACAGAGCAAACTATTCTGAGTCTCACAGTCACACGTCGCTCTTTGCAGCCACACGAACACTTCTCGGTAAGTGTGCCAGGGTTTGCTGGTTGCTATGTCAACTTCTCTATTACCAAGGCAGTCTGTAAACAATCTGTTTGTTTTTTTATTATTGTCGGACAGTAGAGTTGGTTAATATTTGTAGTATATGTGTTTCAGGCAGTGCATAAGACATTATTAACCAAACTGCAAAAGCCTAGAAAGAGTTTGTGGGTCTTTATAAAAAGAAAAAAAAAAAAAAAAAATCCTATTAAACCCATGTCATATTAGACCCTTTGCGCATATATTTGTCATATAAAATATTACTCTTCTGCAGGCAAAAGGTACTTCCTTTTCTCTGGGCATTAACACTGACAAGACTCTTTCCACTGGTTCCTGTGGACCCACTTACTATATTTCTAAGCATTACCATTTCTCAAAATCTAGTTAATGAAGCAGGGCGTAGGTGATGCTGAATTGGTGATGCAAATCATGGGTTCCCATTTGGAAACTGCTGATTTTCTTCTGCTGGTGTGTTGAAAATGTGTTAGAATGTTTTAGATTTTCTAGCTTCGTTGTGATCATTTAGCTTTATTGGCCAAGCGTGTGTCTCTGAGTAGTGATACTTAATCTATTAGTGATACACACTAATAGATTAAGAAAGCGCAAGCTCATTAGATTTACTGATACTGAGCGTCAGGCAATAGTTGTTGTACCACGCAATATTGGTCTCTGTGAAGGCAACATGTTTGTAAAATTATTCACTATAATCATATATGTCTGCTTAGCAATAACTGCCATTTCACCAAGTCCTCACTACACTAGTATGAAATAAACACTGATCAGCCACAACATATAAACCACCTGCTTAATATTCTATTAGTCCCTCTCATGCAAACAAATCAGCTCTGGGTGTTGTGGGATGGGACTTCTCTTTCGTCCATTCTTGAATCCCATGAATACTTGATTGGATCTGAGGTGTTTGGAGGCCAGGTGCAAGTCTCACATTAACCAGCTGGGGTAGGTGTATGCAATAATGTTCATGTGGTAGTTCATGTTAAAGTAAAATCCATAAGACTGCAAGTGTTTCCCAGCAGAATCTTGCATTGTATTAAGATGACCGTTGTTATTCACTTTACTTGTCAGTGGATTTAATGTTGTGGCTGAGGTTTAAGCAGACTAGGATGCAAATAGCAATTTGACTTGTGTACAAGTCAAGAGGTGGTAACTCTATTAAAAGTGTGTGGTCATCAGTGGAGCTCTATGCCACTGAGCTAGAAGTTTACTCTTCAGTATACAACTGCATAATGAACTTTTTGTAAAGCTTAAATAGAATCACAGCAAGTAATTCCCTTTGGAATGAAACTTGTTTGCTTAAAAATACATATCAATACACATTTTTATTTTCGCACAAACCTCTTCTGTTTTGTGTTATAGTGTGTACAACGCACATACCCAGGAGTCTCTTTCTCTTTCTTCTGTTTTCTGTTTTGTCCCCTGGGGTGTGTGTGAGCATGCGTGTACAGTACATGTGTGATTTGTTACATGCATTTTTTTTTTTTTTTTTTTTTTACAATGAGATACCATTAAAGGGTGTGGTAAGAATTTTACTAAATTTGGTATGCAGTAGCAACCAACAATCTACAATCTGCAGTCTCAGTTCAGAAAGTTATAGTTTTACATCACCTGCTATCTCTCTTGATTTGTTGTTCCCAGACCCAAATTGACTCAAATGAAATCACAAAGCAGACAAGTTCATCCGTGTGAAGGCCCTGACAAAGGCTTGATCCAGTTGAAGGTTTAATATGCCCATGGTCTGACAATTTAGGAACTCTAATTTTTTAAGAGAGTGCCTTGGAGTTTTCTTGTGTTTTTTGACTAAGCAGAACATACTTTAATAATATAATTTGTGATGAATAGATGTTAAAGGATGAAAATCCTGTACCTTTTACCTTTTACTGTGTATCTCTCTTTAATAACTGCTGATGTGTTTAAGAAGCAATACAGACTTTGTTTTTGCTCAACAACGCATACGTGTCCTGTGGTGTGCAGTTGGTATATGTGTATATGGGGGGGTTATTCAGTGCTTGGTGTTTTGGTGGAGGAGTGTTTTTCTTTCATAACCCCTCCCACCCTACTGTAGGGCCCAAAACCTCCCAATTCCTGGCGGCTCTAATGGGTCGGTCTGGGCTGGGCAAACACAGGAGCTCCCCCCTCCGGTTTGGTCGAGTGGTACAGTCCAGCTCTAAAGGTGGGGACTGGCCTCAGGTAGGGTGGCTGTCAGTCATTACCATGGATGACCACCTCGACCTGTGTTGTCACTAGTGCCACCTTCATTGCCAGAGATTCAGCCAGTGAGAGTGTGTGTGTAAATCTGCCTGAGCCATCGTAAGACCTCAAATTCAATTCATGTCAAGTGCTCAAGTCAGTCAAGTCAAGTCAGCTGCTCAGTTCACCTTTCATCAGGCTCACTGTTGTCAGTCCCCTGTGCTGTTTCATCCAGCACCATTGACTTCATCTGACTGGTTTTGTTGTATTTGGTTTCCACTCTGCTAACACATAACTGTTGTTGTATGTCACTGCAACCTGAGAATTTACTTTACTCATGACTTAAGCACATGCTAACAACCTGCTAATGTCACCTTTAATGGCTTTTATTTTCCACCCCTTTACCTTTCTCTCTCTGGCTCCTCCTCTGTGCCTCCCTGTAGATATTAATGCTCAGGCTCGTAAGCTCCAGAGGAACAGGGCGAAGGGGACGTTGACCCTGCCCCGGTCCAGCAACTCATCCTTCTGCCGCAGCCTCAGCGAGACCAGCCTCAACCAGGTGGGGCCTCGTACTAAAGCCTCATCAGGATAATTATTATTGTCATAGCATTCTAAATCTTGAATGTGTTTGTGGGTGTGTGTGTGTGTGTGTCCGCAGCTGGGGCTGGGAGAGGAGCCAAAGCGTTTCTACTCAACGCTGCCAGGACATTTAAGGGGTCGAGAACGTGAGTCGGCCTCCAGTGGCCGGAAGAAAGAGGAGGGAAGTCAGGGAGGAGGAGGTGTGAGGCACTCGCTGTACCAGTCCCCGCACCTCCTGCTGTTACAGGGATATAACCGGCAGGTGAGGAATTTGATGTGTATGATATAAATTTTCAGTGTATGTGATTATGTGATGTTTATTGTGTTGTGTGTTGCAGGACTGTTTGGTTTACCTGCTCAACAGAGAGCAGCACACAGTCGGTCAGGAGACACCATCAGCTCGCCCCAACATCTGCCTTTTCTCTCCTGACATTTTGCCGCTGCACTGCCGTCTGCGTCGAGTTCCAGCACCCCGCCGTCAGACCAACAACAACAAGGGAGAAGAGCCGGCTGACAGTCAGCGGTTCTGTGTTGCGGTTGAGCCGGTGCTGCACGCCACAGTTCTGGTGAACTTTTCCCGCTGCGAACGCTCCACCATGCTGCGACATGGTGACCTCCTCTCCTTTGGAGCGCATTACATCTTCCTGTACAAGGACCCCACAGGCGCCAAGCCTTTGCCCGCTCAGACCTTGGCACGCCTTCGCTCCCTGGGGCAGGTCTATGACACAGGGGTGGAGGAGGGAGAGAGCGGGCCTCAGACTTGTAAGATGTGTGGTTCCATTTTGAAGGACAGAGCAGCACAGGTCGCAAGCATTTCTGCAGTCAGACGCAGCTTCAAACCTCAGCTAGTGAAACCACGCATTGGGGGGGCAGCACCAGGAGGGCCCCTTAGTTTGTCAGGAGGGGAAGGTGGAGGAGGAGGAGGAAGAGGAGGAGGTCAGAAGAGAAGACTACAGCTAGAATTTGACCAAGCTCATGAAGACCTGCTGTTGAACAGGATTATGTCTCTCATAGAACCTGGAGGTTTGTGCTCTGATTTACATTATTATAGAGGATTCGTGATGTCAGTTGTACTTACCCAAAAGACTGTCACCAAAGTTCCTCAACTCAAGTAGTGTCTACTCAGGCATTCATTTTAATTAATTTGTCCCAGTGCTTGGAAATCATGTTTGTTTTTTTATATAGTTTTATTTCTGGTAACATTTTAAATTTGTCAGGTAAACGATATAAAAGGTAAACTAGAATGAGGTTGTCAGACAGACAAATACACAGGAATTGGGGACAGTAAGCCCTTAATATTGAAGGAAATGGAAGTAAGAGAAGTGGTATGAGAGCCTCTCACATTGTTTCTTGAGTTTTACACCAGGAGGATATTTTACTTCTCTCTTTCTGTAGGTGAAGTGTAGATAGAGAATATGGTGTCTGTGAAAAGCAACTTCTTTATCAAGAATAACTGTGTACTTTAGACTGTCAGCTGTGTTCATAGGGATTATATTATAGGCTGAAAGTATTATACTACATTACTTAACAAATATTTCTTTCATACTGTGCAAGCATTTCTGCAGTCAGACGCAGCTTCAAACCTCAGCTAGTGAAACCACGCATTGGGGGGGCAGCACCAGGAGGGCCCCTTAGTTTGTCAGGAGGGGAAGGTGGAGGAGGAGGAGGAAGAGGAGGAGGTCAGAAGAGAAGACTACAGCTAGAATTTGACCAAGCTCATGAAGACCTGCTGTTGAACAGGATTATGTCTCTCATAGAACCTGGAGGTTTGTGCTCTGATTTACATTATTATAGAGGATTCGTGATGTCAGTTGTACTTACCCAAAAGACTGTCACCAAAGTTCCTCAACTCAAGTAGTGTCTACTCAGGCATTCATTTTAATTAATTTGTCCCAGTGCTTGGAAATCATGTTTGTTTTTTTATATAGTTTTATTTCTGGTAACATTTTAAATTTGTCAGGTAAACGATATAAAAGGTAAACTAGAATGAGGTTGTCAGACAGACAAATACACAGGAATTGGGGACAGTAAGCCCTTAATATTGAAGGAAATGGAAGTAAGAGAAGTGGTATGAGAGCCTCTCACATTGTTTCTTGAGTTTTACACCAGGAGGATATTTTACTTCTCTCTTTCTGTAGGTGAAGTGTAGATAGAGAATATGGTGTCTGTGAAAAGCAACTTCTTTATCAAGAATAACTGTGTACTTTAGACTGTCAGCTGTGTTCATAGGGATTATATTATAGGCTGAAAGTATTATACTACATTACTTAACAAATATTTCTTTCATACTGTTACGAACGGCTCACAGGCCGCAACAAAGGAGGGAGATGTACACCGAATAATGGAAGTTTTTTAACAAATATTTATTAGAGCCAACAACAAACCACATAATTATGAGGATGAGGTGTGGATAGTTGAATCAGTGGTATGTGTAGGTGTATGGGTGCAGTGATCAATCTGTGGTGCATGTTGTAAGTGTAGAGCTCTAAAGAAACTAAAGACAACTAAACAAAATGGCAGGGCACGGTGCTGCGTGTGAGTCTGCTGTCAGAGAGCCAGAGAGACCACTGGTGTTTGAGCAGGGGCTTAAGTAAGTGGGAGTACTGGCCAGGTGCTCCCAATTGACCCAGTTTCCCTGACTCCACCCAGCAGAGGTCCTGCAAGAAAAAACGCAGGTACATAGTATACAGGGCCAAGCAGGTGTTGGCCATCACAATACCTTTAACCCTTTAAACTCTGTTGCAGGAGATGACCATAAGCTGACACCTGCCTACCTGCTGTGTCTGTGCATACAGCATTCAGCCTCCAGCTTCCCACCGGGTAGTTTTGGCAAACTGCTGCTTAAGATTGTCAGAAGAATCCAGACCGTTGCATGGGTCAGTGTCTGCCTGCCTCTGTGTCTGTGTGTCTCTGTGGTACTTTGGTCTCTGCTTAAGATGACCTCATGTGGAGAGAAGCTGGTCAGCCATGTCAGGTCAGGTGAATAGTTAAACAGACATGTGTTTTGTGTTGTATTACACACACGTACACACAATATTCTCTTCCAGAGACAAAGTATAAGACCTGACATTTAACTCGGGGAAATAAATTGTCAACAAAATGTTAATTAAAAAAAGTTCTAATATTCCCCTAATCAGTGAGTCATTTAATGAAGCAAAAATGGTGACTCTAGTTTTTGACATGAGAGCAGCTGTTGTTTTTCTGTTGTATGTCTTTATCTCAATGTTTCCTACATTAAACCACACATTACAAAATTATAATAAACTTTGATAAAGTTGCACACCTTGTGATCCATTTAATAAGAGCATTGACACTGCTAAATAAGTTTATGTAATGTACTGAGATGGTAAGCTGCTGCAGGGCACTGCAGGGAACACTGACATGCTTCAGCCTGCCTTGTTCTCAGTAAAATGGAGGCAAGTATATGTTTTTCAGTAGGGCACAATATAATTATCAGCGTGCATCACTGTGGCTATGTCAGATTTTGTTAATGTTATAGTGGCATTTCTTACTGCAGGTTAGTGATAGCATTGTGATGTGTTTTTCTCCTACGCATATCCTACAAGTTTAATGAGTACTTAATCGCTCTGTGTGTGTGTGTGTGTGTATGTGTGTGTGTGTGTGTGTGTGTGTGTGTGTGTATACACATTGCAGGACAAGACAAAAGAGTTGGCTCAGAAGCAAGCTCAGCAGTGAGTATCACTTCTCCAACAGAAAGAGGGCTTGTGTGCTCATTTTGAGTTTGTATATCAATGTTTCAGTATTTCTACCTAAATGTTTGTGTATGTGTGTCTGTCCATGTAGCCAGGATCCGGCCTCGCTGTCCTTGCTCAGTATCTCAGACTTGATCCCGGACCTGCAGACCATCTTTTTCTGGATGTCCAACTCCATTGAGATCCTTTACTTTATACAGCAAAGAGCACCAGCGTACACACACACCATAGAGACGCTTCAGGGTACACACAGTGTGGAGACAACGAGTCATTACTCACTCTGATATACATTAGACACTGATAAAGCCACATTATCCCTCCCTACCACTGTATATCTCCTATGTCCTTATCGCTGTCATCTGTTTGTAGGGTCAAAAGAGTCGTTGCTTTCTGCGACCATATCAGCCAACGAGGAGGCAATGACTATCCTGGAAGAAGTGATCATGTACACTTTCCAGCAGTGTGTCTACTATATCACCAAGGTAATCTGTCGCAGTGACATCTTCTTAATGAGAGGCATTTTTATCATGTTTTCACACACACACACGAATAAAATGAAATTGGAAATTAATCCACAATTTCAGACGTCAGTCATCATGTATTTATATACTGTATATGTGTGTGTGTGTGTACGTGTGTGTGTGTGTGTGTGTGTAAAGTCTCTATATGTAGTGTTACCAGGTTTGTTAGACTGCAATCCATTCCCAGTTGACAGCTCTGAGCCCTGCTGGAAAGGAGGAGTAGGATTTCCTGAACCAATTCGCAGGGTCCTGCAGGTAAGCATGTGTATTTTATTATCTTATATTGTATTGTAGTGTTTATGTCAAGTTGATTAAAAGTCTTCATTATTGTAAAGATGCAGATATTTCAATTAAATATATGTATAAAATCTAAGATCTTTGTCTCTTGGAACAAATAATTTGATCCCAGGCTGCTTCTTCATTGACTTTGCATATCTTGTCACATTGACGCCTCCTGTTGATTAGTGGAATTGTGTTACAGTAATGACAAAAATGTACATGTGCACAAGATAAATAATAATGGGGAGACACTCAAAAAACATACTTCAGTACTCTACAGGTCACAATCTGTAAAGTAAAGGTCAAACATCCAAATTAAATAACTTTGAACAATAAACAATAACAATTGTCTGTATCATTAATGACTTTAAATTGGAGGAACCAATTCTTTTATCGCAATAAAAATTCTTAGGATAAAATGAATTTTGTATTGATGTTTCCTCATATCTCAAACTATCTCATTAAGAGTTTATAATAAAGATGGGAGGTATTTTCTACATAAATTACCAGCAGCATGTTTATACTTATCCTTACTTATACTTATCAAGCAAAGATTTTCCTAAAGGAGACATTGTTACCAAATGAGACACACTATTGTGTTTATTTTACTGCATATGGCAAGAAACATTTTCTCAAATCAGCTGAAAAGTACCTACAATTGTAAAAGAAAAGAAGATCCTAAGGATTTTATCTCAGCATCTTCGGGCAAAGGCGGGGACACCCTGGACAAGTGGCCAGTTCATCACAGGGCTGACATATAGAGACAAACAACCATCCACACTCACATTCACACCTACAGGTAATTTAGAGTGGCCCATTAACCAACTAACCCCCAGTTTGCATGTTTTTGGACTGTGGGAGGAAGCCGGAGTACCCAGAGAGAACCCACGTAGGCACAGGGAGAACATGCAAACTCCACACAGAAATGCCCTGACCCGGGAATCGCTGTGAGGCGACAGCGCTAACCACTGCACCACTGTGCCGCCCAATAAAATAATCAAGATGTGATAAATTAAATGAAAAAAAATAATTGGACATTTAACTGTCAAGCTGTTTCATGGCCATTTCTTCAAGACAAATCAAGCAGACAAAAGGTCTGGAGTTGATTTCAGGTGTTGAATTGGCATTTAGAAGCTGTTTGACTGGAGCTATCAATATGAAGTCCATGGAGCTATCATTGCAAGTGACGGAGGCCGTCGTTAGGCTGAAAAACAAAATCATAAAATAAACAAAATAAATCAGAGAAATAGTAAAAAATTTAGGACTGGCCAAATCAACAATTTGGTCCATTCCTAAAAAGAGAGTACACTTGTGAGCTCAACAACATCAGAAAGGCAGGAACACCCTGGAAGACAGCTAATGTGGATGATGGTGAAGAAAAACCCCCTCAAAATATGGAGACATGTCAAAAATACTCTGGAGAAGGTAGGTGTGTTATTGTCAAAGTCTACAGTCAAGAGAGAGTTTACAACAAGGTGCAAACAACTGGTAACACTCAAGAACAGAAAGGCCAGATTAAATCAGATGGAAAACATCTAAAAAAGCCTCCCAAGTTCTAGAAACAGATTCTTTGGACAGATGAAACCAAGATCAACTTGTATTAGGATCATGGGAAGAGAAAAGTATCTAGAGGCCCATGATCCAAAGCATACCACATCATGTGTCAAACATGGTGGAGGCAGTGTTATGGCATGGACATGTATGGCTGCCAATAGAACAGGCTCAATGCTGTTTAATGATGATGTGACTGCAGACAGAAGTATCATGATGAATTCTGAGGTGTATAGGGCTATACTCTCTTCTCACAAACAGCCAAATGCTGCAAAACTGACGACACAGAGCTTCACAGTGCAGATAATGATGACCCCCCCAGATGAAAGAATGACCCAAAACATACTGCGAAAGCATCTCAAGACTTTTTGAAGGCAAAGAAAAAATATTCTTCAATGGCTGAGACAGTCACCGGATCTCAACCTAAATGGCAAATGCCATATTTTTTTGAAACTACTTAAATTAAAGTTGAAAGTCTACACTTTGATTACATCTCGATTGTTTAACTTCAGATCCACTGTGGTGGTCTACAGAGGCAAATGGTAAAAACTGTCACTGTCCAAATAAGCAGCACGCAAGCAGTGACTTTGACCTAACTATTTGGCTACTTTTCAGCCAATCAAAGTCATTTGAATATATTTGATGGATGGATGGATTTGACTTAGTGTGAACATTGTATATTTTTGTCCATATTTGATAGATATTACCAGCAATGGATGCATTGCCTTGTGTTTTTAGAACAAATATTTTCTTTGCTCATTTATATGTTTGTTTGTATGTATGTGTGCAGGTGTTTCAGAATGCCCAGGAGCTTTTGCAGGGCTACCAGGTCCACCCCGAGATCCAGGCTCAGATGTTTGCTTATCTCTTCTTCTTTTCCAATGTGTCGCTTTTTAACCAGCTAATGGACAAAGGTAAGGCCAAAAGCATGCTCACTCACACACCTTCTCTTCCATTAGACCTCCCTCAGGGTATGTACACTTGTTAGTGTGTGGTTGTCTGTGTGTGTGTATGTGTGTGTGTCACTGTCAGCATTTTGACAGTGACCAGCCCAGATTTGTCCTCAATGCCCTTGCCCTATCTGCATTCTGTGTCCCCCCTACTCCTCCTCCTCCTCTTTCTTGCCTTCCTTCTTTCCATCTGGCCATCGGGGTGAGACAAAGGGGAGAAGGGGAGGGATTGGATTGTGGTGAGAGAGAGAAGATAGAGGATGGGTGGGTGGATGGGGAGAGGGGAAAAGGGCAGAGTGAAGGGTAAATGGATGGAAGGCTGCTTAGTAGTTGTGATGACCATGCGTATTTTCCGCCTCTTCACACCCTTTTTTGTATTTTAAGCTGCACGTATACACACTCACCCACATGTCATATCTCTTCATTAGCCGGCGGAGACAGCAGACATCCCATGTCTGGTGAAGGGAGAATGAGAGATACCTCTATATTCATGCAGAAGCTCCTTCCACCCCCCCACACCTCCTCTCCACCTCCCACTCTTTGTCTGTCTAGTGCTCTCCTCTGTCTCCCTCGCTCCGCTTTTTGCCGCTCTTTTTTTATTTCTCCACTGATGGTGTCCATGGTAACAGCGAAGTGAGTTTACAGCAGGTAACGCTGACGTTTGCATTGGGCTCTCTGCAAGTCACCCTCGCAGAGACGCACAGAAACACCGAAACCCTCCCTATGTGCTTCATGCTGTGGCAACTCAGGAAGAAAACTTGATCGAAAGAGTTCAAAATTATGATACCCCACTATTATGACATACTGTTTTGTCATGGATTTTTGTGTTTGTGACATTGGTACATTGCAAAGGAGTTAAGAATATTAGAGAGTGTTCCGTTTTCTTTCTAGGGTAAGCGGTAGAAAATGGATGGATGGATGGATGGATGGTAAAGGTGGATGTCTGTGCAAACTAGCTGCTGTGAAGCATTATGACACCTTTACTAAGAGGTTAAGTGGTGTCTTGGTTGCAATGCCTCATAGCACATAGATTACTGCATGCCCAGACATAAGCCTATTACAGAGAGAAGTGTGTGTGTGCATCCAAAACATATGGCAGAATATTTGAAGGGTTGTGTGTGAGTGTGTGTGTGAGTGTGTGTGTGTGTGTGTGTTTGCGCGCACGCCCAAGCGCATTTTCTATCTGAACACATTGCAGCTAGTTTAATATCTGCCTGATGCTTCATGTCAAGCTTAAATTGTAGAAAGAGAAATCTTGTGCAGAAATGTATAGTTTAGGGCAGACAGAAAAATAAAAAAATGTGTCTGTATCTCCAGTCTGTTCTAAGCTGCCAAGTGCCAAATCCTCAGAAATGATGTTAAATCAGTATAATAATCTTCACTTCATCTATGAGTCTGCAGGGAATTTGTCAATGAAATGGGATGGTTGTCTTTGACTACATGTATAAATCATGGCAGGATCAATTTTAAGCAAAAATACCAAATACTTCCTTGTTCTAGCTTCTGAAATGAGTGAATGCACTACTTTTTCTTACTTGATATTAAACATGAAAAACAAGATGAAGATGTTCCCGTTTCTCACTATTTTCTGACATTTTAAGGATCAAACACATTATCAATTAATGGAGAAAGCAATTGGCAGATGAATTGCAAATGAAAATAATCATTAGTTGCAATCCTATTTGACCTATTTGAAGTATATGCTGGTTATTGTGGGGGGAATGATGTCAAATGGCAAGCATATTCATATTTTCTTTCTTTTTTATATGTGCATTAAAATGTGGGTTAACTGTAAATTGCAGTTTATATTAACCGTATTAAAAACTTTTTTTTACTATTAATTATATCTGTTGTTGGTGTGTACCTGCTGAGTGCAGATAAGAATGTAGCTATTAGCTGTATCTGATACATCTCTCTGTATGAAAGGAATACTTGAACATCAACCCTGTTTTAAAAAAAACAAAGCCTTTAAAAATGAATTGCTTTGCTAATCCAGTTGTTTGTCATTGTTTGTGCTAAAGCACAGTAGAGGCCAGCGCTCACATTGGGGGGTATTTCAGAAAGCTTAAATAAGATTTATAGCTTCAGTGAGACGATGAAACAGCAGCTTGAAAAATTATAGGATGCTAGATTTAAATTGGGATTACCGCCTGCTCATCTTGCCACAAATACTTTCTTTCGGTTCTTTGATGTAATACAAAGAAAGAAAGAAATGATTACACCGAGTTAAGAATGCAGCCTGCAGCCTGTGTGCTGGTTTGTTGTGCAGTGAAACAAACCCAGTCAGTCGAGCCCCTCTGCAGCAGCAGATTTGTATTCTGCTAGGATCAGGCAGCTGCTGGCTTTTCTTGCCATCTTATTTAAAAAATGAATGTCTATATTCTCATACAACGCACACGCATGCATTAAAGCTCAAAGGGTCCATTTTAGTCTGCCTTTCTCTTAGGTATGAATAGAATCCAGAACAGATTTATATTGCAGTGTTTCTAATGAATTATCCAAACAATTACTTTGGTGTGTGTGTGTGTGTGTTTGTGTATATTTACAGGTCCATCTCGGGGTTGGTTCCAGCGCTCCAAAGTGCTGCAGATTCAAGCCTGTTTGCGGATGATCATGGAGTGGGCGAGCAGGTCTGTTCTGGGACATCTGGCTGACAAATTCTTCACCAAACTCAACAGCACTGTGTCTATATTGACCACACCCACACAACAGCTTACACAGGTAACACACACACACACACACACATAATCTAGCACTAGTTCTGTGTTAATATTAAAAAATTAACAGCATATATATCATAATTTGTTCACCTTGTTAACTTGTCCATGGGGTATTTTTTATGCACTCCAATATACATCTTGACTGATGTAAGTAGTCAGCGTCATGGTTCAGGATTTCTGCTTTCTATCTGCAATCCACCAAAGACCTTCTCCAAAAAACTAATTCTGACAGGCTGGCTCTTCTACTTCATAAAAGGAACCAATCCGACTTGCCATTACGTTTCATCAACTTAGCAACCGTATACCTCTTCCTCTTCGTCCTGGGAATCTGTGTCTCTCTCGAACATGTATGTCTGAATTACTCCAATGGCAGAACTTGACAATGTGCAGCGTATAGAAAACTAGTTTAAAAGTCAGACAATAACAGAGTAGGTAAGCTCAACTTGGCTCCAGCGGCAGGTTTAGGGGCAGAGCGGTGAGTGGAGATGGGGCCAGGCTAAAGGAGCACATTCATAGATTCCTATAACCTGAAACAGAAATGCACTTTTAACGGTTTAATCAATGGCTGGAGCATAAATCGCAACCTTCCAAGAAGGGATAACTGAGAAAAGGAAAGCTTTGAAGGATTCTTGTGCTTCTTACAGAACTGTTGTTAATAAAGAAAGTCACTCTGATCGTCTATTGATTGATTTCTTGAAAAGCTTTTGCTTGAAATGCCAGCTTGTGATTGTAACTGCGCATTTATCCTCTCTCATCTCCCAGTACTCATGTTTAACTTCCCCTCTTCTTCTTTTCTGCTTTTCTTCTTTTTTTGTGTGCAGTTGAGTTGGCGAACTTTGTCCAGTGAGCACCCAAGCCTGAAACCTGTCCAGCTGCACAGGATTCTCACGCAGTACCAGCTCACAGCAGAAATAGGCCCTGTCCCAGCATGGCAACCCAGCAGCGAAGATGAGGCATACATATACAGAACAGGTAGATCAATGAATTTTTGAGTCAGAGTGTGTCAGTTTGTATGAGTTCAAATTTAAGGCAAATAGAATTGAGCAAATTGTAGCAACACAAAGTGTTTTGATGACAGTTTGTATCCTGGCACATTCAAAATCCCCCTCCACTCTGAAATGTGTTTGCTTTTAATATTTTGATTGTGATCCCTAAGCTTCACTGTGCAGAATGATGCACTGATGAAACTAGAAGTTTTCATTCTGACCTGCTGAAGGAACAATGTTTCTGTGTTCTCATTTTAAATCAGGAATTGTACCTGCAGGGATGATTTTGTGACATTGCAACACCAAGAAACATCTTTGATTCAGCAGTTAAACAGAAACATTTGAATTTTTCAAATATTATGACATTTTTAGTGAAGGAGTGAGTGCATGTGATGGAATATTAAAACATACTAGACAGAATTACAATTCAGAGCCAGAATTATAGTTTCTCAAGATTCCCAAAACCACACAATGATGTGAACTGTAACTGCAATAATCCAAAGCCTGAAATAAGATATAGATGTGCATTTAAACTCTGCAAAAATGGATCCTAACCAAACATTTGGTGTCATAAATGTACTTTGAGTAGCTAACCGAAATAGCAAGTAGTAGCTGTGGTCAATTTTAAATCACTATCATGTTAGTAATGTCTGTCTAGTCCTTGAGTTTTGGCTGAAAAGGCTTTTAATGGTGTTATAGGAGTTATAGATGGTGCTGCGTAGCAATCCTGGCCCAAGCTTTGAATGGCATATATGTGTACGGATGAGTTAACATCAGTTTGTGTGTTTAGTGGACCTCCTGGAGAGCTTTGAGAACCACCCGCCCATAGTGCTTCCTAGCGCCGGCTTCAGAGTGGACCTGGACAGTGAGTGTGTAGAGGACAGCATCTACAGACAGCTGCTCTATGTTCGCCACTACCTGTGGGGGCTACGCACCAAGACGCAAACACATGCCAACTCTCCCGGCGTGCACACTCACTCCAATGGAACCAACACGGCCGACTGGCCTGACTTTCAGGTCAGAAAAACACACATACTATCAGATGCATACACCTAGCTGTAATCCAGGCCATGTGCCTCAGCAGCTGTGGCTGGTGAGGAGTTCCTTATAATCCCATAAATGAAAGACAAAAACCCTCTACTCCAGCCAACCCGCACACACATACACATACTCACTAACAGAAAACTAGACATGGTTAAATCATGGTTAATCTGATTAGTCTTTAGGCTGTCTAATTAGTGGGAACGGCTGACTAGACCATAATCCCTAGTGCTAAACCACCCTGGTATATATACACACACACATGAACTTATATATTATAGGAAATTATAAATGTCACCAAGATAACTGTTCTCAACAAAGCAACAAAGCTTATTGTCTATAAGAATCTTGGAGTGTTTAGTAGGAATCAACTGGACTTCTTATCTTGTTTGAAGACGTTTCGCCTCTCATCCGAAAGGCTTCTTCAGTTCTCAGGGTCAGTGCGGAAAACCCTGAGTGGGTGGAGGCAATCACAAAAAATGAGGACGTGGCTGAAAGCACTTAGGCTGGGGTGCAGTCCTCTGGCTAGTCATCATGTGAGTCGTTAAGGTCACATGAGCCCAGGTGTGAATCACTCGAGAGTGTTTGGCCCTCACCCCTGGTTTCATGTGACACCTTGGGCTCACATGGCCCCAGGTTTCCCACACGGACCCTCAGAACTGAAGAAACCTTTCGGATGAGAGGCGAAACGTCTTCAAACAAGGTAAGAAGTCCAATTGCTTTCAATTTATAACACTCCAAGATTAAGATGACCTGGATGATTGAGAACCTTCACGGACGTCTATAAGAATGCCTTTTCCAAGATGAAAGCGCGGAAATATTCATTTTCCTATATTTTATTTTTATCATTCCATCTTCACTTTACACTTCACACACAACGCTGATACAGAGGGAGCTGTTGCCTCCGGCCCACAGCAGCCCCCGCTCCTGCGGCCCCGGGGATGAGGTGACGGCAGAGACAGGAGAGGAGAGAGGGCGGGAGAGAACCTCAGGCCAGTCACACACACACAGCCTTAGAAGAAACGGCACCATCCACCACCCTCGAAACGGAAACCCAGATCCATCCTGCCTCCTGACCCCTCCCAACACGCCACTGTACCCGGATGGGGGAGGAAGTGGAGGCGGAGGAGGAGGAGGGGGGCCCCCGCCTGGGCTCATCATAGGCTCTAATGCTCAGACTAATGGTTGCGTCAGTAGAGCTGTGGCGGAATGTAAAAAGACAAACGGGCTCATCACCAATGGACTAGAAGGTAGGCTGAGCAGGATACGCAAGGTGGACTAAATAACTAGAACACATGTGCAGAACAGCGTAAAGCTAAAGGGGTGTAAATAATGACAGTGAGGGCAGTGGGGACAGAGACAGCAAAACCATCCCCAGTGGGGATTTTTGGGGGAATAAGAATAGGCTGGAACAATCGATGAAATACACACACTGTGCAGTGTTTTTGTTGTTTTGTCCACCCCAAAAAGTATGAATTTTAAACCTTCCCGTTTATTAGACATTCACTGATCCAACTTTTTCTTTCTATGTCTCTATCTTGTGAATAACCTTTTGAATTTTTTCCTAATTTAAACTCTGTGCGTCACCACGGGAGACTCAAGTGAATTAAATGTATGTAAGGTATCATTAAGTCAGGTTAATTCGTGCACTTAATTTTGTGACATTAATAAGATTGTGGTCCATGTTGATCGAGCATGTTAAGGCCAATGCCTTAGTAACTTCCCTACAGTGTTTCTGATCGATTCATCCCTAAAAGAAAATATAGTATCAGTACACAATATACGGCATAAAATAGTGATGCACATTTTGCTTACAGTCAAATCTCCAATGGAATTCAATAATATGAAAAAAAAAAAGTACATTTTACCAGACTACACTTTGCATCAGACAAAAGAAAATACTTAAATGCTGAAAATTTGTGTAATTTTTTCTAAAAGCACCATTAATCAGTATTTTTAAGTAAATATTAAAAGTAAAATGATTTAAAAGTAATGTTAAAGATGAAGTGACAAACCAACTTAAAAATGATCACCAACTGATCATTTAAACAACTGTAAGCATCTTTTAGCTCTTACATTTGATATTTACTGTGTGATTCACACAGTAAGCAGCATTTTTCTGCAGTACAGCATTTTCTGATTTAAAACCACTCTATGCTACATGCTGAATACCAAATGACTTTAAAACTTGGCAACTAGTGGGGGAAGAACATTAAAATCAAGTCCTGGGTATTTTTTCTGAAGAGCTCTTACTCCATCCAGAGCCAAAATGAGATTTAATTCTACATTCATCACTTGTCAGTTCCAGTTGGAGATAATATTGTTCTCTGTCTAGTGGATGTGTACAAAGGTAATTGAGTTTCATCTGTATCTGACTTTTGTGTCCCTCTCATTGTTTTAGAGTTCCCCTTCCCCTTCCCACAGGAGGCTGAAAAAATCAATAACTGCAGCTTTAAATATGCACTAGTATGTGCAGTCACTTCAGTTTCATGGTTGAGACTCCCATGAGAGCACATCGCTCCTCCCGTGCCTTCTTTACAGTGTATTAAGTGTGACATCTGCAGCCTCTCGTTAGAAGCACATCTGTCTCTCTGATTAGCTCTGTAGCTACATTGATTGAATGTGTCTTAGTATTGTTTGTCCAACCCCACAGCAAGACCCTGTGTGTGTGTGTGTGTGTGTGTGTGTGTGTGTATTTGTTTGTTTGTGTTTGTGTCTCTGCAGGGTGTATTAGTGGGTGTGAGTTTCCTTTCCCTGTATCCTCCCCTGGTGCCCCTCCCCTTCCTGATGACTTGTGTGTGGTGTTTGTAGTGGAACTGGACAAGGGACCCTACGGACTGGGCATGGGACTCATAGATGGCCTGGTGAGTCTTTTGAAATTGGTTCTTACATTTTATCAGGCAAGGTTTCAGATTTGTGTTTTTGTCTTTGTGATTCAACTAATTTATGACTTAGCAGTAGTAGTTCCAAAAGAAAAAAAAATCAAAACACCACATATTACACATGTACTGTAGTATGCGCAGTTTTGATTTCTCAGTTTAAAAAAAAAAAGAAAAGAATGTAAACACAGAAAATTTGAACAAAAATACTGAAATATTGCATAAAAGGGATGTGGAAAAGTCAGTGTGTCAATAAAAGGTAAATGCAAATGAGAGCCATGGAAACAGATTTAGCGAATAAAGGACGACGTTTAGAGATCATGTGACTTTAACGTCATCCAAACTTCCATCTTTTACTTCAGTAAACAAAATGGTGCAGATGAAAAGAACACATCTGTAGCAGTGGTTGACTTTTTGTAGTATTTACAATATCTATTGTGCTATTCGTTAGTGTTTTCTTTTTTCAATTTTTTGAAAATTCTGTTCATAAATCTGAAGTACATTTTAATGGAAACCCAGCTAGTGATTTTGAAAACAGACATAGAGCAGTTTATTGACCAAGAAAATAACATTTTCTGTTTTACTTATTGATACAATGTGGTCATCACATCCACATTATTCATTATATCTATCATCCACAAAATACAGTCAAACAGTTTAGGTTTCGTGTATTACACATCTTTCAGATTTTATCTTTATGCAGTTCATTCAAGTTTCTATGATCGTTCTCAAGTAGATGCACAAGAGTGCACTTCAATTAAAAAAAAAAAAAAAAGGATTAATACACAAACGTTAATATACATAGTTTGTTTACAAACTGGAAAATTTCAGAATAGAAAATTAAAGCATATTCTGAAATACATTTACCACAGAATTTATTATTTATAAGCTGTATATAGACATTTACATACTGAAAGTCATAGTATATCATAAGCATTTCAGAACATGCTCATTATGTATAAGGAGTAATGAGACCCTGTTGATTATATATAAATGGAAGTACATGAGTCTTGATGTACCAAAGAAATTGACTACAATTAAATAACTTGACAATCACATATAATTTTAATAATCAACGGTATTTAAAAGCAAAACTCATTGACTGTTTCATACTGCTGCATTTCTTTTATGCCGTTATAAATGGAATCTTTGCTGAAGTGAGAGTTCAGTGTTAATTCGTAATGGAGACAGATTTTTCCTATGGCTACTGATGGTTTATGAGTTACAGGAAGTATTTAACATTTGATTCTAATGTTTCTAAAGCTTGTAAGTATTGGAGTTCAGTCCTGCCAGATGCTCGCCCTCATCATAGAAACGCATTTTTTTTTTTTTTTTTTTACATACTGTGTTTACAAATGTTTCTCCCTCCTGCAGCACACTCCTCTCAACGCTCCGGGAATTTATATCCGGACACTGATCCCCGATGGGCCCGCTGCATCAGACGGCAGACTGAGGATTGGCGATCGCATCCTGGCCGTGAACGGGACCAGTCTGATTGGAGCAGACTACCAGAGGTACAGATGATGTCGCACTGGTGCCGTGTGTGACCATCACAATAGGCTATTGGGGATTAATGGTACCAGTGGGTGATATTGACCAGGGTGCGAGAGTGAGCAGTAGTCATCTCCACACATATCCATAGCTCTCAGCCCCTTTAAATGATTACTTTGATTGATTGAAAGTGAAGGTAGTGATGCTCCTACATCTCTACAGTGTTTGCTGAGCCCCCGTAACTGGACTCTTGTCTTGCTCTCCCTACTTCCTGCTGGCTGCTCCTCACAGCGCAGTGGATCTGATTCGTCTGGGCGGAGGACGCCTACGTTTCCTGGTAGCCAAGTCCGACCCCGACGTGTCCGAGAAGATCAGTGCCTCCTCCTGCTGACCACCTTTGAGGTAGGACAGGAAGAAGATGAGGGCTATGTGCCCTGATCAGGAGGAAATGCACACCCATCTCTCACATATGCGACATGAAAACTGAATGTGAAAAGTAGCGTCAGCACAGCACGAAGACAAGCAGTCACACTGGAAATAACCCACCGTGACTCCACTCCAATACTGCCAGAGCAGCTTCACTCATGCTGACTCCTGCTGGGTTCATGTGACAAACACAATGTGTAACCCATGGCAACATCAAAGGGAGTCACAGCAAGGAAAGTTGCCTAATTAATCGGTGTTTGAGGCGAGCAAGGTTTAACCAGCCAGTGCGCAGGCTGATGTGGTTTGAAGCACAATAGATTTATCCCAATGGATCAGCTCTCAGAGAATGCACACTTGAGACTTTATCATGTTTTTGGATAACTTGTATTAGTAATCAAGACATTAAAAAGGTCATTTATTTTATTATTTTTTTTAAACCTGTTGTGATTTTACATATTCCGATGTCTAAATGACTAAAAGGTGTAAAGTTGTGGAACTGGTCCAGTGAATCACCTCAGTCGAACTGAATTAAGCTGCAATGGCTGCAGGATAATAATGAAACCTCACCTGTCAAAGCACCTGTACTAAAAATTCTTCCTTTTATCACTGACCCAGATTTTAAATCTAAATGTATAGATTAAAAGCGAGAAGCAGCTGTTATAACTCGATTGACAGGAACACTAATTTGACCTTTCACAACATTGGAGTTGTATACTTATTGCTGCCTGCTTCGTTTCTTGTTATTGTGTGTCTAACACAGCCATTGCAGCATATTTTGCAGCTGCATGAACAAAGGTGATCTGTAGGACAAATTATGAAACTTGTTGTACATATTAGTCATTTAAACATTAAAATATTTAAAAACAGAGTCCGGGTTTTTAATAGGTTGCATGGTAAAATAACTAACCGGTTCACAGACAAAAGGACTCAAAATGAAAATGTGCTTTACAATTCTGAAAACATTTTCAGACAAACTAAAGTCAGCCTCGATGAACGCTGGGTGTCTCACGCAGTGCTTTTAGAGGAGAATGTTTGTTATTTAATCCCATTTGTTGAAACCTCCTGAAGCATGGTCTCAACAAACAATTGTGAATGAATGTTGACTTTTATACTGGGGAGTGAGTGACCAACTCTCCCATTTCACCTCATTACTGGAAAGGAGATGAACTCTTGAGGCCTCCTGCCACAGAGAGGTGAAGCTGTTAATTACTAACGCTTCACTGTACGTTAGTAATGATCTGGTGTGTATGTATTTTTGTGAATATACTGTATGCTGTATTACCTGGTTAAAATATGTACATAGTTATTTGTAAATATTTAACACGTTGTCACATATTGCTTGGACATTTAAAAGAGAAACTGCATTTGGGGAACTACTTTTTTTTTTCTGAAATATTTGGTAAACACTAAAACACACTGAAGTGGAAAAAAGAAACTTTCCTGGAATGAGAGAAATATAGATATGGGTTGTTTTTTTTTTCCTAAATGTTAATTGGTCATGTTAAGCTGTAATGATTGATAAATTAGTCAATCAAAAGTAAATTAATCATCAACAGTTTAAGCGTTTTAATCTTGTTCAAGCAAATGTAAAAAATTTTTGGATCCAGCTTTGTAAATGCCCCCAGATTACCCCAAATCAAACTGCAGTATATCGTTTTGGTTGCTGTAAGATACTAGTGAAATTGTATCTCAAGCCCAATACAATAGCTGGAATTTTTTTTAATGTTCTTATATAGCATATAACATGTCTCCCCAGTTGCTATGATTGATCCGCTGACCTCATTGCAGGTTTTATTAGATAAGAATGAAGACACTGAGGTCTAAAGATGGAACGTGTCCTGTAGGCTTTCAGTGCTGCAACCAAAAAATAAAATTTCTGTCACTTCCATCATCTTGTGCAGGCAAATCATGAATCTATACCAAATCAGTTCTATCCTGCCTGGCCTTCAGTCCTGATCGGACTGAGCTGTGGAGCACCATCTTGAGGGCAGAGACCATCTGCAAGCCTGTGACCAATCCCCATGAGACTGAAATTAACATTGCAAAGTTGCAAATCAAGATATTCACTGTCCGCCTGAACAACAGAAGCAAAGGCGAGCTCTACATTATCTTCATTAGTGATTAATCCATCATGGATTTGGTCTATAGTGTCAATAATTTAAGAAAGTCTGTTTGTTAAAGGTCCAAACCAAAAGACTGAATTCATCATTTTTTTTACTTGATAAATGATCAGAACAACTGACTAATCAAGTCAGCACCAATGTTGACAATTGTTGTGAATTTACCTGCCATCGTTACTCTTCTGTGTTAAGCACATAATGTTAAAATATTCAGAATTTTTTTCCCCAGGTCAGCTGTGTTTTATGCACCAATTTTGACTTCATTTCTTCGCAGTAACATCTTAATTTTGCGCATTTCAAGGTTTGTATGACATTGCTTTCATGCATGTCTGTTCTTCTCCGGTTATTAATATTTTGAAATTGATGAGGTATAGATTGTTTGGATACATGTATTTTTCTTCTCCGAAACGAAATGCAAACAACTTTCTGTGAAAGCCTCACCAACACAACTGACGTAGGATACGCAATGAAAACACTGAAATTCTTTAGTCAACAAGTAATTTTAATTTTTTGCTACACATTAACAAATCACAAAAACAGAACATTTAAAAATACACATACTTCTTCTCCATTTCCAGAATGTTTAGGTACTGATGACAGCTGTTTGTACATATAGCAATTTTTTTCCCCCAAAATACGAAAAAAAAAAATATCTTCTAGATCGCTTTTTCATTTAGCAAATAGAGCAGCAGTACAATCATTCTGCATCTTTTTTTATTTTTCTAATGTGCAACAACAATCATTGAAATATTGCGCAAACTGCCTGATTGCCAGCTAAAAATGAGGCCTGTGCAAGGACATCAATGAAAGCTAAAGGGAGAGTGAGAGATTACACAGGGTGGAGAAAGTGCTGAAGAATATCTAATTAATGCAGTGTCTGTGACAGGAATCGCAACAGCTTGTTGCCTCTACAGAGACACCAAGACAAAGACTGCTCGCTGAGGACAGGGACAGAGGTAGAACCGGAGAAAGAAAAAAAAATGCTCAATGCATTTACAGGAAATTGAAATCAATGAAAAGGGAGTAGAAAAGATGTCAAAAAGTACCATACAGAAAGGAAAAAAAGACGAGAGCTATTGAAATTGTGGTCATGTGTTGGTCCCGCCCTTCCCCTGATAAAACTGAAACAAGTCTACTGATGCAGCATTAACTGTCACCACTGTAGTGTTGCTGATCATGTAATGTTAAAGAAGCACTGTGTTAACAATCTTAAAAGATAAAGCTGTCTAAAGGTTAAAATAAAAATGACCAAAACAAAATGTAGAAATATTTAAGGCTTTAAGGATTATTACAATAATGCTTTTCTGTGCTAGGACGAACAAAACTGAGTAGCCAGGCTGTTCCACCTCCTTTTACTACTACCAAAACAAGCAAAAAACAAAATTAAAACAATCACTTTGTCTACATTAGATTAGCGCCACTTGAATCAACTCCGAATAGTTGCCTCTTTTTCTCAAATTTCTGCTCCCATCACCCTGATCGTCTCAAATCTAAGGAGCTTCACAATGATGAACCAAACTGAGCTGAAAACAGCCAAGAGGTCCTGGTTTGTTATACCTTTTTCTTTTAGTGCTTTACAGCAAGGCAAGAAGAAGAGATGCCTCACATTCCGCTCTATGCCTCAATATCACCTTTTATTTATTTTTTTTAAAGGAGAGACAGCCTGTTTTTCTCATAGCAATTACCTCAATAAAGTACAATCATTCTGAACAGTCTCCCAAACCCAATCAAACAGGTCTGGGTGCATGCAGCACCCAAATCTCAGAACACAGGTTGTGCCAGTGTAAAAATGTTCAAACTGGTTTGATATTAAGTCAAACATCCCACTGGACATGTTACCATGAGGTGTCGAACTTGATTCAGCAGTTGCTCCTTAAGGAAGCGTAGCGGCTCCACAATACATCAGGATAACTTTATTTATTTTATTTTATTTTTTTTTTAAATGTGTCAAAACTATTAAATTCAAGTGTTATCCAAACTTTCAATCCAATTCATCCAACCAATATATAAATAGGCCTAGTGCAACTTGGGAGTGGCTACATTTTAAGTCTATAGGGGAACTTTACAAATCATGGCCTGCAAATATTTCACAATAAAAGCCTTGTTATGAAAGGATTTCCATTGAAACATTAGAGATTTGCTTTTAAATTTGAAATGGATATTGTGTTATTATTATTGTACATACAAACAGTGTAGCAATTAAAGGGCAAAAGGAGAAGATCAAAAAGAGACTTAAAATTGCTTCACTATTGTAGCATCTAACAACATCGGACAGTATAATCTGCACCTGCAAGTTCTCTCATGTGGATGTTGGCCACAGTCCCAATATGTGGGCTCTATCTAGCGGCCAGTTCAGTCAGTTTAATTAAAATCAAACCAGTTTAAGCTCATACACCAGACCAGACAAAACCGGAAAAGTGCTCCGAGTCTGAACACACATTTCCTCGTTTTAAATCAGGCATAACTCTGATCAGAAGTGCAAGAGAGGTTAGTTCTTTGGCCTGAGAGGGAATGATGCATCCGCTCCATCAACAAGAGGAAAGGTTTATCTGAGATATTATCCAACATTTACATAGCAAAAGTAGTGCTGAAATCATTTTAATATGCATAATGCTCTCATAGGCTTAAAGTCCTTGTTGTGTTGTCAGTGGATGATGGATTGCATTAAAAGAGTAAAGCTGAAAAAGTCCAAAGATTTCTTTTTTTTTTTAATGCTTTTTACATTCTAAAAGTATTTGAAAAGTTTAATCTATTGTTGACCAAAGTATGTTTCTTCCAACTGAATTCCCTTCTGTTGAGAGAGGCTGCCTGGACAGTTTTTGGCCATGTCGGCTGCAGTCATATGAAACGAGTAAAAAAAAGTGAATCGGGGCGATAGGGAGGCTGTCTATTGGGTACCTGGCGGGAGGCCCTGGGTTTACTTCCTAAGGTCATGGTTTTGTGATGACATGGCAACGATGACCGGCTGCTGGGCAGGTGTGACTTGATGCTGAGCAGACTCAGTCCCGCCCACGTCCTCCATCTTTGGCCGCTTGGCCTGAGGCTCGCCTGACTGTTGGGCTGAAGTTTCTGCACCGAGCTGTCGGCTCACCAGAACTGGAGGGGAACTGGAAGCCTGGGCTGCCAAAATCTGGAGAGGACTATTCAGGACTGGAATGGAATAAAGAGACAAGGTTTGGAAGGACAATTACACAGGTGCCTAAATGTGCTGTATGAAAAGTAACACCAGTATGTTTTCTTTTCACATCTTTTTAAATAATCTAACACTATGACTTGCAAGTCATGAGGCAACGACTGCTGAAAAATCTTACCCGATGCATTAGCAAGGCTGACTTCTGTGGCAACAGCAGCGGCAATGTGTTTGCCATTTTGAGTAACAGGCCGAACTGGTAGCTGATGTAAACCTGGGGCGAGGCTCCTCCCGTCCCCACCCTGCACCTCGTTGTCCACAATCTGAATCACTCGCTCTCTGTTCAGCTGGACTTCTGGTACAAACACAGGCAAATGACTCAAACCAACTATGGAAAAGCATGTGCATGATCATTCTGCCAAAACTCAAAAACTAATTGTTATTTATTAAAAAATCTAGTTCGATTGTTTTAGCTGCAGTATTTGTCATAATGTGCACTTTTAGGTCCCAGTGCAGTGATGAAATATTTAACAGACATGAACGGAACTTCTTGAATATTGTAAATACTACTGTTTAATTTTTCACAAGAGAATTTGCTCATAATCTTAGTATTTATCAAAAATTAACCCATTACCCATCTATGTAATGATAGTCTAAATCAAACCTGTACTGTAGGTCCTCACAGCTTGTACATACACAAATATACATTCAACATGTGAGATTTGTGCCACAAACCAGAACACAAAAGGAGAGATCGCAGAGTTAGCACATGGGTTTCATGAACACTTAATTTCTCTTTAGTCTTTTTTTGATTCTATCTTCTATTAATTAACTTGATTAACTTGAAAAACTCACATAATGATAATTGTGATTTTGTGAATTTTTCAGAATTTTGAATGTGATAGAAATATTTAATAACACTAGTACTACCATAACACATGGAAATATATGTCCTTGTAACACATAATCCAGTCCATAGATCTGTTCCAGTTTGGATCTGGACCATTGTCCTGAAGCCTTGACTATAATCTATCACCTACAGTTATAAAAAGCTCACAAAAGAGATGACAAACTTGCATCACTCACACTGCCAATAAAATGTGTTGCCAAACCAATATCATCTTAGATATCTTCAAAATACTACACAAAATGCAGGAAAGTTTTGGTTTGTTCTAAAAGAGATTCCCATGCCTGTACCTCTGAGATCACTGTTGCCCTCTGCTCCTCCAACAGGGGCGCTGTACCCGTTTGGGGGGTTAGAAGATAGAGGGTTGCTGGTGACCACTCGCACCATAGTGACAGAGGACTGAGGCGGGTTCTGGAGCATGTGGATTGGCTGGAGTTGGCCACCACCACCTGGAACTAAAGCAAGGGCTTTCCCAGGGCCTGAGGGCAGGGCTGGATGGTGAGGTGCAGCCATGATGACAGGCTGAGCATTGACTGGAGAGCCTACACAGAGACGGAGGCAAACAACAATCTCAACTGTTGTGTGGTGTATATAAAAACCTTCATGTGCACTTCTTTGGTATTTTGCGCAACTTTATGTGCGCCTGTATGCAGGTTCACCTGGGGCACTTTGAGAGTACCTATACTCAGGTACAGATGCTAGCTTGTTAGCCAGCTGTTCATGGTGGTCGTGGGAGATAGGAGAGCCCTCCCTGCTCAGACATTCAGGAGTCTGCAGACCACTGGAAGGAGGAGAAAGGAGTCCCTGGTGGGTTGGAGATGCAGGGGCGCTCCTATAAAAGAAGGAATGCACAAAGAGACAGATATTGACCGAAGGATATCAATGATCAAGAAATTTGCCGTAAGAATACAGAGTTCTTGCCCTGCCAGTACCTTTCAGTGACCTAGAAATTAGACTTACTTTGTTCTATCCAATCAAATGATAGCCAGGAGCAGAAGCAGAGAGAGAGGAGAAAAGGTTAACTGAGAAAATAAAAAGCGAAATAAAAGCGAGAGTGCATGGGTCTGACAGTCTCGGTGTGTACGTGGGCACGCACGTCTGTGCTTATGAGGACCACGGGTGGTGACCCAATTACCTAGAAGAGAGCGGCCCGAATGGTGTCCTAAAGCAAGCCACCCCTCGCTGTCGTCTTTTCCTGAAGGCCTGCTCCACCAGCTTGCTCTCGGAAGCAGAGTCCACGCGCCAAAAACTCCCTTTCCCGGGCTCATCCTGAGAGCGGGCCACTTTCAGGAAGTATCGATTGAGAGACAGATTGTGCCTGATCGAGTTCTGCAAACAAATATTTTTGTCAGTGGAGACAAAATTTTGAAAGTACGCATCAGGTAAATGTACAGCTTAACGGGACAAACATTTCAGTCAATGATTTCTCTTTTTCTCAGAAATTACTGACAGTAGTTGTTACTGAATAATATAACACAATACTAATGACATAACTTTCCCATACTGTAAGGCTATCATGTTTGTCACTATAAAACATCTATTTCAAGACAGAAAGAGCCCACCTGCCAGCCCTTGTCTGCAGTGCGATAGTAGGGGTAGTGTTTGGTGATGTGGGCGTAGATGCCACTGAGAGTCAGCTGTTTGTCTGGAGCAGACGAGATGGCCTGGACGATCAGCTGTGCGTAGGAATAAGGTGGCTTGGAGTCATCCTGGACAAACAAGACACAGGTATTATTATCCACACATTCTCAAGCACATTTTTACAAAAATAACAATGTATTTGAGGAAAGTAACTCGCTGTGATGTTGCGGAGTCTTCACCTTGGGGCTGTCGCCACCGGCCAACTCCCCCCGTGGCTCATTTCCCCCACCTCTCTGCTCAGCAATGCTTCGTCTCTGCTCAGAAACGGCCTTGGCAGCATATTCAGCTGCTAACTGGAGATCAGAGGTCACGTTGCGTCCATAGCGATACCCTGATGACCCTGCCCCTCGTGGACTAGCTGGACAGGAGTTAGGAACACTGGAGAAGAGACAAAAGAGTCAGTGCCAATCATTTAAAGGAAAAAAAACCATTTAGTCTGATTAGGTTAAGCAGCTTCCTGATAAATTAGAAACCAATGAAACTTTTCATTGCTATGGTCACAACACAGTTTCACTAGCAGCACTAGAGCTTTTAGCTGGCACGTCTGCAATCTGACAGGAGTAACAGGAGTAGACCTTTGGACAAACAACCAAAAATCGGTTATCATCTCATTCCGGGTACAGAGACATGTTCTAAACGAGTAACAATTTCAGCAGATTTGGACATGTTATCAAAAAATGCATGAAAACACATTTTTTAATCATCCCAAAACTAAATCAGTGAGAAAAATCTCCAAGAAAAGCAACTGGCTGTTTGTTAATTGACTTATTTAACTTTGATGTTTTCTTAAGTGAGTTAATACTGCAGATATGCTAAGGTAAAAACTAAATTAATTAATTAAATGAGAATACTGACTCATGAATAAAATGCAGTATAAAGGCCTATTATCAGGGGGAAAAAAGCAAGCAAACCTTTGTCATTTTTGCAACATTTCAGTTTCATAAATTTTATAAGTACTTTTGTGCAATTTAATAGTATGTGGACACGCAATTTAAAACAAACATGTAAAAATTTTAATTATATTTTCAATATTAGCTTTTAATACACAGAACGTTGTTTGGGGAAAAATGATCTGAGTTCAGATACAAGATGTTCTTGACACAAAGGGTTCAATGAGCAGAAATACTTGAAAGTTAATTTTTAACGAGACTTTATCTGGTCTTGTTAGGAGACAGAACATGTGGAAAACACAGCCAGTTATGCAACACACACCTGCTTCTGTTAGTAAAGTAAACACTGGTTTCTGGGAGAGTCAGCATGCTTTGATTTGCCTTTAGCAACACAAAGCCAAAGATACAGAGAGACTGACACACAGACACAGAAACAGAAACACACACACACACACACACACGTGTTTGTATTTTTTGGCTGGGAAACCGACACTGTAGGCTCTGTTTTGAAAGTGGCTTTTGCAAGCTGAGCATCGAAAAATTAATGAAGACGAACAAAAACTTGACTCTCATTCAGATAATAAAACCTAATTGTGTCTGTAATAATGCCAGCTTACGCTTAACTACAAAGTGGTGTGTATGTTACACGTTTTACCCACTCTGCTTGTGTACATGTGCAAATGCTGGTAGGGGCAGAAGAATGCTATTGTACTCACTTGCCAAACAGGAAAAGTGACTCCTACCACCCAAGTATGAAGAGATACTGTTGGTGTTTAAACTATGACCACATGCTTTTACGCAATACTCTGCAGTTGTATGTACTGAATGTGGGTACTGATAAAGATAGGCGCCCCAACAAGCCGCCTGAAAAGGCCACACTAGAAGCTGTGAAGAGATATATGAGCGTACGTCTTAAATCTGAAAGTGCGCTGTGTCCATGTGCAAGTGAACAGGAGCTGCGAGGGAAGGGTCAGGGGCTCTGAAAAAAGGAAACCACGAATGAACGGAAAAACGGCCTACAGGCAAAACAATCTGCCCAATAGCCAATCACGTGCCTTGAAGCTGAAGCCACTCCATATAAGGCAGGCACACACAAGCTGATATTATGGGAAAGTAGGATGTAAGTTCCAATACTAACCACAGGGGGGCATACTCAGGAGCACCACCACTTAGCAGCTGCACTTGCTGTGTACATTTATAGAGCAGTGATTTTCAAACATGTGCCATCACATTAGAGTGTAGTTTTCCACCTCAGCAGAGACACTACAGCAGCTGATGAGTTGACCATCAACCAGGATATTATCCGTAAACATGAGCTGATGATACAGTATGAAGGGGGGGAGGGGCTTTCATTCAAAATCAAACATGAGCGAATTGATACTTATGTTTGAATATCGACACAGATGACTGCATGAACATGAGTAAACATGCACAGACCAAAGACAACGCCCGGAGCTAAACAGATCATACACTGTAATAGACCCAAACATTTAATAAATAATCTATTACATGATGTGCTACAACACAAATGACTAATGTTCTTTTTAAAGAGACTTTCAGTATAGCTGCATCTCACTGCATCACTGGCACAAACATGTAACCCGCTACCTTGCAAAAAACATGAAGACAGGAACTTACATGTGTCAAAAAAGAAAAAAATGACATGCTGATTTTTGAATTATGGTTAAAATCAACATCACTGAATTTATATTAGGACTGCAAAAAGCATTTTTTTATTATTATTATTGCATAATCTGAACTTTCTTTGCAAACACCCATAAGAATAGGAAAATGGAGATTATTATTTTCACAAATAAGAATCTTATAAGACCACCAGAAAAAAGCAAATCCTCAAATTACAAAAGCTTAACTCAGGAAGTGTTTTGCATTTTGGTTAATTAAATATGTAGATATTGAAACAATTATTTACACTCACAAAATGAGACATAAATCAAAATTTAAGCTTACACACTGAAATTAAACAATTAAAATACACTGAATTTCCAAACTGGACAGTCTGATTTGCGTTCATTAGGTGTGTTATTTGCATACCGTGATAGGGTTCTTATGTGTGTCCATCCTTACCTGATGGTGCCTGTGGGCGAGGGCAGTGGAGAGCCAAATGCCCTGATGTGCTCTTCATGCTGCTGCATTGTGGGAATGTTGATTTTGAGGGGGGATATGTGGGGAAGAAGCGGCCGAGGAGGAAGAGAGGGCTGCTCCCTCTCTTTGTGTTCCTCGAGCTCCAGGAGTGATATAAACTGGATCTTGATTACCGTACTGGGAAAGCGAAACACACACCTATAAAGCAGAAAGGATGATGGAAGCCACAAGACAAAAGACAAGAACATCAGTCGGATCAGTGCCTTCTCTCTTATAAAACATTATTTACAACATATTTTTATAGTAACTGTTGAGCTTTTAATTGTATCACATTATCAAATTTGGCAGATAATGTTCGCCCGGTATTATCAGAATGACAGAAAATCTAATTTCAATATTCTGAGTGCTTTACACATTATATGTATTACTTCTTGATGTAACCCTTAAACTTCTCATCAGACCCAAAATGCTGAACTTCCTTCTGCCTCTTCTGGCAAGGAGATGAATGACTAAAACTACCTAGCAACGCGCTTACGAATCCATGGGCTTTAACATTATTCTCCGTAGGTGCTCCCCTGGGTGACTGACACTGGTTTACCAACTCGAAAAAATTAGGAAATACAGAGAAATTTATCAGTGAAGTTTAATCAGTGGCATGTGAACTCTTTTGGCATGAGCTTGAAGGTTGCAGATTTTTGTTTATATGATGCAAGTCCCGCATTCCAGGATTTAAAAGTGAACTGAAAATTGACATTTAAACAGTTAAGAGTAAAGTGACAACAAGACAAACTCCATCATTGGAGGAAGATTGTGTGCTACAATCAAACCCTGGAGAACAGGGTCGTCCAATTACCAAAATGCTTAACAAGTATCTTCTATTTAAAATTATTAAATCATATCATTAAGCAAAAATTAGGCATAAACACTTTAACTTTGGGTTTGTTTGTATAAACAATATCTTTGACATCTTTTGTTGACAAAATCTCAGATGGTGTAAACGATGCAACATCCATTAACCTGATTTCCTCTTTTTTGACAGGTCCGGACAGCTGCCTCAGAAAAGCTAGTTCAAGCCCAAATAAAACCTTTTAGAAAATAACTGTTTGTGTGAGGGAGTAAGTAATTCTTTTACATCACATGCGTAGTTTTAATTTGTCCTGTTTGATACAAACAAGGTCGCTTAGTGTAACTAAATCTTTGTGAGTGCAATCGACCTAACTTGCCAATTACAATGTTGGCATCTTTGAGCAAAACTGAATTTGTACAAACTCTAGGAATGACTGAATACAGACTAAGACACAACTTCACTGGACCACAAGCGCATTGTAAGCAGTTTCAACAGCTACAGCAGCCTATAATAAACATATTACAATGACTTAATGTCCACGCAAGAGGAACACCCGTGTGGGATGAAACTGGGAATTTCAGGGTTTCATAACTAAGTTAGAAAAAACTGCACACAACTATTGCTTCTTTCTGCCATTAGTCCGAGCTGTATGCCAGAGCAGCAAAGAGAAAGCCACTGTTCCTAGAACTCACATGACATGTAAACGTGTTTGCTAAAGGGCATCTGAGAGACTCCAAGACAAATGGAAGGAGGTCCAATATCATTATATAGTCCTGCATGTCACCCAAAACACATCATCCCCACATTTTACCGTTTTTTACCACTGAATGCTGGACAAAGCAGAGGGTTAATAGAAAGCAATAAAAATACAAAAAGCAAAGTCAAAAAGAAAATCTGCATGAACTTTGAGACTCAGGGGAAATTTGTATTTTATGACAAAACAACCCCAAAATTAAGGGACATTACTTTTCACAGAAAAATAACTTAAAAGTTTAAATTTATGTGATTCTGAACTTTTATACAGCAGCGAGCGACTATGTGTTATGTAAATTCAGAGAAATAATGGCATCCTGATCAGACACAGAATACATACTCCCTCTCTGAGTTGAAATCTGAACTTCTGTTCTTTGTTTTAAAAAAATGTCATATATTATAAAAACAAAAAGTCCTGGAGCTGCCAAATCAGAGTCCACTGTAGCCAGATTTGAAATGTACAGAAAAGTCATTTTTAAACTGCTGCTCACTTTGGTGCCTTGTGAAGTTTGGCAGATTTTGAGCAGTTCGACAAGGAAAACTAGGACTAACTGGCAGCCTCCAGACAAAAATGATGAGAGGAAACCCTCCTGTAATTTCTGCTAGAGAAGCCCACAAAAATTTTAATTGAAGAGAGTGAAAATAAACTGGTAAACGCTGAACAATTTCCTGAATTGGCATTAATTTAAAGATATAGTGTTACACTGTCTGATAAGCAGTGTCTAATCAAATTGTTAATAGAATTTAATTCCCACCTGTTACTTTACATACTATAAATGTACCATTATAATGTAAAAAAAGACCCACATTAATTGCCATTTTTTAGTATGTAAATATGTTTATGACATAAGTCAATACAGTTTTCCTGCTAACTTTCTTATCCTGAGCCTTGCCCCAGAAAAAGGAAAAAAAAAAAAAAATGTGTGTGAGCATTTTTGCGTTGGACACAGCTATGGTTTGCAAGTCTTGTGTTTACTCCATGTGCTCCTGCAATGAGGATGTCATTGCAGCCTGCACTTCCTGTTCACTGCCAAACACACCCCCAAACAATCCTGGCAGCCAATCAGAGAGAAGGACACATCCCCCACCAACCCTCCTGCCTCAGCTCCATCCTGTGATTGACACACACACACACACACAGGAACAACTCTCATTTTTTCATATTCCACTCTATTCAATGAGGAAACTAAAATCGACACTATCATTGACAATGAAACAACAAGTAAAGATAAAAACACATGTAAACCGTCGACGGTTTCATTTTAAAGGACAATTCCTAATTTAATGTAAACCAAACCTACCTCTGTTGTCAGACGTGCGTTTGTTTACACTTAAAGTTAACGTGACGGCGACACTCGGAGTAAACAACTTCACAATATTAACGACAACATAACCATCCTGTAAACTGCCAAGACATGGCTTTCACAACCACCTTAAATAATTTAATGAGAGAAAAAATGTAGGCAGGAGCTCTCGTGCCGTCGAAAGACAGTTCCACCACATCATGATACAAGAACTTTCCTTCAACTGCACCTCGCTGGTACATTTTGCTAACTCGGTAGGTCAAATGAAGATAGATTTGCCGTTGGCTAAAACTAGCGAGGAATTATTGTTTTACAAAATGGGAGTGGAAGCACCGTGACCCTCGGAATAATGAACAATTGTCTTACAGCAGCAAAGTAAGAGACATTTAAGAGTAGACGAAATTACACGACTTTGATTGGCGGTGCCATGACAAACTTTGTACACTGGTCAGAATGTGTCTGTCGTTTGAAGATGGAGGTCGTGTTACTGCGAATTCTCCCCCGTGTTGAATAGTTCAGAAACCTCGTGTTTTCAAAAATTACTTAGTTCTTAGTACTTCCAAAGCACTAACTTTCTAGATGTTGTTACAGCGTAACAGTTGAATGTTTGTCAATATTTAACTCTGACATAGGCTCCAGTGCTGACGTCCATGGTGATACACACAGCTAACATTACAGTTTCATTCGCCCCGCAACAGTCCACTATCCTGTTACCATAATTAGCATAGTTAGCCCGTCGGATTGCGGCTATGCTAACTGCTTGCACTCACTCTCTAGGTAGCAGGAGCGGCGGCGCCCCTCTCCGCTGGAACACACCGTCAACGAACACGCCATTCTTGCCCAAGCACCGGAGGGAGAAGCCGTTCCCTTCATCGTAGGTAAGCTGCAGGTGTCGCCGGGAAATGAAGCTCGAGTGACCCATGTTGATGTCTACAGAGCCGTGAGACGAGTTCCGGCCTATGGTGACCGTCCTCTGGCGCATGACAAACTCAAAGTCCCGGCCCTCGAGTCTGGCCAGGGCCTGTGGAGGAGGACAAGCAAGCCGCGCGGGAAGAATCTCGGCGTCGGCAGGGGCTTCCATCACCGGAGGAGCCAAGAGGGCGACCGAGGGTTGGTGATAGGCGTGCGAGGTCACCGCGACGCGCACAGGACTGCATGGTGCAGACTGTAGAGCCAGCAGCGCTCTTGCTCCTGTGTCGTCCCGGTAGTCTGCCATGTTCTGTCGGATGGTCAACACACTCAGACGCGCACACACACACACACGCGCACGCACGCATGCACACGTTACTTCTCGCACACACAAAGTTGCAACGTGAGAGTTTTCGGCCAGGGCATTTGTTCGCTCTGCGGCTGTCGGAACAACATGGAGTCCGGGTTTGCGCAAGAACGGGACCAGAGTGTTCCCAGGAACGGGACTAGTGCGGCGTTCAGGGTCTCCGCGCAAACTGCTGCTACAGAAATAGCTGTAATTTATCTAATCCGGTCCATGTTGCCTATAGATGAAGAAGTAATAAAAATGCTTTATATAAATTAATAAGACTCGAAACAAAAAAAAACCAAAACGTGTTAAATTTACCAAACTAAATATATATGCAATCAACATTAGAACATTTGTAAAAGCCTGATAAATTCCAGAAAATTATTAACGGAAATAAAAGGGTTAAGAGAAAGCATGCTCAAAGGTGCACGGAGACAGCACATCATTCTGCACTTACCAAAGGAAGTCTAGAAAATCCCTGTTGGCCAATCATACCTCAAAAATCAGTGATACTAACAGCAGAAATAGAAACATGGAAGTACGTATACAACCATAAAACTAGTCCTAATTATCATTTATTATCTTTATTGGGAAATTTGTA
This sequence comes from Mola mola, assembly GCA_001698575.1. NCBI lineage: Eukaryota > Metazoa > Chordata > Actinopteri > Tetraodontiformes > Molidae > Mola > Mola mola. Next base: position 12,703,938 of record KV751317.1, read on the forward strand.
TTATTTGTCATTCTTTTCCTAGAGAAAACACATGCAAACAACAGAACACAGATAAAATAAAGGTATGTAAAATAGTAATGACCACAGAAAAGTGATATTGAACATGAATCCACAACATAAATGCTTTCATGCGTGCAGCTTCCTTCCCCTGAACGCCACCCGGGCTACAGTTCGTCTGGTCACACCAACAAACTGGCTGGAGATTCCCGAGATTTGTGATCTACTTTTTGAAATGATCAGCGTTGATAATCATCGGCGTGTCATTCTTATTTCTTTCCTGGAATGTAGTTCTGAATAGGTATAAGACAGTGCACGTGGTCCCATGATTAAAATAAGAAGTCGATTCAATAAATCACGCTGCCTCTAAATACATATCCACAGGGATTATGTTCCACCGTGTCGTTATTAAAGCTAGTTTAGATTATAGAAACGGGTGCATTTATTCGACAGGTGTGGTGTAATTTCACAGATTTTTAATCTTTTTTCATCGTACATGTTTTCTTTATTCTACTGGCTCATGAACATGTGGTGTCTGAAGTGTAGCTAGTGCGCGCAGCTCAGATTTTTTCCTTTCTTTTTTTTTTATCTCTACCCTCTGTTTATAAACATGGAAAGAACAAGGTGCTGGGAAAACCCGGAAACGGGATCCGTAAAGGAGCAGGAATCACACAATGTGCAGAGATCCTCCACACGACGGCGCTGTTGAATGGTTCCTGAAAAACAGGCACGTCATTACTGCCAAGGACTCAGTGGGACACTTAAAGCTGGGTGTGTCATTCATTTTTAATTTTTATTCTTTTCTGACTTATGAATCAACTCGTTGAAGAATGAAACCAAACATTTCCAAACAATACCAAACTTAATAACAATATTGGAAAGTAAGACAAGTACACCCAGGCCTTTAAGGTCAGGTTAGAGTGATGCTTCATCATCTGCACGAACATCTGTGGAACAGGCAGGAAAAACTATTATCCATATTCTGTATGTACATACTGGAAAATAAGATCGACTGAGGACTTTTCCTTCTGGGAGGTCAAGACCCCAAAGTTTTTCACACATAAACATACTGGGCCATGAGATGATAAAAATGGTTTAGTTTAGTTTGTTAGTTACTTCATTTAGCTTAGTAAAACAGGATTTGTTTGGGACCATGAAGGTCAATTTTCGATATTCTATATGGCCAGGAAGCAAACCTGAACAAATGAGCTTTTATTAATGTTATGATACACATCAAACACATTCAACACATTAGAAAAGTTTGGGACATGTGAACACTGACACAAAGAATGGGATGATGAGAGTGACCACAGTGAAAGAGAAGAGTTTTATTATATTCATGTTTGCCTCTTTTCTCTCTGCTATAAAGGACAGTTCCACTGATCATGGGACTTTTCCCCCTGACACATGGACCTATTATACGAGTAGAGGAAGTGTGTGAGTTGAAATGAGTAGCAGCCAATTATGTAAGGCTAATCTTTAGCCAAGCTGGATATATAACAGTCAGCCTTTATCCTCTCATCTGTTACACTGCAATTTTGTGTCCAAAAAGTATTTTATTTTTTTTGTATTTAGGAAAAAAAAGCTAATTTCATGACAAAAGTTTAAATTACTAGTTAATTTATCCAGCTGGAATATTTTAGTGCCTTTCACTTGAAATCTACATTTTCCAACATGTCAAACACACAAAAAAAACCTAATTTTAATTCTGGGCACCAAACACACAGGTCAGTAAAAACGTGTTGTTGATTTTTCCTAACGTGAGCATGTGTTTGGTTGTTAGATAGTTAAAGGAATGTTTATTCATTTAAAGACAGGTGTTTACACATTGAGTACTTGAATCTGTCGTTGGAGGGTTCAACATGTTGCGTCAGGGTGGGCTGCTGGAGGTGACAGGGCCGTAGGTAGGGCAGAAGGTAAAGGGTGGACTGTACCCTGCAGCCTCTTCAGATCAGGGCCGAGTTTGTGTACAGGTTAAATGCAGATTCATTTCATTATGGGGTTTATTGAAGTATTTATTAAAAACAGTTTGAAGAAGGGAATTCAAGAGATATTGAAGCAGTATTTCTATGTTTGTTGTGATTTGAGTCGGTGAAGGCCACACTGGTTCATCTTAAAATAAAAATAATTTGAAAAAAATCATGTTGATTTTTGTGCTCTTCTACTACCATTGTCATAGTAAATAATTAACAGTTTTATTCCAACCGAAAAGTGACAAAGAAAACAATAAAAAAAAAATCTGGCCCATACCACAACCTCAGTGTGACTAAATAAAACCAAAGTTGTTTGTTTTTAAACATGTTTCACTCACCTGCTCAAAAAAAGAAGGATGCAGTTCAGTAGCCTGTACAATACACAATACATTCTCCAAATAATTTACTTTTACAGATTAGTGAATGAATCAATGACGAGTAGACGCATATGTCCCATTTCGTCTTACAGTATGACTCCTGAGCCAGTGAACTGCAAAGCGGAAGCAGAAAAATCGCTCCCGGAAGCTCAGTAAGAACGAGTCAAGGCAAACGCAATAACAACACTTAGAAATGAAAGTATGATCTTCGCACGGGTTCGGTGAACGTCGGGATTTGGGAGACGCATTCGGAGGCACCCGGAACCGGGACAGCCTTCTTGGCGACGCTGTGACGTGACCGGAAGTGTCCGCGGGCGGCAGGGAGGTGTTACATAAGACCGTCCAGTGCAGAGTTCAGAGGTCAGCGCCGGGCTGAGCTCACAACGCGATCGAGACAGGGAGAGTCATGAGCTTCCTTCCTTTCTTCTCTCTAGAAACATGGATTCTACTCATCACATCCATCTGCCTATTTGCTGTGTAAGATTCCGAGTTTGACTGCTGTCTCATGGAATTCACAGCCAGCTGGACTGGCTCCGCTCACAGGTGTGATTTGGTGTCTGAACAGGTATGGCAACTGGACTTATGGAATATTTGAGAAGATGGGCATTCCAGGTCCAAAGCCAGTCATGTATTTTGGCACACTTGGCAGGCACAACAAAGTATGTAACTGTTTGAATTTTATTATATTCCTCATTTTTTGTATTCTGAATTTTGAAAATACAGATTGTCTTGGTAAGGATACAGACATTGTGAGTTCAATTTGCTCTATGTTATGCTGCTGCTATCTGAATGGGTTTCACTTGTGATGGGCAGGTGGATGAATATGTGTGTGAGTAATGCCAGCCATTGTCATAAAACACGTTCAGTTGTTGGTCACATTACAAATTTGCTATATAAATACACATTCACATTTATTCTCCTTTACAAGGTTTACTATGTGGCTGACAGCGAGTGTGCTCAAAAGTACGGCAAACTATGGGGGTGAGTCCACAAAGTGACTATTTAACCTCTCATGCGTGCATCAGGGCCCTCGTTGGCTGTAATTAAAACTATGTTGGAGTTATATATGCTCACTGGTCAAAATCTAAATGTCTGTTTGTGTAAATGTGCAGTATGTATGAGTTTAGGCGGCCCATGCTGGCTGTGATGGACCCTGACTTGTTGAAAGGCATCTTGGTGAAGGAGTGCTTCACCTACTTCACCAACCGACGGGTGAGAACTCTCGAGATTGAACATTGAACAGAACAAAAGTGAGAAGGAGGGCACCAAAGACTGACCGTTGCCTTCAAAGAGAACTTGGGTGAATGTGTTTTTGAGTCAAGTACCAGCAGTAGAAACTATCTTTTCAAAACTGGTAAATGTTGAATGGGAAGATGAAAAATCCAGACAAAGACATGAATTAAGAAATAAATTCCATGATCTGAAAGGTTACAGCTACTGGATGCTACTCCGCCTACACCACATATAATAATGATAATAATACTAATAATAATTAAACAACGTGTGATAAATGGTTCATTATTTTGACATGTACTGAATTGAAAACCGAATTTAGAAAAATGATTTGGATTTGATGCCAACAACATATTTTAAACAAGTTGGGACTGAAGCAACAAATAACTGGGAAAGTTTGGTAATGTTTTGTGCACCTTTATTCCACAGCCCAACCCAGGTCAGCTGATAAAAGGCGACACTATCACGTGATTATGTTGTCAATAGTTTAAAGTCCAACCAGAGCAAGTAAAGATATGATAATAACATATTACTTTGGTAGAAGTGCAAGCCATCAGCAGAACATTTCTGGAGCTCACATGAGCTAAACAAGCGACGGATGTGGGTACTTGCTTTAAAATTTAAGAAAAAAGAAAGCAAAAAACATAAAATATGGCTCATCTGACACAGTCCGAGTCTCCAGAAGTTCACAGATGCACAAATAATTTGAAAAGACCTTTTTTATTCACTTTCTTTTATAACAGAAGTCTTCCAGTAGCAGCAACTCAAAGCATTTGAAACCATTTGATTATCTAGTAACATTTTTCTGTTCGCCGGATTCAATGTTTGCATTATCTAATAAATTAATTTAAGAAGTTGGTACTTTGGGGCTACTATAAAACACTCCGGACCGCTCTGCAGAACTTCCTTCTGAACGGGGACCTTTATGACAGCATTTCCATCGCTGAGGACGATCAGTGGAGACGGATCCGTCACATCCTCTCTCCTTGCTTCACCTCTGGACGTATAAAAGAGGTAAACTTTCAATCTTACAGATTTTTAGATGGAGTCACATCAACTGGTTATGTGTTTCTGATCATTTTGCATTTTGGAATTTTTTTTCTAAGATGTTCAACATCATGAAACATCATTCCAGCAAACTGATCACCCACTTACAACCCAAAGCGCAAAATGGTGACGTCATCACTATGAAAGGGTGAGTATACCATGCAGTAAAATGTCACTGATGATTAAAAAAATCAAACTAAGTATCAGGGCTTTTAAATGACAGAACAACGGACCAGGTGGCCGTACAGAAGTCAAACATGTTTGTTGTTGGTCAGATTTTCTTACTTTGCCAAGCCGACTGGTGTTATTATTGATCAGACAAACAAGACAATAATATCAATCTCTTTGGAAAGCAAATCAGTGGTCAAATTATGCATTTATGAAAGGACTTAAAGGACAACGTTTTGATTCAAGATATTTGTTGGAAAATCTGGCCCTCAAACTCTGATTTCTAAACACCAAGTCAAAACGTCTAAAATCACAGTTGAAGAACTAGAACCAAAAAGTCCATTATTTCATTACCTTTCATTATTTTGTTACCTGTTCATAATAGTTTATTTTTTAGTGGACTTGTTGTCACTCTCAGTCCAGATTTTTAATGGTAGTAGACTAATCATTAAATTTGAGTACAACCTTTTGACTCCGTTGACCTATAGTAGAAATAGAGTTTTTAGCCAGATCTGAATCATTTAGCACCCACTCCATCCGTCACTGTATATACATTATTTTAATTATAAGCACTGCACAGTGTCGCATCTCTAAACTGAAAAGGTTGAAATTTCCATGTACACGCACTTTTTGAGGATGCACTGTAGCTGCATCCACAAAAACTATAATTTGTGGAAAAGTTCCTTTTTTATATCATATCTTAATTCAAAATGTTCAGCTTTCTCTTTTCTAAATTCATTCATGCAAAGTGGAAAATGTTAAGCCATTTTGTTCTCATTTTGATGATTATGGCTCTTACAATTGCAGTAGAATATTCTGATATGTTGAGGTGTGTACGCTTGAAACATTATTGTCTACTCGTTAAGGTACTGGAATATTTTTAATTTTCTCTTTCTAAACAACGTATGAAAAATCACAACATTCGAATGTTTTGTGATGCGCTAGTATATTTGTAATACCGGCAATATGCTTTCTTTGATGGCTGTGACGATACCATTTTCTCTGCTTTGATAAAGGAATTATTTTTTGTAAATTTAAACATAATGGAGTCAATCATCACCAAAGTCATTTCAAATCCAGCGAAGAATCTATTGACAGGCTGTTCTGGATGTGACACGGATCCATGATCTTTCAATGTGTGCCTTCCAGCTTCTTTGGCCCCTACAGCATGGATGTGATCGCCGGCTGCATGTTCAGTGTGGAAATGGACTCGAGCGCTCTTATAAGTCACGCCTCAAAGCTGTTCAAATTCCCGATAGCTCTTTTCATGTTCCAAGGTGCATCATCGCGTTTTCACAAATGTTTGATTCTGTAGAAACTGCAGGTTTCTGACTAAACTGATATTTTGCCTTCTCAGCATTTTTCCCCGCATTGAATCCACTCTTGAAGTTCTTGGGTTTCTCCTTTTTTCCGAAGAAGTCCACTAATTTCTTTAAGGCCATTGTAGAGAAGATGAGAGCAGAACGCAATGGGCGGTCTGGACAAAATGGCCAACTAGGACATGTCAGTAAGAATGTAATCTTGTCCTGCAGCATGTCTGAACTTATATCAAGGGACATAAATGATATTTAATTGCTGTTTGAGGCGGTAACAATAATAAAAGCAGAAACTGCATGCAATGAGGCACAGCACACTGAAAGGTGACATTTATGGTAAAACAGTTACAAAATGGGCTTAGAATTTGGTTGAATTAAAGTTGTGTTGATATGTAGCACAACTAATTATCTAGTATTTGTCAAGATTTGCCAGGAAACGCTAGCAGCAGGGTTTTGGGCCCAGCTGTAGACCACACAGCAGAGAGGATTCTATTTAATACTTTAATTTCATAGACACATGTTGAAAAGGGCTATTTTCAGAGTCAGTCCCAGTGGCAAGCAAATCAAAAATCCCGAAAAACAGTCCAAAGTTCAGAAACCAGAAATCAAGGCTTACACGGAACAATAGGGAGACACAAGGATCCATGAAGTAAACTAACCTAACTAAACTAAAACCGACAAGAAACAACTTAAATACAAAATCACTCATAATGAAACAGAACGCAATTCCACAAGGCAAGAAATAAAACTTTTAAACACAAATGCCTAACAAGAAAGAAAACTCTAACAAAAAAAACCCCCCCCCCAAAAAAAAAAAAACAAAACAATCATAACTGTGACAGTATTTAATCTATGTACCTGGACCCACCCCGGTCCACTACTCTCTAAAACTAGAATTAGAACCTTAATGTTGTATGCCCAAACAAAATGAAGTAAAATAAGAATTTTAATGTGGATGCCTGAAGGGGGATGTCTGAACTGCTGCCATTATTGATAAAATAGCAGGTGTGAAAAGTACTTTCAGTAAATGCATATCGAAAAGTATAGCAAATACTCCAATATCAACATGAGGTTCTTATAAAATAATCAAATCAAATCTCTTCCAGTTTCCAAACATTGCTTAAGTCATTAATTGTCCCGCCACAATAGACGAGAACATTGGAGACCAATGATCTGCCCTGTTTTCAGAAATCGGATGATATACTTCAAAGTATGATCAACTCTCAAACCAAAGGAGCCATGGATGAGAAGCAGAATACAGGTATTGACACAGCGGCATCACACGCGTTAACAAGCACCGTCACACCCTCACGTCTTCATCTCTCCCGTCCAGGTCTCTCAGATCATGAGATTGTATCTCAGGTGACATTATTTGCGTTTGGTGGTTATGAGACCAGCGCCACCACTCTTGTTTTTCTGGCCTACCACCTGGCAAGAAATCCAGAGGTCATGAAATGCCTGCAAGAAGAGATCGACTCCACTTTCCCTGACAAGGTAGACCCTGTGTAAGAGTCAGTCTCTCTGAGTCTTCTGAGTGATTGTTGAAGCTCCATTTTTTTTGTAATAATCTTGCAGGGTCCGGTCACGTATGAAGCTCTGATGGAGATGGAGTACCTAGACAGTGTTGTAAGTGAGTGTATGAGGTAGGGAGCATTTTGTTGTTCTGGCTGGTTATGGCTATGTTTGAACGGATAATGTGTTCTTAAAATTAGGTTTTCGTGGTAAATAACACCACCAGATGACTGTGTAATGTGAGAAAAGGAATTGGTCCCAAACAAATAGATAACCTGTGCCATTGAGCTCTTAGTTTTTTTTTCCCCTTTCTTGATCCGAATCAGTTTCATCAAACTCCAGCAGAAGCCAGTTTTCTAAGGACTATCAATAGTCTATAGTATCACAAAGCTGTAATTTAGGTTTTTTAAGTGCTGTTGTAACATTAAGGATTTGACGTCTGACCACAGTGTTTGAGCAAAATTCTAATCAAACATAGTGATTGTTTAGCAGATAATGTCTACAAGCGCTGTCATCTTCCTGTGTTTCCTGACCATATGATGAATGAAAAGTAAAAAACTGGCACTGCTGGGAACATTATTGGTGACTGTGGAGCATGTGAACATGAATTTTAATGATTCCTATATTTTGCAAGGTATTTTAGTCTGGAATTAAACATTTTTATTAGAACCTTGTTTGAGAAGAACACAATTATTAAAGAATATTCAGTTTTTATTATAGGTTTTACACAACATTGTCATGGCAGGGGTGAAGTTTGCGGTACTTTGAACTGAGGCATAGTTCTGTAAAACATTTTTGTTTCGTCGATAGGATCCATTGTCCGGTGGGACGTCTCGAACGAGTAGCCAAAGAGACTGTCAAGATCAATGGAATCACAATCCCCAAGAACATGCTTGTCATGATTCCGATCTACGCTTTGCACAGGGACCCTGAGTTTTGGCCGGACCCAGAGGAGTTTAAACCCGACAGGTAAAGTGTGCCCGGTAAAACCGTACACACAGATTACATCTCCATCATTTTGCTTTTAAGAATGTTCCCAGAACAAATGAGATTTCTGCGTCGCCAAAATAATCTTTCATAGTGACTTAAACCCTACAAGGTCGTACACGCATTACTAAAATTATTTCATCATTTTGTAGGAATTGAGAAAAATCTGGAGTCATGAAAAAATGAACACCTGGCCATGCATTCTTAACGCGTATGAACAAGATGCTTAAGTTGTGGCCACGCTGCGCCACAGGTATGTTTCCAAATGGTCTATGGTTTTGAAATTCTAGGCAATAGAATTACTCCCAAAGCTAGTTAAATAAAAGTATTTCTATTGTTATTAATACATGGCCACAACTTGGATCTCGTTCCCACGTTTTCTAAATGCGTGTTTCTCTCTTTTCCTTATTTCACCTCTACTACCTTCTCAGGCTCTGTAAGAAAGTCATTAAGTTTTGAAAAATGTAGTTTGAAGATTGGTTGGTTTTTTTTGTTTGTTTTGTATTTGTTTTTGTTTTTTAGATTCAGCAAGCAGAACAAGCAGCGCATCAATCCGTACACTTATCTGCCGTTTGGGATCGGGCCAAGGAACTGTATTGGGATGCGATTTGCTCTGGTGATTGTTAAACTGGCCTTGGTGGAAGTTTTGCAGAACTACAGTTTGTCAGTCTGCAAGGAGACAGAGGTGATAATATTTCGGTTACGTGCTCAGTTTGTTCTCCATGGTTGCTTTTATGTCATTTGCATTAAGAGAGAGTTTCTAATTCGTTGTATTTGTCCACTCCTCAGTTTCCTTTGACGATGCATCTTTCAAGCCTTGTCGAACCCCTAAATCCAATCAAACTCAAGCTGGCGACACGTTAAATCAAGCAGGGAGTGCTCAGAGAGATGCTTCCTTCGAAGCCCAAATATTATGACATTTGTAATGATTTTTAAAGAGAATATGACTATTTATTGGTGTATCATATTTCTGAATAGTCATGTCTACAAGAGCATGATCAACGGAGGTAAACACTCAATGCTGTAAAATTACAGATGTTCTGAGAGAAAAGAGCACTAATCATGAGACAGTAATTCTTCTAAATTGGACAGAATATTGTGGCATCGTTGCCTGTAATCATAAAGATATTGTTGTTTTAAAAAAAAAAAAAGCGACCAAACACTAGAATTACTCTCTTGTTGTTGTTTCTCTTTGCACAGGCAAAACAGAAAAGATCTTGACACTCTAATCTTCACGTGTGCTCTTGAGTCATGGTGTTGAATAATGGCCAGAAGTGTTTGCACAACTTTATGATCCATTCAAAGGTGAACTTTGAACTATGGATATAAAATGTCATCTTCATTTTCCTACTAAGACATTTGTTTGAAATCTCAACATAATTAACAGATTAATTCTTGAGTTGGGACCAAAAGTTAGTTTAACCCACTGGAATTGAACTGAAATAATAGGTCACAGTGACCTTTACCTTTGACCTCCAAACATCACATTTTTTTACACGTGAGTCAAGGTCTACATCTGCCAAATTTAAAGAGTTTCCCTCAAGGTGTTTTAGAAATATCATGCTTATAAAAATGGTAGAGATGGCCGGACAACCTGAAATCATTCCTGTGGTTCTGTTATCAAATATCACATCTTGTATGTTTTATTGAAGCCATTCTGCTCTCACAAGGTGTTGGCCTCATGTTACATCCAGCCTGGAAGAGGTGTAGAGGTCACCGTGGGCACTGTGCCGTGTGCCCAGACCTAACTTGACCTAACATAAGAATAAAATGTTTTCAGTCTTCCGGTTATACTGTATACGGTCATTCATTTATTTTTGGTCTATATAATCTGTACTTGGATACAGCTAGCTCCATCCATCCATCCTTATCTGAGGTGGGGTTGCAGAAGCAGCAGGCTCAGTGAAGTGTTCCAGACGCCACTGTAAAGTAAAGCAAAGCCTTCCAGCTCCATCTGAGATGTCTAACCTCTCCAGCGACTTTTGGGTCTACCTCGGGATCTCCCCCCAGTTGGACATGCCCAGGAAATGTCCAGACGGAGGCTCTTAGGCGGCATCCTAATCAATGTCCCACCTGCCTAAAGTGGCTCCTCTCAGTGAGGAGGAGCAGCCGCTGCATTCTGAGCCCAATCACCATGTGGAGGAAACTCACTTGGGCTGCTGGTATTCTCTGGGTCACTATCCACGGGTCCGGCCATGTATACCACAGACAGGAACATACCCACCCAAAACGTGTTGGACTTTGTGCCAAAGATGCAGATGCAGCTCTCACTTTTGTTAAGCAGGGACACTGAGGGCCTGCATTCCCTCAGGACACAGTCACATGCCTTCTCCAGGTCCACAAAACACGTGCAAATGGGATAAGGAAACTCCTACGAACCCCAAAGAGCACCTGCAAGGGTAAAGAGCTGGTCCGCTGTTCCTCCTGGATCCGAACTTTGACAATCTGTCTGAATCTCTTGTCCAGCATCCTGGAGTAAGTACAGCTTCCCAGGTAGGCTGGGACTAACCAGCTCGACCCTCATCAAGTGCTCAATGATGAATTTAATTTTAAATGTCAGACATACTTTATATATGTTCCAGAAGCATTTGTGACATGGAGGGTTTGTGATGTCAGACTGGCAAAATACTTAGCTGGTGACGCTAATGACCCCACTTCCTTTGATAGCCTTCCTGGTACGAACTGTGCTTCAGCGTACAGCACAGCATGTTGCATTTCATGAATTAACGAAGTGCCAGAAACTGTGAAAATGAACCTCATCTGAATTACGTGTTCAGCATGATTTAAAAGAGCCATCATGACATTAAAACCTTTAGACTCAGCATATGTCACTAACCTGTAAATCTTGCTTTCGTAGTACAATTTTCACATCTTCTATGAGCCAATCAGGTGTTTGCGTTGTCAGGAAGGCCTGTGTAATTACCCTGTGCACTGGTGGAAAAACAGGATATTGTCTTATATTGTGTGCGGACAAAGTGACTGAAAAATGATTGCACAGATGGCTGAATTTTTTAATTTTACAGGGAGATTGTGGTCAAGGTCTTGAGCTGAATACATTTTTGGATCAAAATTGACAGTAAAAACAATGGAGACCAGCCCACCGGATGCCCTGTTTAGTTTTAATAAAGGAAAATCTGATACATTTATGGTTCCTTTGAAACAGTCAGAGGGATCATATTACAAAAGCACATTTAGTCACACAGTCACATTGTGAAACTGCTTCCACTTCTTTGAGGTAGAATCAAGGTGTTATTGTAAAAAGAAAAACAACAACAAAAAAAAACCCAGCATTGTAATAAACACTTTTGCATTAAAAAATTATGTAAAATCCATTTGAAATATTTAAGTCAAAGTGGATATTGGTTCTGGTTGATTTCAGTGTTGCACAGATTTGAACAGTGAAATTTTAAAAACTGATCATAATAACCTTTATATTTAGTCATGCTGAATTCTACTTTTGCACAAATCTCCTGAACATTCATCTTTCCGTCAGCAGGTCCCTGACAGCAAGTCATTTACTGAAAGAACACAGAAAAAAAGAATCACTGGAAAACAAATTTTTTAATCCATTTTTTTAATTTACTGTCTGCCCCTTCTGTGTGTGGACAAAACGTGCATAAGAAACGCATTGCTCAAATAAAAAAGCCCAACTTGTCCTTTAAATAGATCTGTTTGTTTCACAGATAATTATGGATGAGTGCAGGAGAGACGACGTGTAGAAAAGTCACTATCAGCAGATGTCAAAGATAAAAGGAGGCTCGAAAATCTCTTTCCCAGTTCTTGTCCTTTTGTTCCTTTCTCCTTTCTTCCTTTCTATGCCCTTTCACTGCTCGTCCCTCTCTCCCCTTCAATGGCGCTTTCACTGCATCATGATCCCTGGCCTGGAAATGAGTAACTTTGGCTCTTGTTATCTGTCCATATCCCAGGCCCTTGTGGTCTCTTTTCAGCACAGTGGACACTGGTTGTTCACGGCCCACACCCTCTGGTCCCAGCCCTGTTCCTGGTTTCCAGCCGCAGCGAACCATCATCTTATAGCTGTTGCTGGATGGGGGCAGACAATAGTAGGGGGTGGGTGGAGGACGCCGCAAATTGAACTGGTGTAGGGTGGAGGAAAGGTGTGCTGACAAGCTGCTGCTGTGCTCTGTAGAACACACATCACACCACTGGGGCTTGGTAACGCTGGGGGACAAGCAGAGGTAGAAACAGCTTAAAGAGAATTAGTCCATTCACGATCTGTCTTAAAACAACAGACAGGAGCCCACTCACATGTCTGTTAAAAATAACAACCGTGCAGACATATATTTGACATGTTATCTCAAGCAAAGATGAGCCTTAAGCAGCTTGAGTTTAAAGGACGTGTGGATCTTGGGAAATCACTTTTGAAAGTGATTTGAAAGTTTGAAATTCTCTATGTTTTCCTGAAGTGTGTTTCTTTTATATTAATATCAGCATTAGAAATCAATTATTAATCCAAGTCTATGAAAATGTGGGTTTTTTTATATTTTAAGTTGAATTAGCACGCATTGCTGCGCTGGACTGGGGAACCCCTGTTGTTCTATGAGGCTAGATTTAGTGACATTAAACACACAAGAGGTTAGTAAATTGGTTAGATTCACACATCCAGACAGCCAGTTTGCTTGTATTGTCCAGCATCCAGGCGAGATTGTGTTTACATACCCAAAAATGAACTGATCATTAAAACCAACACCACGCCTACTACCAGGCCGCCTTCTCCCCACAAATTTTGATAAATAGTTTGAGAACATTTAACAAGTAAAGCTTCAAGGATTAGTTGTATAAATGGTCCAAGTTTCAGTTGTTGTTTAATTTAAAGTTTCAATTTAATTCAAGAGTGCCGACCTGTTACAAGATTCTGGGTCTCTCTGTGTTATTCTCCCATAGCTGTCCAGTTCCTCCAGCACATCCTTGTGTCCAGCTTTGGGAAAGTAGACAAAGATGAACTCAACTTTAACTGTACACAGAGATGTGACATCCTGAACAAGAACTGCGTGGTTATACCTTCAAGTGCCAGGTCTCGGGCATCCCTGCCCTGTGTATCAACCACTCCAACCCAGGCTGCGCCACGATGCAGGAGCAGCCGAACAGCAGCTGGCTGTCCTGACCAGCTTGCACACATCATCGCCGTCCAGAAGAAGGTGTCCTGTAGGGAAGACGGGCAGCCATAGGAACACAAATCAAATACGTTTTATAATAAAAACCCCTGACAGACAGAAATTATGTCTGTACCTGGAAGTTGATGTCGACGCCCTTTGAGAGCAGGTCTTTGAGGCCAGAGATGTCCCCCTCCTGGGCACAGCGCAGAAGCCTGAGCCCCAGGAGCTCTATGGACCTTTCTGAGCCGCTCGGCTCTCCTCTCTGGTGGCCTTCACCTTCATCACCGATCCTTCTTTGCGCCACAGAATCGGTCCGACCCTGCTGCATCCCTGCAGCCCTGACTGCCCTCCTGCGTCTTCTACTCCTCTGTTTATTCTGGCTAACCGCGCTGCTGGACACATTTTGCACTTCATTATCCGTCATTAAATTCTCGTAGAACTTTCTGGCTTCTTCCCCACTAAGTGTCCTGGTTATGGTAGAGCTGGATTGTTGGGCCGTTTCAATGCTGAAACGATCGTGCCCGCTGGCAGGAGTAAAGCCCAGAGTAGCCATGATGACCGACTGCTGCCTGTTTTGGCAGCATGGACCATTAACCAGCTCACTGATATCACAGAGTCGGTCTAAGTAGTTCACTCCTATCAGAAATACAGAAAACTGTTTCGATCCGACA
>KV751317.1:12745617-12760002 GCA_001698575.1 Mola mola
AAAGGTGAGCATCCACAGAGGCTTCTGTGAGGAATTATGACGGTCTGGTCAGAGAAAGAACAACCGTGCACAACACTGCTGATTCAGAGAAGAGACCTTAAAGTGGATGAGCTGAGCAGTTAGTTTACCATCTAAACACAACCTTGTACTTGATCAGCCTAGGCTAGGTTACCTGGAGTTGGGTGTATGATGTTCAAAGATCTGAAAACACCTGATGGTAATAGGATCATCACCGGAGATGTGTCCAGAAGTATCAGTAAGATGTAACTACTTTATCACATGGTGATTCATATTCAAGTAGTGTCAGGTTTTAGCTGCTACATATACAGTATGTTACAGAGTGATTGTGTTCATAAACTGCGCAGTTTAGCTTCTAAAGTAAGATAAGGTAAGATAAAATGTACCTTTATTGATCCCCCTTGGGAGAAATTCAGATTGACACAGCAGAACAGAGATGAAAGTAGCAGCGCAGGGTAAAAAGTAGCAAAATAAGTCAACATGCAGTATAAGAAAGGATAAATAAAAAACTGAAATACTCAAAATAATAAAATATACTAAAGTGTTATCTACCATCTGCCCTCTGTGTACAGCATAAGTGTGTGCAAAGTGCAATGTTACTGAAATTCATAAATAAACAGTGTGTATATGAAATGTACATACCAAATAGTGGAATTCTAGATATATAAACAGTTGGACATGTGCAGTATCAGGTTGTTTTTTCACTAGAACGGTGTACGGATTGAGTCCTTAATCTGTGGAGTGGGTGGTGCTGGGAGGGGTGGGAGCTGTGGTGTTGTGCAGTCTGATGGCAGATGGAATGAAGGAGCCCCCCAAGCACTATGAGGCCTGTGGCTGGATGAGTCTGTGGCTAAATGTGCTCCTGAGGTTCCACAGCTCGGCGTGTAGAGAATGAGAGGGATTGTCCATGATAGCCTTCAACTTTCCTCTCATCCTCCTCTCAGTCACTACCTCCACACTGTCCAGCTCCATCCCCACCACGGAGCTGGCTTTCCTCACAAGTGTGTTCAGTTTGTTTGTACCAACACACAACAACAAAGAATATGAAACTGGCCACCACAGAGTGGTAAAACACCTGTAGCAGCCTGGTGTCCATGTTGAAAGTGAGTTAAACCTAAGTATAGGCAAGAGCTACATTTTTTTAAAAGGGTTAATTTTGTAATTACTGTTGTAGCAAAGCACCATAAGCTATAATTACGCCTTTCAAACTTCGAAGTAGCAGCTAATGGGTAGCACTTGAGGGCAGCATTATACCATCTCTGTCCGTCCAGACGCTCTCACAATAATGAGATACAGAGTAAGTCATGCATATACTCAATTTCAAAATCAAATTGTATTACCACTTGTAAAACTTCCAAGCCATTTTGTAATCCCCTCTGCTGCTGTTTCTAAGATCTATGCTGGTTAGAAAGTGAGATAATCAGGATTAGTCATAAAAAACAAATTTAAGATGCCATGATCATTATTATTACATGATTTCATACAATCCACAACTTTAAATGGATTTTCGAACAACTTCTTTTGTTGACATGTTGAAGTAGGAATTTAAGTGTTGCTTGCTTTCCAGAAGAGATACAGTTTTATTAACTTAAGGTTACTGTTTGTGACTGCAGCTGTAGCTTCTATTAAAAATGACTGAACTGTGTCTTGATTTTAAATTGAAAATGGTCTTATTAGTATGAAGTGAAATAAATATCTTACACATTGATTCTACATTGTGGAATGCTTCACTCAAAATATGAAAAGCATGTGTGGTAAAAATCTTTATAACAGATGTAACAACAGGCTTGAGTCTCTGAGATGGAAAGTTTTCACTTGACCGCCCTGAGTGCCTTAAAACAATGCCCCCTCCCGCTTGCCGATAAGAAAGTCACCCAGGCAGCTCGAGCTGAGCTCTAACCGCCTCCTTTATGACCGAGAACATCCTGACTGTGGAATTCCACAGTGATGGCTGTTTTGTCTTAGGTTGCCAGGGACACGAGAAAGGCTGATAAGGGAAATTAGGCAGCATTCCAGCGGCCAAAAGATGGAAAGCGGTGCAAGTGACTTTTGGAGGCCTTTGTGGGGAGGGGACCATAAAAACCACCACACTACCACATGTCAAACGGAGCTTGTATGGACACAGAGTCTGTTGTGCTGTGTGTTTGTACATGTTCCCGACGTCGTTAAGAAACTTTTGAGTGTACCATTTTTAGTTGCCTTGGATATTTTTTGACTACACATGATTTGTACAAATCTGTTTATATTTACATTTGATTCTCCATTTGATGTGTACGGGAAATTCCACTTGACAAGGAGTAACATTACCTGTTACCCCCTACCCATCATTTTCAGTGTGTTTAAGAAGCCCTCTGGAACGTTTCAGTAAACATCAACTCAAAAAATACACTTGGAATGAGGTTCACCTTTACTTTACCTGCTATCTCTGCTGCACGAGTGTTAAGAGAAGTCACAACCTACAAATACATCAAACATTCTTTCTTTGTTTGTTTTCTCTCTTCTTAATCTGGTTAACCCCCTCTGCCTCACATTCCCCTCCCTGTGTCTGTCAGTCTCTGGTAGTTTAAATGTATTCCCTTGATCCTCTTCTCTAATCAGGATTCTACAGGGATCACTCGCTCATCTCATCCCTTCACTCTGCAAATATTACATTCCCTTCTTTCTTCTCCATTCCCCCCTCTACTCCAGGAGAAATCAAGGTGTCAAAAGCAGGACAGATAACCTTGTGTTTGAAGTACTGAGAGAGAGGGAGTAAGACAGCAGGGTAGAAGGGGGAGACAGGCTAAAGAGTGATATTTAACCATTAAGGGATATTCAGATTCTTCCTCTAACTTAATTCTCTCCCTTGCTCTTCTCCATAGGACACCTGAAGGTGCAGCAGAGCAAAATCCCGAGACAAAAGGAGACGCATTGAAAATAAACAGCCACACAGCCAGAAACACTGCTGTGTTATTTTCTATCACATAGACACTTCAATGATAAGTGCTCATCTGTGTGTTTGGGTCTTATGCCTTGTCTGTGTCTGCCATTAGGTATTACCAGTGGGTCTATATCTCTGTGTGTCTTCCCATGCGTCACCTTGTATCCTTGGAGGAGTCCATTCTGGGTCTCAAGAGGGGGTATGTCCCAGGTCACATCCAGGATGGAGGGCGACACAGCAGTCACTTTGATAGACTGAGGGGCCACTGACGGGGCTGCAAAGGTAGAGGATTTTTGTTTAAACTCCTGGTGAGTGTGTGTGTGTGTGTATACACACACCTGGCCACGTGTTAGAATAGGAAGCAGCGGAGGTATGTTCTTTCCAAATCAAAGAGGCTTAAGGCAGTACCGTGTTATTCTATTGTACCACACATATGCATGAACACTCAGCAGTACACACTTGAGGCTAGAGAAAAGGCCATATCACCCCCTTTTATCATCCCCATCCAGCCTTTACTGCCTCCCACTCCTGCTAGCCCAGCTTATCCTCACCTCTTCCTTTGCATGTGAAATGTATGGCCTACCCACAAGCCCATGCACATGCACATGCACATGCACACTACACCCCCCCTTGAATATGAATGCATCTTTGGTCTGATGGTGGGAGTCTGAGATTGTGAAAGAAAATGTAAAAATTTGCATATGGATATGGGTCCGACCCTAATGTCCAAATATATTCACCTGCTCGCTTGTTTGTGTGTTTCGTCTGCCTGGTTGTAATTGTAAAAACAATGTGTGCGTGTGGATGTGCTGTTTATTTGGATACCTGTTAGCCGTTACAATGCAACAACTACTCTTCCTAGAGTCCATGTTAAGGTTATAATGCATATGCATACCCCTGCATGCATAAATACGTATTACATTTTTACACTGTATAATGTTTGTGTGAGTGCGTGCACGTGAGATATATTTGCACTCCTGTCTATCTGATGTCTCTGTGGTTTGACTCTCCCATTACCACCAAACAGATGACCTTGTGCAGGTCTTGCTACTGTGCATTTAGATGTCCCCCTCTCTCTTTCTCTCTCTCAAACACACATGGGCACATGCACGCACACCCACACACAGACAATCACTCAGAGGGCATGTCAAAGCAAGAAAGAAAAGATAAGGTTGGAGCAAAAAGAGTGACATGAAACAGATTAAAACATCCCAACTCAAGGTCCCCAACCCTATATCACTGTCTTCAAAAGCTGTTGATGTGCTATGGTTAAAACCCCGACAGCTAATGTGCTTGTATGTGAACACATCTATCTCCATTATAACTAAGCAAACTCCACTGTTGACAAATACTGTGGTATGGTTGAGAGCCGCAGAAGAACACAGTAAGTGCGCCTTGAGGTGATATTGTTCTGTTAAAATCTAATAATGAGTATTTTAAAAAAAGGGTAAATTGAAAAGTGAGTCTAAGTCAAAAGATAACGCAACCTACTAATATCAGACTTTTAGATTGAAAACAATATTTAACAATCAAACAGCTTTTCTTAAATTATATCCAAAGGGCAAACATTTGTAAAAGAACATGTGTATACTGAGTGATCGATTTAAAAGCCTCCACTACGTTTTGCCTACCTGCTTCTCCAACACACACTTCAACTGGAGCGGAGGGTAGGCTCTCTCCGATGATATTGTAGCTTGTCATGACAATCTGGTAGCGTTTGAACTTCTTTAGTTCTGCAAAAACATAAAAATACTTCAATTTAAACTTATCTAACACTCACATAAAGCACTATGTTGTTGTTTGTTGTTGTTACTCCTATTCTGCAATATGGGTCTTTATTAAGTGTGCCAAAATAAAACATAAAACATAAAAAACTTTACTTCTAGTTTTGAATTTACTTACGTGTCAACTCAAACTCTGTTATCGAGGCACTGCTGATTGTCTTGAAATTGCTCTTAGCTTGAAATAAATAAGAGAAAGGTAAAGGGAGAGTAAATCACTACATTTAGCAATAAACTGTAATTATAATGCACTTCAAAAAATGACTGCATTTAGAAGCAAAAAGTTCAACACTGACATCAAGCTCAGTATGCGTTGGATGGAAAAAGAGTTTTCTATCTAACACATGTATGAATATCTCCAGAAGAAACACTCAGTGAGAATAGTTTGGTATTGCAAACATGAGTTGTTTAATCCCAGACCATAATCGTCCCTTAATAACTGCAACACGGGCTGCATAGAACATAGTGGCTCTAAAACTACAGTATTAACCAATGAAAAGATACAATATAGTTTTCTTAAAGTAAAATCATGTCAAGTGAAATTGCTTTACCCTGCACTAGCCAGTTTCAACAAGTATACAGCTGTCAATCAATAGTTTAGTGGAGCTACGACTGTTGCTGTAGCTACCTAGATATCCAGATTCATTTCGACGTTCTGCCAAGCTTTTTATCTTGTGATTGGTTCTTTACTGTTTCATTAGTTCGATACTCTCTAACGTCTGTTTTTGGTGGACTTTACTTTATTTTCCTGAATATTGAAATAAACCTCTATTTCAGCATAAGATGGGAAATAGCAGTCTGGTTCTACATTTTTCTTTGTTTCAAGCATACAGGACCATTTAGCTCTACTGCAATACAAAATCTACTGTATGTTGTTTTTTAATCTAATGCATTCATGGGTCTGGTGAGAATTTCTAGATTATTCCTCTGATATGCAGCTCTAGCCTCGGTCTTCTGTAGCCTCCGTCTCGTCTCATATAGCAGCAGTAACTATTTAGGGTTGAACTTGGCAAACCACTGATATTAGTATCAGTACTACTCACTTGTAATTAGGACACTTGTCAGGTTTTTTTTGGTTGCCTGGACTTTAGCTTCAGTGAAGTTGGGGGTGTTTACTGCGAGCTCTCTATAATACAGCCGGTATCCAATCAAAATCCCATTGTTGCTGCTGTCATTGGTACACTGAAACATGCATAAGGAAAGAAATATTAGTGCCCTCATACAGAAACTTCTGAGAATTCTGCACTGTGCTTATTGTGATTTCGGTGGCGTAGCAGGGTGACTGACAGGACACTGACAGACGGGCAGAACCGTATTGTATCAGAGTCCACTTTAAAGACACGCTGAAAATGGTCTGGCTGTAACCCGCACAGACAAGTGACGTTCAGAGGCTTTGCTCCTCTTGTAAAGGATGATGAAATTGCTGGTGACTTTGTTTTTCATTGTCTTTTTATGCTTTGACACAATTCTAGAAAGAGGGAGAAAAGTCACTTCCAAGCAGAAGAGGAAGAATGACAAGTAGTGAAGTAGCAGGGCTGTATTTACCATCTATTCACATGCCACTGCTGCTGTACAACACTTTTTTCACTTTATTTCCCCTTCTTTTGTTGTACATTTGTGCATCTCTCAACTTCTAAAATGCCTCCTGCTGGTACAACCTCTTTAAGGTTTTTGTCATTTCTCTCACCCAGCCAGGGCTGTATGTTCCTCTTCCTGCCCCCCTCCCCACCTGCCCCTTGCCATTCCTTCCAATATGTCAGTGCTGCCATTTGACCTTGACTACTACTGTTTCATTTAATAACGATAATTCCATATACATTAAAAACACACATAAAGCATAAAAAATACATAGAAAAAGTAAGTCAGTGGAGTAACATGGTAACATACATGTATTTCTCAGGGATCAATGTTGTGTTTGAAGTCAAGAAATACCTTCCATTGCACCAGGACTGAGGTAGTAGTTGTTGGTTTAACTGCAAGGATCACCGGAGGCTTATCAGGCACTGGACAGAGAAAAAGAGGGTAGAGTGAAAAAATCAGGCATTCCGTCCATGCTAATACAGTCCAAGCTATTCCAAGTCTCTCACCGTCCTGCAGAGTTGTTACAGCCTCTGTCTCTTTGCTGAGGACACTGTCTCCTACATCATTGGTGGCCAACATCCGAAACTTGTATGACGTAAAGGGCTTCAGCCTATAGGCACAAACACACATGCAAATATGGTGGCAAAGCACAAATAAATGGGCTATTGCTTACATTTACATCATTCAAATCTCTTTGAATGACATAGGCTAGTCCACGCTGAACTTGTATCAGGATCCTCAAGCAACATTAGCATTATGCTTTTTAATGTGATTTTCCCACTAAACCAGCTGATACATGTGCTGCATTTGTAATTCATCCAGTGAATAAAAGCACTTTTCAGAAGACCATTGTAACTATCTACAGACCCCACGAACAAGGCATTTTCAAAGCCTTCACTGGAAAGATTTAATTCTGCAGTGTCTATATCAGCTTGTGGTCTCCTTCTGCTCCTATTCTGCTACAAAAACACACAATAGGCACTTGCAACCTACAACCAATCTAATGGCTGGCTAATCAAACATTGTACTACAGCACCTCAAGTGGTTAAAAAACTCCAATGGGTACCTTTTAAAACTCTGGGAATAATTTTCACACAAAACCATTTTCACTACCTACCACAAACAGATTTTGCTTTTCCATTGGCCTTTGAAGAGAAGACAAGGTCTTGAAATAATAATGACGTTCTCCAGTGCCAAATTATATTTACTGCCACACTATCACAACATTTTATCTACATTTCTCCTCTGTGGAAGGTGAATGGTTTGCTAATCAAAGAATAACAATATACATCAGTCATTTGAAAAACTTTGTACTCTGGAACTGCTTTTAATCAGCCCAGTGAGCATATACCCATTGTTAGGGACTAGCTGAACGAGCATGTGCTGTGGTGCCTTACAGCGTTCTAGTTCAAAAGTATTCACTCCAACACGCTGAGGGAAAATAATTTGAGTTTAATAATGAAACTTTGTGGCTAAACAGTCATTTTTGCTGATATATATATTTATTTTTTTTTTATTGATTTAACCTATCCTTAACAAGTCTTAACAAGAGCACCACCCCCCTTGTACCAATGCTCACTCAAAACTTACAAGGTCCATGTCTACAATTTATTTCACAAGACTACAGGGGACCAGTTAGAAATTCAGCAGACGACAGGATGCATAATAATGAGATGGGCCCAACAAGGGACAAGAATAGGCCCTATGGAGTTGGGGGTCTCGTAGGAATAGAACATCAAAGGTACCAAGCTCAAAGAGAGTGTTGGGGTACGAACAGCACTGGGAGGATGCTAAGGACAGTGAAAGTGTGTAAATACAGTATGTGTTTTGGTTCCAAAGATGTCACAGTGGAAAACAACAATTAGGAGGATAACAAGTGACTATGAGTGTGTGAGCATGAGGTGATGTAAGTTAATTTCTACATCCGCCCCTGTAATGAGAATTCTATGATAGAATGAACTCCAAAACAGCATGAAAACAACACCAGCAGCACCAGTATCATGGCACTCCCTGAGGCAGGCTGAAACAGGCTGATGAAGACGGCCTGTAATAGCGTGTGACAGACAAATGGTCACGAAACACAGGGCACATGCAGGGAACACACACAACACGAAAGCACAGCTTCATGATAGATCTTCTCAGGCTGTCAGGGAAGCTGGGGCAGCCCTCCTGTCCGACCACTATCACCCACTGTAATAATGACAGTCTCGCCAGGGAGACGACGATGGACATATAAACAGAAAGGGGATGGAAAAAGGACATATGCAATAAGAGTGATGCCCTCTTCCAGTAGTTAAGGATATTTTATTGGCTGAAAACACAACTGTCGCTGCAGTTTAAGCAGCAGTAACTAGCTAACAAAGTCATCTTATGTTAACTAGACAATCTAATTGAAAAGACTGTGCCTGTCTGCTACTTTTTCCCATTTCAAGAGTCTCCTAAAAGGATGTTCGATATACTCCCATGAATTATGTTGTGCCAGAGCTAATAGAGCCAAACCATAAGGTCACCACCAACTGCTTGTCCATGTAGACCAGAAATGGCAATAAAGAAATGTTGTGTTGTAAATATGACAGGGAGAAAATGTAGAATCAGATTATTTCATCCTGTTCAGTCTTGTATTTTGAGTATTTGGGAAAACTGGTAGAGGTCAGATTTTTGCTTTTCCTGCGAATTTTTGAAAGAAACTAACAAAAGCACTTTCTCTTTTAGGGTGTGCATGACACAGAAGTTGGAGAAGTATTTGCTTTGACATGATTCCTGTAAAATGGTCACGTAAGGAAGGATTTTTTAAAGTAGCCATTTGCATTAGAGCCTGACTGATATACAGGTTTTGCCGATATTGGCATATCACATACTCTATATATCGGCATTGGCTTGCATGTTGGCCACTATCACAAAATTTGGTTGTAAAGAACACATTGCAGAAACAGATGGGATTCAGATAAAATTCCTGGTTAAGGTTACTGTTTCAGTGCACTGGTGGCATTTAAGTGGGTAAACGTGTATTATTTATATTATTTTCTGTTGCATACGTTTGTTACAAATATATTGTAACCTCATTTGAGGGATCATCGTGAAAAATGTATGTGTATTGGCCAATATCAGTTTTCAGAAATTTTTTACTCCCTGATATCTGTATTGGTATTGGGTCCAAAAATTTCATATCTCTAATTTGCAGGAGCTCTAAAACTATGTAATGAACCTAGTCATGTAGCTAGAAGTCCAAGTAGTTGAGTGCCGAAATGGGAGAGCCCTTTATATGTTTAAATCGTTTACCAATAAAAAAAATACACACAAACACACAAAGAATAGTGAGGGAGACCTGTTTGAGGACAGAGAATACAATACCAAGTTGGTTTTCTTGGGTTTGGCTCCTAGCGTCCTGGGGCTAAATCAGCTAATGGGACCACTAGTACTAATCGCATTGCAAATCGAGCAAGCATGAACTATTTAACAACAACTCTCATTATCTTCCCATCAAGAAACGCTGTATATTACTTTGTTATTGGATACCCTGTTGTCAACCAGCTTCAGTTTGCCTTGGAGTCTGTTTTTTCCTATTTTTTTTTATTGACATTGCTCCTCAACCCTGAACCTGGCACATTCAGCATCAGTTAACTCTAGTTTCACCAAAATCAGTGAAACTGAGCGAGAAAATAAATGGGAGCATGACACAATCGTGGATGTGATCCAAAAAAGTTAGAGACAATTTTTTTCTTCAGTTTGACTTTAATGTCAATAAAGGTCTTTGGGATAATTGATGTGCGATACCATGTCTATTAATCTTGCTGATTTGTGGCCTTCCTCAAATCAAAAAGCAGGACAGAGATGTTAACCTGAGGCTGTACTCTGATCTAGACCACCCTCCACAAAGTGAGGAAAAAAAGTGAATTGCTGTGAAAAGAGATTTTATACAACAATCCACACACAATGAAAGGCTGATGTATTAGATTCACCATATTCTTCCCAGTTGGCTACAGGCTTTGCTGAGGAGAGAGATGTGCATATATAAGCCTGTGAATGTAAAGTTGCTCTCTTGCAGAGAGAGAATAAATTCCCCAAGACAGCAGGTGTCCATGTCTGGTCCTTCATCACACACATGCAAAACGCAGAGATTGCAGCATGATAACTACACATACGGTAAAGCGTAAGCTCTTAAACCCATCATACATGTTTGGTCTTGTGTTTTTGGTTTAAAAAGCGCTTTAAAAGCTTGACAGCCTTTTTTCTTATAGTTGCTATGTTAAGGTACATATGTGCACATATGTACCTGTCAACGGTCCAAGTGGTCACGTTGTACAAGATGTCACTGGTGTGTGTGTTCCAGTCCTCGTCAGGCAGCTCTTTGACCTGCAGAGTAAAGTACCTCACGGGGGAGGAGCTTGAGCTACCCGTCACCCAGTGCAGGAGGACACGGCGAGATTCAACCCCGTCCTGAGGAACAGACAACTTCCTGGGTGGCTGGGGTCGCTCTGTGAATGCAGTAAGAATGGAAAAAGATTAAAAAGTGGACAGTGGGGGGGAGACAAAAGAGGCAAATGAGAGATGGAAGGAGAAGAAAGAGAAGGTAGAAAATGTAATGTGAAAGGAACAAAGGAATTCACATTATAGCACAGGAAGAGGAAGAGAACAATTAATGACTGTATTGGTTGAACAACAACACATTTTGATTGAAATACTGATACATTGTAAGCTTTCAGTCATCTATAAACGGATGTTGTTCAGCATTGTGTCATGGCAAACACTTATGTGCACCCATGTGTATGTTTTTCTGTTCATCAGACACTTCATAAAGAGATTTAAATACACAGCTGGGTGACAAGTTAAAGGACGCACATTACCACAAAGCAAGTAGTCAAACAAGCTACTTGAACAACTTCAATGCTCTTTGTTAACTGCCGCAGTCATATACTGTATATTTGTGTGTGTGTGTGTGTGTGTTGTGTCTGAATCTAAAAAAGTCAGATGTGAAGTGGTTGAATCAAATTTAGATGCATTCTAACAGGTTTTTTGTTATTTACTCTTCACTTTCAGTTATAGTGATTTAATTTTGCTATTTAAATCAGCTGTCCAACTCTAGGCTCATGGGCTGAATCCAGTCCACCACCTAATTTTATGTACCCCGCGAGACCTTGAGAAGAATTTGATAGCTGTACTCATTTACTCGCATTCACATCTAAACAATGCGCTAAAAAGCAGCAAACCGTCGTTTTTTATTGGCGCCTCTCTGGTGGGGGGCGGGGTTTGACGATGCCCAGTACCCCACTTTAAGCATGATAAAATGCCAGGAGGGAAATTAGAACTCAAAGATGCTGAAAATGGCATGGAGTTGTATCATTTACTGCTGAGGATGACCGCTCATGAAGACGGCGACAGTGAAGAATAATTTTTTAAGTAGGTTATTTCTGTGCAAAGCGTCATCAAATCAGCAAAAGTCTGTCAGCTGTTTTTGGATCGTAACAACATCGCAAGAAACACATGAAAGCGCATTACATAATGTGCAGCAGTGCTGTGCTCTGATCAGAGGAGAGTGGAAACGTCAACAGTAAAGGGCACCTAAGTAAAATATAAAAAACGGCCAATGTGAGGTGATGAGATTGTGTCATCCTGCGATATTGTTTTAAAGTTTAGACACATCATACACAGGTTGGACCAAAGCTGCTTCAGCCCAGGTAGTGGGGAGGGGTCAGGTGTGAACAACCATACATATTCAGACCGTTGTCAGTTGGTGTAACCCAAACAACACTTATATTAATAATTATAGACCCACTTACTTGTCCATTTGTCCATGAATGGGTCAATTGGTCATCTTTACATAGCAAAGACCCTGTGCTGCCACTTCAGATGACCAAAACAATTTCTCACAATGTCTTAGTTTATGTTTTTATAATCCTTTGTGCATATGTTCAGAACTACGTTTCACATTGTCTTTTGTTTTTTTATTTAAAAAAATACAAACATGACATACATACTGCTGTCATTGTATATCTATTGTAGCTGAGTTAAGGCTGACAACAAATATAACACTTTGGAATCATTGTGTTTGATATCTCAAAAAAATATCAGAGCATGACACAATCACCAAATTACCTCAGAACTGCTCCAGGAAGATTAAATTGAATTCTAAAATAGTGCTTCATAGTATTTGTCTGATTGCAAAAATGAATGTTGTTATTCACTTGAAATTCTTGATTTTTGATGGAGGGGTACTGTTTTCTTAATCTGATAAATTAATAGGAATTATATTCTAAAAACAAAGAAATATGATTGTGTGCCTACATATTTTTTCAGCTATGTAAAAGTATATACTTCTGTGCATCAAAATGAGCTCCCTGTATAGAAACATGTAAACATTTAGTACGTTTCTCAATTAATTTATTTGGGTTTTACCTTTACTTTGCTTCCTATTAGTATATACTGTATGTATGGGAATTAATTATCAAGTGGACAAATGGAAATCTTCATGGACCATATGTTGTAAATATCTTATAAGACAGGACTTGCACATTTTCATCTTTTAAGCACGAGAATAACTGCTGGACTGTGCATTATATTTGAATGAGACAAGACATCTAACCACTGTAGCATCAAAGAAACAATTTATTAATATAAGTGTGTGTGTGTGAGAGTTTGCTATTTAATTGGAAGATGAAAGATGATTCTGGGAGTCAGTGTCTTTAATGTTGGTAGTTGCTGTGCAAAGATTGGTAGACATGCATACATGCTTGTACTCATACAGACAAGCAAAAACACATGGCCGTGCCTTAGTGGTGTAAATGTTTAATTTAAGAGGCATCACATTATCGAAGACAAGAAATGAAAGCATTATTGATTCTCTCAGAAGTTTAATTAATCTGTACTAATAATCTCAAATATGCACAGAAGCATAGTCTGATACACACACACAAACACTCAGGTTTTCCTTGCTTCATTTAGCCCTTGTCACAGGTAATTTAAGTCAATCTATTTGTCTTCTTTCTTCCTTCAGTGCCTTCAAGATTTGACTAATATCACCATCTTTCGTTTCCCTAATATCATCTACGTTTCTCTGTCTGTCCTGCTCTTGCATTGTTCTTCAGTTCAGATCATGTTCCGATAATGAACTCCTAACTGTTAGAACAAGGCATACTCTTTCAGCACTTACTTATAGACTGTTGACTGCTACGCAAGGGAGAGGAGAGGAGCACACTTGAAGGGAAGTGAGAAAGAAAGACGAATTGGTACTAAAGGAGAAAAAGGATACAGTTTTGGGGGGATGGATTCTGCTAAATATGTCACTTTATGTTAGGTTGGTCTCTTCAGCATCATCAGAAAGAAATTTTCTATTAGGCTATTCTGTCTATTGCACAGTGAGAATGTGTTATTATGTTAGTGGAGTGGAACAGAGAACCACTGAATTGTATTCCAAAGAAGTCCTGATAATGATGCCAGTGATGTTACGATGTTTGATCCAATTAAAATGCACTACAGCTGATAGCGCAGACTATTATATCTGACATCATGATACCAGGTTTTCATTAATACTCACTTCACTGTCACCTGTTAAACTAAAGGGACTTTTATAGCATTACAATGCTTTACCTGACATACACAGTGGTGGCTGACAGAGAAAATTGGAGAGAGAGAGATCGGGGATGGCATATATCAGAGGCTGTGAGCTATAGGAAAAGTTATTCATGTGTACTACTAGTCATTCAAGCTTACTGAGATACCACTGCAAAGTCATCTTTATTTCACTTTGGTGAAATAGTTTGTCTGGGTTCTGGAGGGGTCAAACTTTTTCCATATCGTTTTATTGATGAATAATACCCTGCTTACAGGAGGTTGTTTGAAAATTGAAATTGAAAGTTATTGAGACAGTAAAACTATAATCTACTTCAAGAAAAATATTAAAATGGCAACTCTATATCTGTATTTAAATTACTATAATCAACAGAGATATAAACTGTAATAAAAAGGGTCTTGCTTGTATCAACCTGCTGGAAATTATCACCCATCTCTGCAGTTTCAGTCAGCCTGCAGAGTGCCTCAGGATTTTTCATATTTACTGTTTATTTTTGTCCCTTTGCTGTCATCATTATA
>KV751317.1:12760403-12778859 GCA_001698575.1 Mola mola
TAAATGCAGTCAGGCAAAGTTAGCTCCCAGGTGGTAAACGCAGCGGTGCATTTAGCAGCTTACACACAATTAGACTATTAGATACAAGTGTTAACTAACAACTTCACTATATCAGCATTTTAGGGTGATAATTTATCAATTCTGTATTTACTAATTTCTGCTGCTCCTTAAGTGGCCATGAAAAACTGCTTAGGAGCAGAATCCAAAAATGAAAATGTCATTTTTTTTATTTCTGAATCCACACGGTGCATTTAGCAGCTTACACACAATTAGACTATTAGATACAAGTGTTAACTAACAACTTCACTATATCAGCATTTTAGGGTGATAATTTATCAATTCTGTATTTACTAATTTCTGCTGCTCCTTAAGTGGCCATGAAAAACTGCTTAGGAGCAGAATCCAAAAATGAAAATGTCATTTTTTTTATTTCTGAATCCACAAGGGAAATAGTCAAGCTTTGCAGGCTGTGCTCTGATTTATGGTGCTACAGTTTCCCAACCTGAACATACACTGTAGGGTAAAGATTTCATTTTTTGTTAATACTTAATTTTATTTATTTCATTCATCCAGTCATTTTAAAGAAAAATAACAAAGATTTTAAAGTAAATACTAGATAAAGAGAAACTATCTCAAAATTGTTTGCTGTGTAATTCTGCCATGTTTTGGGTAAATATTACATACCACAGTCTACAGAATGTTCCAGTGTTGCCAACTCTTATGTTGCTGGACTGTGACACACATTTTAAACTTTAGTTTCAAGCCCTTTTTAATGTCAAAATAATTCTCACAGAACTGAATAAAATTAACTGGCAATTGTATTACAATTATTGGCAAAGAAGTAAAAGTTGAGTACATTACACTCTGTAATCCCAGGCGCTCTTAGGGTTCATACATTATACACTGACTGACAGGCAATTCTGATCTCTGTGTTGAACAGTTGTTTAAGCTGAGAGTTTAGAGTACAGAAAGTGATCAAGCAATCCACATCCAAGCAATAGCTCCTTTGGAGAGTTTCAGTCTGCTGTTAATATGGCTAAGCTAGGGAAAAGTACACATTGAACAGAGGAAAAAATCTGTTACCTTAATGTGTTCTGTTATTATACTGCAGAGCTCAACCTCCATATCTGCTAGCTCCACTACTAGCTAAGGGGCACACAGCTGCAGGTAACCACGGTCACATACAAGAAAGCAGCCGTGATGATGGCAGTGAAATAAATAAACAAGGACATATTCAAATGGCTACAGTCGAGCAAATGTCAGGTTTGAGGATTGGATTCAAAGGGACAGCTAATAAATGAACAACAGGTGTGCTGAAACAGTTTAACTCAAACTTAATTCACATACTTGCATGTTTCCTTTACAATGAGGCACTATTTATCTCTTTAGATTGCTCTGGTGTGAGTTCTTGCAGTTCTGGAGATATTGAATGTTGAATTTCTGCCTTTTGTCAGACACAGCGGGATTAAGTTTCTGCTTTTGTTTTGTTGTTGTTCACAGCAGAAAAATGTTGACCCAGTTACTCAAACTAATCCAGAACTAAACAGATCGACCTTGTTATTATCCCACCTGTTTTATCTGATCTACCCATCTAACTATGGACTGCGTTTAAGCTATTAAGAGACAGCGGAAGAGTCATGTGTTGCCACGTGCTGACTATGAGTCTGACCTAGGTTAGGTTCCTTTGCTTTTTATTTTTCTTTGTTCATTTTAGCGAATATGTAGGTAAAGTGTGTACAAGTGTGCCTTAAGTGATAGTTTACATCTAATATTGAGAAATTGTGATCTCCAAAGCCAGTCTGTATCATTAAATTTTAATACTTTTCAAGCAAAACACATTATTGGGTTACTGAAGTGGCTAGAAAGATGCACAAATTTTAACAAGTTAAAGCATCGCGCCCTCTGAATCTGAGGAGCATAAAACCCCAACCTTTTGTTTCCATGTACTATTTCACCTATTTAAAAGTGAAGTCACTTTAAAAAATCCTTTCTTTTTGGCCACTGGCGGTGTGCTGAAGGATGCATTTCTTCTGCAACAGTTTTTTGGAGACAAAACTGTCTTCACAGAGTTACTGTCACTACACAGTCTCCTAAACTGCTATAGGCATGGGCTGTCAGGATGACGACGAGGCCAATGATTGCTAAAATGTGACAAAATATTAACAAGAAAAATAGCAACATTTTATATCCTAAAAGAGAATATTACCACAACTGCAGAGTGCTGTTCAACTATTGATGAAGAGTAATTCCTTTGGTTTAGAGTTTTAAATGTATAGACTATACACTAGATTCATAGATTTTCCTACTCTATCCTTTAGCAAAAAAAGACTCACTGTTGATGCCATTTGAACATATTGCCAGTTGCATTTTTTCTCACCTACAAACTGTTCACTTTTCACGCCCCACAACAGAGCATGGTGCTAGTGGAATAGCAGTAAATGTTGCAAGACAGTTGATTACCAAAGACTAATCCTTGACACCTCACTCAACAAGCCATTTGAGTTTGAATGTTGGACAACCACAATTGTCTGCGGTCTAACAATTTATTTATGACTTTTCATAATAATTTTACACACCTGGCTAGACAGACTCTTTTTAATGGTCTAGAGTTGAACAGGGAAATCAGTTTTTGAAACTCCTGACTCTCATTACGTCTCGTAGGAGGACTAATATATACTAATATATACTAATATATACTCAAACAAAGCTCTTTATCCAATGTTTGTTCTGTTTACAAAATGCCTCACACGTAAGTAAAGGTTATATTTCTTTTCAATTTGTGTTATATTTTTTGTATAGTAACAATAGATTATGCATGTCCAACCATACACTGCTTTTTGTTGAAGCACAAATAACGAGCTGAGCTTAATGCCTGAAACTCCTGCTTTCTCAAACTTCACCTCTACAAGGATTTCAATCAAAACTCATTAGACCTCGAAGTAAGGCTGCAGAGATGGTCACATTTTAAAATGCTTAAATTTTCATATCATCTTTGACTACTTAAAAGATGAAATAACCATAAAATAATTGCATTAAACCTTCCAAATGACAATTATTAGAAAAATACAGTTTAATTTAATAACCTCAGTAATAACATTAATGAAGTGGGTAAGACACATAAATATGCCTTTGATTCCTTAAGGAATGCTTAAAAGCTGCACGGCAAGGGAGACAGATATGACAGCAAAGACACCATTCAAACACCATTCAAAGCTTAAGTATGTCTGTCGTTTACCTCTACGCTCAGTTGTAACAACCAAGGCTTCCCATTCTTCGCCCCAACCCACAGCGGTGCGAGCAATGAGTCTGAACACATAGGTCTGCTCAGAGGAAAGTCCTGTGACAGTGAACTGTCGACCGTTGGAGCCCACCTCCACTGTGGCCCAACGCAGAGAGTCCCTGCTGTCCAAGCGGTACAAGATTTGGTACCCTGGTGAGGGGGAAGACAGAAAGGCAGACGGAGGAGGAAGACAGTTAAAATCTGGGTGAATGTCTTGTGTGTAAATGTTTGTTAATGTGGGCTACTTTAGATCACAGAGCCCACACAAATCAAAACTGGCACAATATGAGATTGGATGAACCCAGAAGAAAACATAACTACACAATGCAATACACTACACATTGTCCTTTCCACAGTAACTGATAAAAGAAATATGCATTTTGCCAGTTCCTGTATGTGTCCATATAAGTCATAGAGTTTTGATTTGATCAGAGATTTGATCCATGTAGCTTCTTAAAAACATTCACACACATCACAGCTCACATACTGACGTTTCACTGCACCTATATAATAGAAACATACAACCTCTGTTCTGTCCCCTTGGCTGTCGACCCACAAGGCTTGTGTCTGTTTCTCTGTCTCATGTCCAGTAGGCCATGTAATAACACTAACACCCATCAACACATACACACATACACTTGAACCGCTGATCCCCGACAATACTCTCCACACGTCACTGGCTGCTCACAAAGGCTCCCGATATAAAGATTGTATTGTCTCCCAAACACACACAATGCACGTTACAACAGTGAATGGTTCATATTAAAAGTGTCAGGATATTAATCTGCTCAGAGGCACCTAATCTGGTGGTGCGGTTGATAATCTAATCAGATTGTCTGATTTTCTATTAATATAAAATCAGTATGTGGAAGATTATTGGATAACTACGAGATAACAAATCCTCTTGCGTCTCTACAATTGGGTCAGAGGACAGCATTATCTTCTCTAGTGACTATCATTAGGACATCACTGCCATCAGACACACAAGGCTAAGTCTCTATTATAATGTGACTGTGACATATTCGTTAAAGCCATCTGTTTTCTACTAGGATTGATGTGCAGTGCATTTCATACTGCCTCTGAGGTTGAAGCATTCAGAATTTGAATGTATACACACTGTGTGCTTTTGCCTGGCCGATCTTATGATAATGAGAAACTCAGCAATGGCAATGCTATTTAAGACAGTACAGTCTGTACATTTCCCGTTTCTACACTACATGCAATTTGATTACACCGTTAGATCATATTTCTGTGCTTACTTTCATTCAGTTTTCACTGTACTAATGATGTATGGAGATTTTATGACCCTCGTAAGGCAGCTATGTTGTTACCGAAACCACGATTGAATTCTGAAAAAGAGACAATGTGTGTAAGCCAAATAAAGATTTTTCAATCATTTATTTATCAATTTCATGGTTTATGTTTATCTGAATGTTTAGTAAGGCATTTGATTTTATTATTTTTCATAAGCATAATAGTAAATACTGAGATTAGGAATGCAGTAATTGATGTTAGCTCTAAGCGGGGACAATAATAATTTTCAGCTGTGTTTACTGCTTCGGTGCTGATATGCCCAATTTTCTTAATGTTCCAGATGGAAAATAATAATCCTTCCATTCAAGATTAAACTGCTACACTAATAAATTTTTTGAAATGCACACCAGTCCAAATGTTCCATAAGCCAACCTCCACCATCACTGAAGTTTTCTATACAACAAATAAAGCAATTGTCATAATTGTTCTAACAATTTAGACTTTAGACTTCAACTTTGAAATGCTACTGTCAATTGAACTTGAACAGAAAAGACAAAATGTTGTGACCTTCTATCAACACCTAAAATGCAAGAATTCCTATATGTATTCTGGCTTTTTTGTACATATTTTGCAACATGAAGTGAATGAACACACTGCTGTGTCATGTCTTCACAGATATCATTACCTAGCGTGGAACAGGGATACATTTTTATTTTCCACTGGGATGTTGGTGAACATAGAAGAATCGTGTGAAATCACAAAATTCAGTTTATATCATGTCAAATTTGGTTGTTAGCCTGCTGATGTCTTTTGTCTCTGTCCATGTTCCATGTTAGTACTCTGTCGGTTGAAATCCTTCACCATGTAGACAGTAAGGACACAGCAAGACTGCGTATATGTCTGTGTGATCCAGAGGTGTGTCATATTATGACACGCACGCACACCAGAGCTTAGCATTGAATCGGTAAGTAGTAAAGAGAGCTGACCCTCGTGGTTTTATGTCCTCCTTTCCATTTTTGTGTGTCCACATATTAAAACTGCTAACTCATTCCCACTATAAACCAATCTGTCCTTCAGCGATGGAAAAATAAATCTATGTCATTACAAGTATAAAGCACTGGATTAGGATCTCAGTTTTGCTCTCAAATATCAGCTTTCTCGTGTGTGTGTGTGTTTGTACCTAATATGATGCCATTAGGGTTTGTGGGGGGCTGCCAAACCACCCTAACTGATGACGATCGAACCTCTGGAAATGCCATTCTGACAGGGGGACCTGGGACTAGAGAGAAAAATAGACAAGGAGATGGCAGCAGAATAAACTAATAATATATATGAAGAGCAGCTTGAAAAAAACTACTTGGTATTCTGATACGTAGGTATGATGATATTAAGACTCACAAATGTATGTATCTAACAAACAAATATGCAGAGTGAACATATTATACATTTTTTAGGGGCACTTACAAAACAGAAAAATAGAAAATGTAACGCTCTTCAATCTTCCTGATAAAAGTTCTGGTTCTACATGACCAAATACTTGTCAAAGCCAGTGTGCGTGTATGTACAGAATGTTAATGTGGGTGGATGACATATGAAACGGTTTATTATATATTGCTGAGAACTAACATCCCTGTTCTTGTGTGTGCTTGCATTTTTTCTTAATCAAAAAAACCAGTCCCAGCTTCTTGGATCTTGAAAAGTTAGCAGCGGTTGCATTTGAAGAGATCTGCACGCGTGTTGCACACTAACACATACTGTATTCATATATTTTTTGCACCACGTTTGGGCTGTGGAGCAGGTCAAAGTGTTGAGCTGAATACTGCCAATAACAGCTACTAGGATTGAGAGGAAGACAAAAAATGTAGAGCAAAGTGCTGGAGAGAAACGTCAGGGATCAGACAGAAAGTGCGAGAGAGAGAGAGAGAGAGAGAGAGAGAGAGAAATATCCAACCATCTTCTCTAGTTCTGAGCAGAATGGGGTTGCTTGGGGGGCCGTCACCAATCTGTGTGAACGCCAGCACCTGCAGCACGTACACTGTATATTTTTGGAGAGCCCCGATGACCACTGACAAAATGCCCTCCCCATCTGCCAACTGAACACTGGGGGGACCTCCTGAATCCTTCTCGTTGTACAACACCTGTACACAGACACAATCATTAGTATAGAATAGCGGAAATATACATATATTCTGTAGCTCTGTGTTTGCTGTTTGTTATGTTATTTAAATCTTTGGTAGGTTCAAAATGTTGGTGATACATTTTTTTTTGACTGTCCACAATTATCAAACAATATTAACTCTTTACACTTTTGGACTTCTCTGTAGCAGATAATCCCAAGTCCGTTCCTTTATTTCTCCACTATCTTTAAAACTGATATCATTATTTTAATGGAGTGAATGGAATAATTTAGTTCTTGGGCCTACATCTTCCATAATTCACTTCACGATGCTGCTCTCCAGGCATTGTTTTTGGTCAAACTGTCATTAAAAGTAAATGATATTCACATGGATGGATGAAAATTCAGTTTTTGCATGTTTACAAAGGTCGCAATCTTATGCTTTCATTTTTTGAAGAAGAGTTGTATCCTTTAAATTGGGGGTCTGTTAAATGATACTCAAGCATAGCAAAAGTGTTTATGCTGAGGGCCACAGGTGTGCCCACCCAGATCTAAAAATAGCACACCCCTACAAAACCATTATAATATCATCATGAAAAATTAAAATAAATGATTGATGCTTCCTGAAACAAAGAGAACATAAATTGGAATAATATTGAGAGTTTATGAACTGTAATAAAAGTTCAAAGTTAAGAACAAGAATGGAGTGTTTTTTGGTGCAGAAACTTAACATAATGGGCACACCACTGAAGACTGCTTTTGTTCAGCAAATACAAAGTAAGGTAAATGGGAGTTATTCTTTTCTCTCTAAAAATGGGCTCCTGGACTACAGTCCCAGACACATTTTTCTCAACATGAAGTATAATTTGGGCACTCACCACTCGCCCGACAATAAGCAGCAAAGTTGAGCGCCTATCAGCAACTGTATACAAGATTAAAACAAGCAAGAGTACTGCTTCAATCCGTCCAAAAATTATATATATTTTCCAATTTTCCAATTTTCCAATGTTTTGTTTTGTAGCACAAGCGTGCACAAAAGGAGAATTCTTTTCTGTGCAGACTGGACTGGTCCAGATCCTCTTGACTTGGGAACACACACGGCAAGCCTACTCATTGCTGATCTGTTCAGACCAACAGCAGAACGGATTAAACCACAAGCGAGCAAAGCTCCTGTGACAAGTGCAACAATCATGTTTCAAGCTTAACTGAGTAAGGAATTCTTTTCTATCTCTACTTTTAAGTAGTTTTCTAAATACATCCAAAGTGAAACAAGCAACTAGTTAAGAAAAGACTCATTTCAACCAGGAGGAAGGATCTGACTTAAATATAGGCCTTTCACATAGAGTGATTAATTTAACAAATTATTTTACAAGAGTCATTTCAGTCATTGTAAATGTGAATGCACAGTGTGTTAGAAAGGAGGTGTATCCACAAAATTATAGCTTGTGCATTAAAGAGACCTCTGTGTGAGTATTTGAAGCCATAATAAATACTATCTGTGTCACATTATTAGGGAAAATGAAATATCAAAATTAGGCCAATGTAATGCTGTCAGTTTGTTTATACTGGGGTTTCAAAAATGATAATGTTGCAGCTAGCGTCAACACCATATTTATTGAAAAGATAGAGTTGCTATAAGCAACAGTGAATAGATCTTAAAGCAGATCTTAAAACACAAAACAATCTGTTATGGTTGATCTGCAGATCACAAGTTGCTTTGGCTGTCACACTTAAATAGTATTTCTGGTTACGCTACTCACACTTTCACCTGCTGATTATTCGTGCTAGCAAACATTTATAGTACTGAAACCGATAAGTTCTCCAAAATACAGTTCATTATAGTAAATAGTTAAGTTAAACCAAAGATGTGGCTCATTGATGTATGATGATGTATTGATGTTTTATAATAATGGTTTTCTGTGGCATAAAGAAACACAGGGTTTGGACACAGATGCATCTTTTTTTTCCGCTTTGATCTTGATGTACTTCATTGACAATTACAAATATACAGATTATCAAAAAAGTTATACACTTATCCGTTTTCTGAACTTGATCCTGAAATTAAAATTACACCAGTGGCCACATCTAAAAGAATGTAAAGCAAAAATAAATGAATTAATAAATCGGCACTGCCTTTTCAATTAAAATATGTGTGAAACTACTTTTTGATTTTCTTTCTTTCTCCACTTTTCAAATAAATGAACGAATGAATGAATCCCTGCCAAACTAAAAAATATTTAAGAAGGAAAATGTTGGCTGTAGAGCACCTAAACCAGAAACAGGAAGCAGGGGTGCATCACATGAGGCAGAAGACCTGTTTAACATCTACTTGGGAATAGAAAGTGTTGAAGAACTGCTGTTGAAACCACTTCCATCTAATAACATGACAAGCATGCTGCTCTGGGCAAAAAACACACAGACGTGGCGTGATATGCTTTGGCCACAGTAGATGACGCCTGAATGTTATACATTTATAAAATACTGGGTGTTTCAGGTTTATTCTACATAGTCACATCCTGATTTTTCTATAGGTTGGTATTATACAATAAGGGTTCATGAATTAACATTAATTAATTAATGTACCACTAGTTTCAAATAAAAAACAAGTTTGATAAATGTGATGTCTATAAAAGCAGGGAATCTCTATCCTCTACATAGCCCCAAATCTGTTCATCAGATTGACTTCAACCTTGGCCAGTGTGTTGCTGATGACCCAAGGATGTCTTTTTTTGTGCAGGTTGGACACGCAAGGCGTTAAATGACTTTAAAAATCTTGCCAATTTTTTGGTGAGTGCTTCTTCTTTTGCCCTTCTGAGTGAAATAACAGACAGGGCCACTCAGTCTTTGCAACCCACACTGTGGTCAAAGATGGAATTGCATCTGTTACATGCAAAGGCAAAGGAAAACTCTCTGCAGGTTTTCCCAGTTACATTTGAAAAAGTATTTTGTGTGTTCTTTGTAAATTTTCTTTTGTAAAGGTGGTAAGGGGTGCTACTATATGCCACTGAACAAGAAGACTGATGGTGCAAAACTGTAGACAACGTGTTGGTTTTCATTTTAAAATCCAACAAGAAAGTAGAGTACATTATAATAAACTCCCTGAGGGTGTGTGCAGGAGCCCACAAAAAGCAGGTGTAATAACACTGAGAGGTAGAAGGGGTACAAAGTGACTGGCAGTAAGTGGTGCACTCAGACAAATATGAGTGCACCTGACACTTTACCATCAATAGTATTTATCCAGTTTTCTTAGAAATGTGCACTTTATTTAGAATGTGTCAACTACTTCACCATCTGGGGGTTGTAACCAGACTGCATTCTCCGACTTTGTTCAGAAGTACAAGAAAAGGATGAGCTCTAATTTGGCAGAAGTGGAAGGGCCGTAGGCTATGTTGCTTAAGTGGGTTGGAAGTCTGGACTTAAATACTAACGAACTAAATCTCCAAAGCCTATTCACATATTCCATATATACTTCAGAAATCACTTTCTCTTGTTCAATCTGCACTTTATGTTTCAAATTTCAATCAAGCACTTCTCTTTAAGCCAACAGGTTTTATGGACTATTATTATGGATTAAAATCCATTGTTTCTTATACAACATGATACAGATTTATGAAAGGGTATCAAAACATTGAATCCTCCCTCTTATACACGTGCACAATTACACACACACACACACACACACACACACACACACCAAACTGACTTAATTTGGGTGCTTTTCAAAATAATACTGTAGGAAGATCAAAATAGACTAGTTACCAGCTCTTACATCAGATTACGATCTTTTTCTGCCTTGCTGTATGCATTTGTGTGTGAGAGTGTAAGAAGTTGTGGAAGGAAATGAAACCTACTTGGTTGAGGGCGTAAAGTACGAAACACAGCCTGTGTGTGTGTGTGCGCATGTGTGTTTTATACACCTTATATCCAAGTATGACTCCATTCTTCTGAGCCAGAGGGACAGCAGACCACGTGAGCAGGATCCTCGTGGAACTCAAAGCCTCAGCGGTCACATTCATTGGAGATCCAGATGGAACTGGAGAGCACACACAAACAGACACACACGCCCATAACTGAGTGCTACTTTACCAATCTTTGTTTTTATCAAGATTGGAGTGAGTGCACAGAGGGCAGAGAGAAGTGTAGGGATGAGAGGAAACCCGGTTATTGGAGCACTTAGTGTCCCATCTGTCTTCTTACACACTACTAATACAATAATGGCCAGACAGAAATGTTAGACACTTTCAAAAAAGAAACAATAGTAAAAGAAGTCTCTGTTCGTACCAGATTCTGCAGTTAGTACAGCAACAATGTTGCTCCATGGTCCAGGTCCTATGGAGTTAAAGGCTTGTATCTTAACCTGGTACTGTGTCCAGGGATTCAGGCCATCTACTGTGGCCTCTCTGGCCCGCCCTGCTCCCGCCACATCCTCTTTCCTGTCCTCTCCCTGGCCATCTGTCCTCCACACATGCAAGCGGTACCCCACAGTCTCTGGACTGCTATTGTACTCAGACTCTGGAAGAGGCTAGAGGAAAGAATGGAGAGAAAAAAAAATTACATAGATATACTTCTCTTCTACATGCACATGTGTAAAATAATAAGACACTGGTACAGTTGTTCAGTCTTGCACTGGTTTTAGGTGAAATTAATTAGTTTATGGCAATAATGGACAGAAAAGTACACTAACTACCTATTATGTTTGTTAAAATGTACATACAATATCTAAGTTTAACTATTGATTAGAAGATGTATAGGATATTTCTAAATATCTTAAATTATGCACACTTTTTTTCACAATAGCTCAATCAATGAAAGACAATGTGACAGTCCAGAACTGTGCAAATGTCTTGTGTGTGCCACCACTGCACTGAATTTAATTACTGGTGATTGATGGAAGGAAAGCACAGAAAGGATGATTAAAAGAGAAACCAATTTAGGTTAAGTTGAGATTAAAAAAATGGTAATTTATGAACACAGGTCAACAGAGCAATATGAACTGGTTCATTGCAACCATCAAAAACATAGGCCCATAGTGTATTTCACTTTAACATAAAAAAATATTTCTTTCTCCATCACCCTCTTTTGTCTTTTTTTATTCCAATTCTGACATCCTCCCTTTCTTACTTCCACCCTCTCTCCTTTTCTTGTCTTTACTCTTTCTTTGTGACGTCATGCACTGCTCTGGCCATGAGCCATCATGTCATTATGTACTATAGCCACAATCACCTCTTATTCAGTGCCCTAAAAGCATGTTCCTATGTTCCGTTTGCTCACAGTATATTCTTCTATAGAATATTTTTACTAGCATTGGGCAGCAGATAAGCAATTCAGACAACCAGCCTTTTTAAATACCCCAGTGATTCGGCTCAGCTTAGCATTTAGGAGCCTAATACAGAACGTCACATTAGCTCTATTACCCTAAATATGCAGCTTAGAATAATAAACCATTCTCAAACCATTGTGATTCTTCCATTACAGCAGAAATCTTAGCATAGCTCAGACTGGGTGGTTATATTTAGGTAAAATCCCATTAGGATGCTGCACAGGTAGCCCCTCAGTGTCTGTGTCTGATTTGACAGGGTCTTTTTCTCATTTCTAACTATTAAATGGAAAATACTCTGCTCTCCATTTATATATTATAACGGGGAATGAAACAGTGAAAGAGAAAAGGAGGGAACTAGATGAAAACGTGGTACAGAAACAAGAGCAAAAAAAGACTACAATTATCACCTCACAGTTGTGTGCCTCTGTGCACCTTTCAAGTTATAGTTTACCTCCAGACAAATATAATGTAATGACTGATGAAGAGTTGTGGTGGACTGTGTAACAACAGCTCAATATCATCACAATGAATGTTTGTAGAAAACTAAACTCCCTCCAATATTGACATTGGTCTAACAGAGCTCCAAATTTGAAAATGTCTGGATGGAGGCTACATACTTTGATCTTTGATTTCTGTGCCCCACATTCTAATCAGTTCATCCTTGGTTCCAAGTTAATGATTGTGGCAAATGTGAAGACAATGCCTCATGATACCTCAGTGGCATCAAGATTTCAAAAATGCCAACCAGAATGCCTCTGGCCATGGCTATCACTGGAGTGGGGGCAAAAAAAGGCATTAAGGAGAGAACAATCTTGCAGGTTGAATGGAAAATGTGAAAGATATGTGTCTGCAGTGATATTAGGCAAGAAACAGAACACAGGCTGTCAGATACTCCATAACACCTGTACATTCCTGCAGGTGTACACTCGTACATACAGCACACGCCTACATGTAGTGTTATGTTGTATAACAAATAAAACACACAGAATTGTGAGAGCAAAAATACAACAAGGAAATCAATACCATTCATTTTAATGATTGGAAAGGGGCAGAGTAAGGTTTAGTACCTTCCAGCTTAAGCGCAAGCAGGTCTGTATGGTAGACAGCACGGTGAGGTTAGAGGGGTACTTGTCAGGGGCAGCCTGTAAGGTTTGAATCAGCTTGGAGGGGACACTCATGGGACTGGAGCCAACAATGTTCACTTGCCGTATTCTGAACCTGGTGACAACAGAGAGCAGAGTAACAAGGACAGATTTTACAAAAACAAAAAATTTTTATTTTTTTGTCCTTCTAAGGGAATAATACTGAAAAATCAATTGTATAATGTAGGACTGGAGGCTGTGCTTCAAAAACTGAAGAAATTACTCTGTCGATGTCGTCATGGGTAATATTAACAGGTTTGGAGAATACTGAGGTGCTTGATGGGTAATGTAGAATCAAGCGACTATGCTGCTTTGATTTTGATTCTTTTTTTAAAATGTGACTCCTCTGAATCGACAGTATTTCACTATTAATTTGCTTGACTATGCTTTTTAATTAACTTCTTAAAAATTCATTTAATAACAAAAGGATTTCAAGGTGGAAAGTGAAAGCCGAGTCAAAGCTATAAAAAGCGTGTCTGATATTTTCATATTGTAGCTTTGACTTCACTGTTAGATTTGATGATATTTTTTGTATTTGCTTCACAAGTAAAAACTATTGAAGTTAGTGCCATCCTTCAACTGGAACTCTTTGGCAGAGGCTTTTAGAGAAGACTACTGACATATTGGCAGGTCATCCGAGGGTGCCAAACATTCAGTAAGGAAACACTTATGATAAACCTGCTGGCACGCACGCATGCAGAGAGCGCCATGAGGGAGGGTTTACTACTTTTGTTACTTCTAAACTCATTCTCAGAGTGGGTGATAAAACATGTGAGCTGTTGGAGTGTTTGTCAGAGACTACATCGAGGCATTCTTGTCCCTGTATGGGGAGATGGAGACCGAGTGGAAAGCGGGACTTAAAGCAGGGGATAAGTAACACAGACAAGTGCATCACTTCATCTAATGTCCCAATGGTGTCGCCTGTGACATTATAATCCCTGAGTGTGAAACGTGTTTGCACACAGAACACAATCCCATCACAGATAAAGGTGACAATACGGGGAGCAAGAGGCAGAGACTGACAGGCAGACAGATAAATACAGCAGTTAGAGAAATTGACAGAGAAAGACAAAAAAAGAGGAAGAGATGCTGCCATTCAGAGTTATGATAGATCACACTTATGAACTGCAGGTTCCCCATGAGCCTTGAGCAGGGATTACAGACATTCCTCTCTCCTCCTGCATTTACAATTTTCCTTCTCTTATCGCTTTGTCTCTTCATCTTTCTAATGCTCTTTGCTGCCCTTCTCACTTTTTAATCACCTTTCTTCTCCCCTGCCCTGATCCCTATTTTCCCCTCTCCTTCCTTCTAGCTAGTTCCAACAATGTAATAAGGATCTGCATGCAGCAGCTGCGAAGGTGCTGACAAACAGAAAAGTTTTAGATGGAGCCATCTCTCTCTGCCTGTGTGATTTATCTAACTACACCTGAGTCTTGCAATACAGCAGAAACTGGTGGAGAGTGAGATGTGTGTTTGTGTGTGTGGTAGCACTTGGCAATACTTTTGAATGATGCTGAGTGTGTGTTTTCTGCTCACCTGTACTGAGTGAACGGAGTCAGGTCTGGGATCTCCAGTGTGTCTGTACTGGGCTGATTGTCTTTCTGGTAGACAACTCTCCATACTTCTTGCTCTCCATCCTTCTTTAGTACCTGTTCAAAAAGGATTGGTATATTAAAAGATAAAGCTCCGCCGTGTTTCACAATTTGTAGGAACCACAATAGTACACATGCACATCCAGGGGCACCTGGCCTTCTACTATCCATCGGGATATGGGTGTCTTCCCATCAGAACCAGGACGGAACCGAAGCGTTGCTGTCCGAGGGCTGATGTTGGAGATGACTAAGTTAGATGGCGCTCCAGGAAGTTCTGCAAATAGAATACAGAGAGAATGCTGCTTTACTAAATGAACTACAAAGACCTTTGCTGTTACCCAGCTAGTAATGAAAGGCCGCTTTTGAATGGTGCATTATATTTATTCATATAAAATATATGTATTGAACAAATTCTGCCTTATTGTTGCACTTACAATGATATAGTTTTTGAAAAGCAGTAACGTTTCAATAGTGAGAAACCAATTCCTTGAAATAAAAACAACCTCTGTCTGTTGATGGTATTGCAATAAGGTGCAAGACGCTTTTATTTGCAAAAGCTGCCAAACACTGCAACATCACAGCATGGAAACTTTCAAAAGAGTGCTTCAAAACAAATGAACAAAACAAATAACAATATGTGTACACAATAATAGTCTGATAAAATGTGTAAAATAAAAAAATTGAAAAATAACTGCAGCATGATTTAACTATAAAACATGTGCAGCAATATTGGTAATAGAAAAAGAAAAAGAAGGAAATCACAGAACAAATAACTTAAGTTCAAAAAGGTTTTATGCTGGAGTGAGTCAAGAAATTGCCTGCGGTATTTTTACATATATGTCCATGCTTGGCCACAGATTTTACTAGTTACAGCTGTATATTACGGTCTGCACAATTAAATGCATATTTCTAAAGTTGACATTGCAACACCAAGAGAGATTTATTTGTAGAACAATGGTGGAGAGAGGTGAATTAAATGCACACTTCAATAGTCTATTTAAAGCTTATAAATGTCTGAATGGGCTGCAAGACTCACAAATTATGTTTGACCCTTTCTTATTCTAACATAATTTGTTCTCCATGGCATTAATGAGTGACAATAGGGCT
This sequence comes from Mola mola, assembly GCA_001698575.1. Classification (NCBI taxonomy): domain Eukaryota; kingdom Metazoa; phylum Chordata; class Actinopteri; order Tetraodontiformes; family Molidae; genus Mola; species Mola mola. The sequence continues at coordinate 12,776,215 of KV751317.1, forward strand.
GACCAGTTTTGGTCATAAATCTATAATTCACAACAGGATGTGGCAAAAGCGCTTAGCCTTGTTTCCAATTTTTATGTCCAGTGGTGCCGCACACCAACGTTATGAAAGAGACTGTTGACAGGACACCTCAAAGGGCAAACAAGGTCAATTATAACTAATGGATGTTTTATATGTATGTATAAAATTTTTCTCAAGCCAAGAGAAGAGACTTAAAGGTAATGACAATGTAAAGTCTATGGGCCCAGCAGGAACTCACAGGCCGACTCAGTGGGAGAAATGCTATTGCATATTTTTTTTGGCCCACATAACCAGGAAGTAAACCCGAGAGCTACAGAACATTTTTGGCATATATACCAGATGAACAATTCTCACTGAACCGGTGCCATCTTTGCCTCTAGTATATAATTTGTCTTCTATCTAAGTCTATTATTGTGGCACCCTGAATTCCACAGTCCCAAGAAAAGCTTCAAACATGTGATGGCTTGGCTTAGAAACGATTGGCTTGATAAATTTGAAGGCATCTGATGGCTTGACATATTTATCTGATCAAATTATGAAAATACACATGTTATAAATATGCACACAGAGCTGGCAAGACTTAAGAAAGTCTCCTACAAAGATTAAAATCTAGGAATGCCAACGTTTTAAAAAGCTGTTCCGTAAGAATATCTGCCTTGTCCAGGAAAAATGAGACAGTTACTACTTTCCTCAACTGGGGTATGGTACAATTGGGACACCCTCAATTACAGGAGGAAAGAACAAAAAAATCAACTAATACATCTTACAATACAAAGAAAATGATCAAAATTTGTTTCTCAGTTCTCAATAGCTCCTTCTATCACATTCAAGTTGAACTGAATGCGGTCAACAAAAAAGTTTGTTTCACGCTGATATCAAACAGCATTAATAATACGTTTTGCATGCACACTTCAACCAGAATTAAATATTCCAATGAAAGCTTTACAACTCCACCTTTCAAATGCCAGACACAATTTATAGCTGGCTCTGAAATTATTTCCTCCCTGACAGCTGTGAATTGAAATGGCATCAGTCAGGCAGGCAACCCCGTTGACAACTCCTCTGGGAACTCAAAGCCCAAGATATAAAATCTATCCCTTCTTTTATTTTGAGCAGTTTCTTTCCGTGTCCTTACAAATGAAACTTGTTTCTCTTAATGACATTTACATAATCAGAGTCATCATAATCCACTTGGCTCTGCATTATCTCACTCTATCATAACAACAGCAAGCCCTTTAGACTCACTTTTGCACCACTTCTCAGCCCTGTATTTGGATAGTCCTTGCTGTCTGTGGATGGTGTAAGTGCACTGATGTGATCTGCTGTAATCCATCCAAATCTGCTGCAGCCTCACAAGCACAATATTTGCTGAACATGGCAGAATAAAGATCTGTAAAGTAGCTGTGTTAAATCAAATGGAGTGTGCTGGAACACAACAGTACCCTGGGACTTCGCAGACATGTTTATAGAATGTCTGAGGGAACAGTTTTTATTATAAAAGGAAGATATAGCATGACAACAGGGCAACAGCGCAGGTACATTAAAGCGATCAACTAGAATTGCTCTGTAAGTGCACGCAGCATACTTGTAAGGGTTATAATGTGGAAATGTCGGCATCAGCTGCCTTGCTCAGATGAATGGCAAAATTCTCTCAAGTCCATGAATACATGAATAAATAAACAAGACAAGAATATATGCTTGGTGGATCTCTCTTTTTCTCTGTGCTCATTCTTTAGTTTTTTCTTAATCTTCATTCTTCCATTTTTCCCTCTGTCTTTTGCTTTCATGAATTAATGAATAACTTCTGCATCTGAGAACTGTCTGTATCCATCTTGCTTTTATTCATAAATTAGTAATCAGAACATGTTATAACAAAAATTCTGTTGTATACACTGAGTTTTTCCTTCATTCCCTAACTCTTCCTCTGTGGCTTCGTCAATTTCTGAGAGACTTTGGTCCTCTATTCTTTGGAGATTGCATTTTCTTGTGTTATCTGTTCTTCACTCATTATGCCTCTATGTCTATCTACTTTCGCTTCTTCAGTCCTGATCCTTGATTGTCTCTTGTGCCCTCTCAACACTACATTTCATCCACTTTGCCATTTGCAGTTAATCAGCACTAATAATGATGGCAATTCTGCCTTGGTCCAATTATACAAACTCACCATCCACACAACTATGGTGTGAACAGGGTATACACACAATCATAGGCTAATCCACAGGCTACAGCGTACTCTAAGATGCTGTAAATGACTAAGTCCTGTGTGAATGCGTGTGTGGGTGATGATTCATGGATGCACAGAGAAAGCCACTTATCAGCCTGAGGATAGACAACGGCATTGTAAGAGCTCATCAGTCATATTTACTCTGTCTCTCACACACCAACACCCCATACACGCGCAAACACACAAGCCACTTAACATCCACTTCTCTGGCTTATGTGTGCTGGAGTGTGTATTCATTGTACCTGGAGGGACTCCAGTGGAGATGGTTGAGGAAGTGACCACGCCCCGTCCTGCAGCAGTGAGGGCTGCCACCTGTAATGCATACATGGTGGTGGTGGTGAGGCCAGTCAGCTGGTACTGCAGAGTGGAGTTGGACAGTGAACGCTCTTCACGACTCGACTCT
>KV751317.1:12778931-12810571 GCA_001698575.1 Mola mola
TAAAGGTTCTTATAGACATGAGTAGACATGCATGCATACAAGCACAAATACGTGAACAAGCATGCATGCTCATAATGAGAAGTGCAGAGTCTATGAGGAGGAAAAGAGTGCGGGATGGGTAACTGCATTCAAAATCCCTGTCTGTCCCTTTGCATTTTCACAGCCATGCATCACCCTCCATCACCTTCAAATGTGTGCATGTGTATGTGTGTCTGTGCCAGGCTGCTTGTGTGCGAAGCCCTGGAGAGAGAGAATGGTCCCTCATCTATCTCTCTGCCTTCCTGGTGCAGGATGAAAAGCAGGTGGAGGAGAGTACATATACAAGGTGACCTTGATTGAATAACCGTTGTTTTCACCCTTCCAGGTGTGCAAAGCCACTGCAGCCTTGTGGCATTAGACTGTGGCCTTAATGTGTTGGGGCCTGGTGAATGTTTCCACATGGTGTGGCCGTACCAATGCACAGACACATATGCAGACACATACAACATGGTGAAAATTGTCTAACTCAGAGCATCTCATTGTTTTCACCACCACCATTGCCAACCATAGCCATGCTGGAGTGGAGGCAAAATGGGAGCAAAAGCACCGTGGGCTGTGTGATGTGCCACAAACACATCACCCAGGGTGATGGGAGGCCCTGGATTGGGGCATGTTAAAGATAATGTGAGAAGAAAAACTAGAGAAAAGGGATTAGTTGATGATGAATCAGTTGTACACATAAATATTGTCAGAGACACGGGATGTTTGCGGGACCAAGACAGGAAATAAAAGACTAAGGCCACTTTCAGACAACAATGGTACTAACAAAAACAGGAATCTTTTGTTTTGTTTTTTTGTTTTTTAAATCTGCATTCACATAGCATTGTTGTGAAAAGAATTTTGGTGCACTCGGATCCAAAAAAACCTTGCTAATGCTGGATTTTGCTTGTTTACATAACTTATCTAAATGGATGGGGACAATGTGAACAAATTAAATGCTAATTATTTACTGCTTAATAGAAGTATACAGGAAAAACATTTCTTATTCTATTAATATTGAGCTGTGGCCTCGGCTGTGACCTCCCTGGAGTATATGCCACAACTACACAACACAGACACCTGGTGTGCTCCTAACAGCTACCTGGCAACCAGCTGTTTATCCTGCAAACTCTTTGGTATTGCTGAAAAAACTGAAGGCCCAGCCATAACAGTTTTGGTTCGCCATTGGTAATATACTGTACATGTGCAAATGGGTCTTTGCAATCACTGGCTCTACATGGCACAGGACTGTGTGTAAAAGTAGGGGTTGTTTTTTCAGACTTTTGCATTTTTAGGCTCCTAAAACATGTACGGGAAAGGTCAAAATGTAACAATACGCTTTATGTTTAGTATGGTAAACAGCCCGTGTGGAGGAGTGGAGGAGAGGAGTGTAGTAGAGAATGCTTAAGAACCCGTTTTAGGTCTCCTCAATCTTGACTGCCTCACGAGTAAGTTTTCACCCTACTTTATCAGTCATTATACACACTGTATTTGTCCATCTGAGAAGAGTAAATAGAAACACTATCTGATAATTGTATTACTTTACTCTTTGGTAAGAACATACAAGCTAAACCTAAATGAACGTCTGTCATCACAACTATTACTAGGACTGAAAATAACTCTGTAAAATGAATCTTTCTTGGTTACAGAGGAAAGACAGAAATCGTGAATAACCATTGACATATTTTAAACTGGTTGATGTTGTAATACTCTAACCATTGATAATGCCGTTCTTGTCTTCAGGCTCTGCCCAGCTGACTGTGAGCGATGTGTCCAAGATTTCAGTGAAGCTCAGGTGGTGAACAGGCCCAGGTGCTGAGAAAATAAAAATTCACATACATCAGATAGTGTTAGCAATATTTTAACTTATTGAAGCAAAACTACATTTCAGATAACTACATTTTTGTACTCAACCCTCCACACCAACACACAGCTTTTGTGTATGCAGACTACTACCTGCAGCTCTTCAACATTACACCACCTCCTAATCACATCTCATTGACCACACACACACACACACACACACACACACACATGCATGCCTGTCGTTTCCCATTTCATGTATGGCTCTCTAACCCTCTCTCCCTGCAGAACAATTAAGCTATTCATCTGAAATATTCAATAACACTTACTCAGACACACTAATGCGCGCACACACACACAAAAATCCATCATCAAGCAACAATTACACCCACTGTTAACCCTGCGACACGCCCAGCACCCAATCAATATTTGTGTGTATCTGTGGGAGAGTAGGGGTGTGTGTGTGTGTGTGTGTGTGTGTGTGTGTGTGTGTGTGTGTACAAATCGCTTCTAATATCCTTTTCCCACTCAATGGTTACTGGTTGGGAATAATTGGTTGTCTGTGTGCCTAAAGGCTACAGTGTTTATTTGCCAGTGTGACTGTGTGCATGTGTACTTGAAACTGGGAGTGGCAGCTATTATGTTTTTCCATGGAACATTGGCCTATAAATACCAGTAGGCCTGAAAACATATGAATCAATTTGCTTTAAAAAGGCAGTTTGACACAAAAGATCCCAGCTCATAAGCTTCTCAGTATATGTTTTCTGCTTTCATGTCAGTTGACTGGGTCCTCAACAGTGATTACCACACCAGAATATGGCTGTGATGCAACATATAGGCGGAGTCTGGTCACCTACTGTGGTTATTGTAGCTAGCAGATAGTGCGGGTCTCCACTATATTTCAGGGCAGAGGGCAACATTTACATCATCATGACCACGTAAACACAACAAGTTAAGACAGATTTTTTGTTTGCTGATAACTATGTTGTTGCTATTTCAACAGTTTTTTTTATGTCTTGTTCATTATGTGTGAACCAGAACACAGAATAGCTGACCCGTTAACTCTCTTGTTATTTCAGAGCCTTTCTCATCCTCCTGCCTAGCCTTTGCCATAGACTGTATGTTTCACTGTTTTTTTTCGTCTTTTCCATCTTTCATACAATTACTTTCAGCCTACACAGCAGGCAGCTTTCACTTGCTCTATACCAGACTGTCTCATGTCTTCAGCCTCGCTATCCAGTATTGCCTTGTTCCTCTTTTACCTAATTTGCCTGTGTTTCATCTTGTTCTCTGACCATGCTTTTCCTGCCTGTCCCTTCTCAGACTTGTTTGGGAACCAGGATGACCCATGCCCGTCTTGCGAGCGGACTGAACTTGATCGCATATCTCCTGTCAGAGAATCATGATTTTGGGTTTGCATGTGCAAGCTTTATAAAAACATTGCATAATAGATGGAAAATGAAGGGGGGTAGCAAAGAAGAAATAAAAAAAAAAGATTCTAAAAAGAGAAAAGAGAGAGCCTGGGAGAAAACGGTATACCCTTTCATTCATATTCACAAGAGAGGCTGATAAGTGTGTTCTTTGTGCTCAGTTCTAACTTTATCCACATTTAAGTGTGTGTTTGTGAAATGTTTGTTTGGACTCACTGTCTTCGTGTGTCTGAAGCAGTGTGGGCGGACTGCGTGGGCCATCTCCAGGTGTCGTGAAGCAGAGGGTGGAACCAAAGTACCACGTAAATTTCTTGAGTCCACTGACAAGTCCTGTGTGGCGTGTACCGGAGTAGTCCGGCGCGATGGTTACCACTTTAATATTCTCTGGAGACTTCTCCCGCCAGACCAACAGCTGAGTTTAAGTGAAACAGATGGTAAGCAGTGACATTTAATACATGTGCATTCATCCAAGGCATCACCACAGCACCTAAAATATCCATCACAATTATTTGTTTGTTGTATATTTCCACTGTTTGTGTTTAGTTATTGTTTTTACTTAATAGTATTAGCTTTAGGCAACCAAATCTAAATTGTATTATTCATATTGAATTTATTAGACAAAACGTATAAATTTTGCGCAGTGGCAAATCTTTTCTGAATTAGGCTGATACCTCAGGTTTTTGTTTTGTCATTAAAGTTTAAAATTGACAAAAGGTTTTTACAAATTTCTCAAAATGGCAGAACAATATCCTTGTTTCATTCCCTAGAAAAGTTGTCTGCCTTCCAAACATATTAAAATTTAGGCAGTTATTTACATGTGAATGTACCCTCCGAACATTAACTCCTTCTAGCAAGCAATCCCAGTCATAACAGTATCTCCCAAACATTAAGTTTTATTATCAGTTCAACTAAACACTGATAACAAACAAATGAATGATTGATTTGTCTGTATTTTAAGACTTGATGTTTTCAGAAACACAGCATTTTGGTTTATGTAATTGCTTTAGCTACAAAAATAGTGAAAAGAATACATATTCATAATAAGATATGAGTCAAGGGCAACATGTGATAAGGTGCCCATATTTGTAGTTCCGCATTAAAAAAGGGCTGAAGGATGACCTTATGACCAAGTTTTAACCTGAATTTTGCAACACAATGTTTAATATGAGTAAATGCAAAAAAAGACTGTTCACACAGAGCTAAATGTAATTGCAGAATTTAAGATTTGCACATTAAAATACCTTTGTTATTCCTTCAATGCCAGAGGGGTGAAACGCCATGCATTTAGTGTATCTCTGTTTGATTTCATTTGAACGTTTAAAAACTCAAGACCTGTAAGCACAGTGTCTTATCAACTCTGTGCTCTCTATGCTTTGCATACATTCCTTCTGTCTGACTTTCTTTTGCTTCTGGTTTGTTTTCTGCCAATAATAATTCTGTCAATAGTTGATTGTCCCTGCACAATGCCTAATTGGGACCAACATACACGACATACATCACATATGGCAAAATATGTAAACTATACATATTATGTCTCATATACAATAAATTTTGAATTGATTTCTTTTGAACATGCTTTTTCTTTTGTTTTGGATCAGATCAAAATATTTAATGAATTAGCTATACAGAAAACACTAATCTTTGGAAAAATATAATTAATACTGCTATTTTTTACAACAACATAAAGGTTTTGAAGTGACTATTGAAAAATGTCTGACAAATCTATGTATCCTGGTTTTGAAATCTGTTATTTCATGGGTTTCATGGTAACTTTAAGAGCACACCTACTGATAACTATACCCTCTAGTATGGTCATCACATGCAGTGACAGAATTACTATGAAACTGTTATCTAAAGCAAACACAATGACTGTGTCAAGAGTTCACATGTTCATCATTTATCATTCATTCACTTCTGCCGTTACTAAAGCGAATAGTAGTTTCTCAAAAAGATAATTAGAACAGAGTGAGGAAGTTGTACTTCATTTCTAGGCCACACTGCCTATATAAAAAGCTGAAATATGTATGCTTAAGTTTATAGAGTATCTTTAATACATAATATAATTAGGGCAAATTCCTTGCATTAAATTGAAGATTCAGTGTGTTAATTACAAGTTCACAAGTTGTGCGATTAATCGCGATTAATTAGTCTGATCTGAACTCTATTGCTAGTAAAATTTTTTGTCAGCTAAAAATTTAATGATGATTTTGTTTATGGTGTTACATTTACACAGAATGCAAAAGCATTGCATTTTATTCATGAAACTGAGTTTCAAATTGTCATTGAAAATCAAAATGATAATTAGTAAGTGTCAAAAATCACACAAGGACACAGCAGCACTCCGAAAACTCTACAAAGGGTGCCCAGTTGAGAGTATGCTCACTGGCTGATTCATAGACTGCTATGCTAGCTGTGCCATCCTAAAATGTAAGACCCGACACTTTGCCAGGAGCAAACTGCTCAGCTTATCAACAGACGAAGCTGCTGTCTATGGAAGCCCTTGACACCCAGTGATATAGGAAGAAGACCAACAGGATCATCGAAGACTGTCATTGCTCCAACTTTGATCCCTTGTTTACTCACTCTCTCCCCCGAGTGTCTCTGACCAACTCTGTATGTGTTTCTGGTATGGGTATGACATTCCGCATCCGAAGCAATCACCATACCTTTTTCTTACCATCTCATCAGCTGCTAGCTTTTCACCACTCCTCAGAAGATTGTTCTGCCAGCCATAGTAGTACTTACGTGCTTGGCCACTCTGTTTTGTGAGTAATCTGTCTGCTGCTGTTTTTTCCTTCAAGCCCTTTTTGTGACTAATCTTCTGCCATGCACAGATCACTTCTGCCCACCCTGCCAACAATGACGCTCCACTAAAGACCTTCTCAAGCCTTAAGGTGTTGGCCTCCATCCTGCCTAATCACCCCTACCTCCTCTGCCAGCAACCCAACTCTTTTATTAATAAAACCCTTCAACCCTGCCTATGTGTGCTATTGGGGCCCTTACAAACTAACACAAACCTTTACACACGAAGACCTCAATGACTCGAGCCATAAACTGTTCTGCCAGCAGCATCCAGTCCTGCAAAACCAGCGACAGCTTCATCCCACAGGCCATAAGACTGCTAACACTCGAGCTCACTTCACTCACACTGCCCTGTTACACCTCACCTTTACACCACGTTTATTTACCGTCTCATGTCTAACTAGGAAAAGTCATGAATGCCCAGAGACAGTTGACAGATTTTCTTTCTGCCTAAATGGTGCTCTATGCAACCAATCTGTCATAGTAAAATAAGGTTTAATGTTGTAATTTCTTTTGGGACAGTCCACATTGGCATCCTTAAAAACCAGGAGTACAAGTTAACCAGGTACAATACTCACAGTGGAAAAGCCAGTTGGATCTTTCTGCTGCCCAATGTGCAACTTCAGGTCTTGTGGACTGTATAATACTCAACAATAAAGTCTCCTTATATTACAGGACTCAGTGAATTTTTTCGCATCAATCAATATATCTTTTATACAGTCTCCCAAAACGTTGATAAATCACCCAAAATGTTATCTGCACTAGTGTTCTTTTTGCTGTATTTTAGAATACGGCGGTAAGCGTATTGCGTCACTTCCTGTTGTTTGTGTCTGGTCGTCTTGCTGTACCTTGCTAACTATCTGAGAGGGTTTTAACGACATTAATTGTTTAACTGCTGTGTATTGAAAGTGTAAACCCTGTACTTAAGCACCCTTTAGCCCGCTCTCATTTTAGTGAATTTATCGCTACTCTTCCAACCGTTCTGTGTCGTGCTAACCAACTCAGGTATTGTACCTGGCGCACAGCAATGGCTTCTCCCTCTCGTTCTCCTCTCTCTTGCTCAGTGTGTCACATGTTTAGTTATTCCTCTGCCTCATTTAGTGATAATGGTACCTGTACTAAGTGTAGTTTATTTGCTGCGTTGGAGGCGAGGCTGAGTGATTTGGAGGCTACGATCCGCACCTTGCAAACCAAACCAGTAGCTTCGCTAGCTAGCCAGCCCCCATTAGCCGGCGCAGGTCGACTGAGAGCAGCTCCCGAGCAGTCGGGAAACCAGGGAAGTTGGGTGACTGTTCGAAGGAAGCATAATCCTAAGCAGAAGCCCACGGTTCACCACCCACCCGTTCACGTTTCCAACAGATTTTCCCCACTAAGTGACGCACCCACTGAGAAACCAACTCTAGTAATTGGCAGCTCTATTTTGCGAAACGTGACATTTTCCACACCAGCGGCCATAGTCAAATGTATTCCTGGGGCCAGAGCGGGCGACGTGGAATCAAATTTAAAGCTGCTGGCAAAAAGTAAACGTAAATACAGTAAGATTGTAATTCATGTCGGCGGTAATGACGTTCGGCTACGCCAGTCGGAAGTCACTAAAGTTAATGTTGAGTCGGTGTGTGCTTTTGCCAAAACACTGTCGGACTCCGTAGTTTTCTCTGGTCCCCTGCCTAACCTGACCAGTGACGATATGTTTAGCCGCATGTCGTCGTTCAACCGCTGGCTGTCGAGGTGGTGTCCAGCAAACGACGTGGGTTTCATTGATAATTGGCAAACTTTCTGGGGAAGACCTGGTCTAATGAGGAGAGACGGCATCCATCCTACTTGGGATGGAGCTGCTCTCATTTCTAGAAATATGGCCAGATTTATTAGTCAGCCAAATTGACAATTCAGAGTTGAGGCCAGGAAGCAGAGTTGCAGTCTTACACGCTTCTCTGCGCTTCCTTTAGAGTCATCCACCTACAACCCCATAGAGACTGTGTCTGTCCCCCGTCCACATAAATTCACTAAATTCACTAAATCAAATAAGAGTTCACATAGGAACTTAATAAAAATCAACACCACTAATGAGGCAGTTTACAAAGTAAAGAGACTTAAATGTGGACTCTTGAATATCAGATCCCTATCATCTAAAGGTGTATTAATAAATGAGCTTATATCAGATAACAATATTGATTTATTCTGCCTTACTGAAACTTGGCTGTGCCAAGACGAATATGTAAGTCTTAATGAATCCACTCCTCCCAGTCACATTAACACACACATTCCCAGAGACACTGGCAGAGGTGGTGGAGTTGCAGCCATTTTCAATTCTGCCCTATTAATAAACCCTAAGCCCAAACAAAAATTTAGTTCATTTGAAAATCTCATTCTTAGCATTTCCGATCCAACCATGAAAACTCCAATTATGTTTGTTATAGTGTATCGAGCACCTGGACCCTACACTGAATTTTTATCTGAATTTTCAGAGTTTCTCTCAGCTTTGGTCCTCAAAACAGATAAAGTCATTATTGTAGGTGACTTTAATATCCATGTAGACATTGAAAACGACAGCCTTGGTACGGCATTTCTCTCACTATTAGATTCATTCGGCTTCTGTCAGTGTGTACAAGAATCAACACACACTTTTAATCACACCCTTGATCTTGTTCTGACATATGGCATTGAAATTGAGCATTTAAATGTCTCTGCGCAAAATCTGCTTTTATCAGATCATTATCTTCTAACATTTGAATTTCTGCTCATCAACTATAAACCAAGAGTCACTAGTTATTATAGCAGATGCATATCTGAGGACACTGTTGAAAATTTTAAAGAAATTATTCCCTCTGCATTAATTTCAGTGCCATATCCCAAAATAACAGAGGAGTCATATCTTAAATTTAGCCCCTCCCAGCTTGATCACCTTGCCGATTTCACTGCCGGCTCTCTACGTGCTTCACTCGATTCCATTGCCCCAGTTAAAAAGAAAACAAAACCAGTAAAGAGACTAGCTCCGTGGTATAATCTTAACACTCGCAAGTTAAAACAGAAAACTCATAAACTTGAAAAGAAATGGCGTTCCACTAAACTGGAAGAGCCACACATGGCCTGGCAGGATAGCCTTAAAGTATACAGGAAGGCCCTTCGCCGAGCAAGAAAAGACTACTATTCAGCGTTGATAGAAGAAAACAAGAATAAGCCCAGGATCCTTTTCAGCACTGTAGCCAGGCTGACTGAGAGCCATCATTCTATTGAACCATGCATTCCTAGAGCCCTCACCTGTAATGATTTTATGAACTTCTTCAATAATAAAATTAGACTTATCAGAGAAAATATCCTACACTCCACAGATTCCAGTTCAGCAACAGGAATTATAGAGGCTGTTATTAGTCCTGATGTGTGTTTGGAAAGCTTCCATCCAATTGACCTTAAGGAACTAACGACAACATTATCTTCATCTAAATCATCAACCTGTATACTAGACCCCATACCTACTAGGTTGCTCAAAGAGGTTTTACCCCTAATTAGAAATCCACTACTAAACATTATCAATCTATCCCTTGTAACAGGTTATGTGCCCCAGTCATTTAAAGTAGCTGTAATTAAACCGCTCCTAAAAAAACCTACCCTAGACCCAGAAGTTTTAGCCAACTATAGACCAATATCCAACCTCCCCTTTCTTTCAAAGATTCTAGAGAAAGCAGTAGCGAAACAACTATGTGGCTTTCTTCAGTATAATAGTCTATTTGAAGAGTTTCAGTCAGGTTTTAGAAAGCATCACAGCACAGAAACGGCATTGGTAAAAGTTACAAATGACCTCCTCACTGCATCTGATGCAGGACTTATCTCTATACTAGTCTTATTAGATCTTAGTGCAGCTTTTGACACTATCGATCATCACATCTTACTACAGAGGATGGAACACCAAATTGGCATTAAAGGATCTGCTCTAAGATGGTTTAAGTCCTACCTATCTGATAGATATAATTTTGTTCATGTTAATGATGAATCATCAAGATATGACAAGGTTAGTCATGGAGTCCCACAAGGTTCTGTGCTTGGACCATTACTATTTACTCTATATATGCTTCCTGTAGGTAAAATTATTAGAAAGCACTCCATACATTTTCACTGTTATGCAGATGACACACAACTATACTTATCAATGAAGCCAGATGAAACCCATCAGTTAGCTAATCTACAGTCATGTCTTAAGGACATTAAAAACTGGATGTTTCATAACTTTTTAATGTTAAACTCTGACAAAACTGAAGTCATTGTGCTGGGCCCCAAACACATTAGAGACTCATTATCCAGCAACATAGTTAATCTGGATGGCATTGCCTTGGCCTCCAGCACCACTGTCAGAAACCTGGGTGTTATCTTTGACCAGGAGCTGTCTTTTAAATCACATGTTAAACAGATTTCAAGGACCGCCTTCTTTCACCTCCGTAACATTGCTAAAATCCGGCACATCCTGTCTCAACAAGATGCAGAAAAACTAGTTCATGCGTTTGTTACTTCCAGGCTGGACTACTGTAATTCTTTATTTTCAGGTTGCCCTAACAAAATTTTAAAAACTCTTCAGTTAATCCAAAATGCAGCAGCGCGTGTACTGACTAGAACTAATATCAGAGACCATATTTCCCCCATACTGGCTTCTCTGCACTGGCTCCCAGTTAAATTCAGAATAGAATTTAAAATCCTTGTTCTCACCTACAAAGCTATTCATGGTCAGTCACCATCTTATCTTGAACAGCTCATAGTACCCTATCGCCCATCCAGAACCTTACGCTCCCAGGATGCAGGGTTATTGGTGATCCCAAGAATTTCCAAAAGTAGAATGGGAGGCAGAGCTTTCAGCTATCAAGCTCCTCTCCTGTGGAACTATCTTCCAGTCTTGGTACGGGAGGCAGACACACTCTCTGATTTTAAGAGTAGGCTTAAAACCTTCCTTTTTGATAAAGCTTATAGTTAAGGCTGGCCTATCTAGCCCTTAGTTATGCTGCTATAGGCTTAGGTTGCTGGGGGAACACTCCATGATTCACTGAGCTTTCTTCTCTCCCCCCTCTGACTCCGACTCCTTCTCTGCTCCTGTAAATGTCCATATCCTTACACTAACTTTACTTCTTCCCCGGAGTCGTTGTGCTTTACCATCCTGCAGGTTTTTCTAGGTCGCGGTGGGAGGTGCTGCTGTGGTCCTGCCTGATGCCCCCTGGCCACATTAGGAAAGGAGATCCTGTGACTTGGATCCTGTGACTTGGATCCTAGGCTGGATTTCCAAGTGCAAATCGGGACCCACAGATCACAATGGCTTCTGGATCAATAGACTACACCTGCTCTGGACCACTACACTTCACATATCCCTGGATTTACAGATTCTACATACTCTTGGACTCAGCAACACCCAGATCTTCCTACATGGAGTACAATGACTCCTGGACCAACAGAGTCCACCTGCGTCTGGATCACTAGACTTGCCATACATCCGGACTCATAGAATCCACAGACTCTGGGACTCATGGATGTTTTATGCATTCTAAATGAATTGTTGTTATCATGTTTTTGTGTTCTGTACAAGTGACATTTATTACACGTCTGTCCGTCCTAGGAAGAAGGATCCCTCCTCTGTGGCTCTTCCTGAGGTTTCTTATTTTCCCTGTTTAGGGTTTTTTAAGTTTTTCCTCACCCGCTTCGAGGGTCTAAGGGCAGAGGATGTCACATCTGTACAGTTTGTCAAAGCCCAGTGAGATAATGTATAAATTGTGATTTCAGGCTATACAAATAAAATTTGATTTGATTTGATTTGATCATATTACTTCAATGAAAAGTTCAAATTATTTTTAAAGGACAAGTAGATGTGAGACAAGGAAACTTCATATGTTCAAATGTAGCACTTTAGTTCTCCCTGTAGCAATTGGTTTTGAGCTATATTATTAATGTTATTGTATACAGTCAGTGATCTGTGGGAGGATGAGATGAGATGAGGCTTTGCTTCATATCCTCACTTAATTACTATCATTAGCTACTGTCCTCTAACCAGCACATCACACCAGAAGATGCACACTCACACGTGCACAGCGGCACTGTGGGACACATATACAGTGATGAAGCCTGGAACACATAGAGGCAACATCAGACAGCCACATCAAACAGATGGAAAGCCATATAGTATTTATCAACCAACAAAGACACCCATAGCACACTGTCTAAAATACACACAAAAACCAGTAACACACAGCAAGAATATAATGTGTTTTCTTTGTCATGTTAATCAGTTCCTCAGGGATTGGTTGCCACAATGAAGTGAAAAATAAATCACATACCCGAACTAGTACATATACAGTAGCGCAGTCACACTATTGAATCTTGGCTCACTGTGCTCCCCATTATACTGTTTCTTTATTATTATGTTATATTTCTCTTTGGTTTCTATGCTCCTTATTTTCTCAACACCTCCTTCTCTTTTTCCATTTAATCCTCCTTTCTTCTTATTCCTCCATTGGTCCTTTTAATTTCTGCATGGTAGAGCTGATTCTTCAATCGGCTTGACTAAAGGTATGGGTAAATAACAGTAAAGCAGGGTATCCTGGGATACAATCTCTTAGCTGAAAGTTCTGTGAGAGCTCAACTGACTTTCTATAGTGAAAAAGTATGTCTTGTATTTTATTTTCTTTGAAACAATGTGATGAACAAAATGTGTAAAAAGTCTATAAAAGTCTGTTTATTTACATGCTTTAAAGAGTCTCTGCTTTTTTGAAGTCTGTTGTATCTGAATCTGGAAGTTGAATCTGAGGATTTAATATCAATTCTAATTTTGGACAATTCTGGACAGAGGTTGTTCAATGATGATGAAAGAGGCTGAGAAAGACATTTTAAACATTGTGATGGAGCGGCTCCGTCACTGACTGGGACACATCTCCCCACTGTTGCTGGCTATAGGCAGCACACACATACACACACATCTCTCCCTTCCCTTCCATGTTCGCATTACATACACTATTTAAAACGCTCCACAACCACTTATCCTTCTTAAACTGTGGAAGTAGTGTGACCAGGGGTGCAAACTTGGTTCCAATACTTTTTTTAATGCATACACAAACATTTCTTTCACTCACTGAGTGAAACACTGTCGGCATTTTGCCATTTCCCCTCAGTTTCTTGAAGTGTTCAACCTGCGAAACAGGGGCGTAGCTATTGCTGCGACTAAGTAGGGCATTCGTATGCCCTTCTGTGGTCATGTGATCAGTAAAATTTTGTTTATTTGTGTAAATAGTGTACATCGATTTTGTTTCTACTTATTGTATTTTTTTTCACTATTCGTAAATAGCACACTGTGTTTTTCACTTTGGGGACTGGCACAATAAACTCTGCTACGCCATTATTTTTTCCCCTCCCTTTCTTTCCCCCCTGGTTAATAGAACCCAACAACAACTTTTAAAAGACTATAGAAATGGCTGTTAATTATATTTTTCTGCACTTCATTAGCTAACTTACTATAAAGTTTAAGGAAATTACATTTCCTACATAAATACAGTCAAGCTCCTGCACATATGAAAAAATGCTGTGTTATAACATTTCCAGAGGCTTACCTTGTATCCCTGGTTGATGCCATTAATAAACTGCTGAGGTGGAGGGTTCCAGGTGAATCGGAAGGTAGTTGAGTTGATAGCTACAACTTCCACTTCCTGTGGAGGTGCTGTGGGAACTAAAGGCACAGACACACCTAACATTTATCTGCGATGGGTTCATAGAGAGGAGGAGGATGACATTTATGGACAGTGGAAAAAAAGTATACAGTAACAAACTTGGAAACATAAGCTGAGATTTCAGTGCAATTAATGCTTTTACATATCCAACAATAACTAAGTCACACAGCACCATATTTCAATGTTTTCACATTGAGATTTAGTCTTTTTTAATTAAAAAAAATATTTGCTAAGGTTGCAAAGTTAAATGTCAAACCTACAGTGTGTTTTTCTTGCAAAATGACCTAATTTTTCAATGCAATTAATCTCATCTATTGCACTTTGTATTCACGTTTGTTGCAGCTAAAGGATAACCAGACGAGATTTTAGTTTTGCCCATTTAAAGACTGACTCTGAACAATGTCTCGTCTATAAGACAGCTACAATGACGAACACAATGTATTTTTTTCAGTCAGTGACCTGAGGTGACCAGACAGAAGTGAGAGAAATTTCAGTCCTGTAGCCACATCATTCTTACCTTATTAAACAAGTATCAACAAGTATCCCTGGCATTTTTTATTACTCATATTATAAAACATACAATAACAGAGTATGTTGCATAAATCCAATTTTGCAAACCCCATCTCAACCTCAACAACTGTATATTCAATCTGGTTGGAAAGTGTTTATACACTTTCTTTACAGTTACTGATTCAAAAAACACATGTGTTTGACTGTAAGTATGTCCTCCATGTTACCAGACACTTGTAACAACATTTTGAGTGTTGTTTGTTGCAGAAAACCATTCTAGTTTTTTGTTGTCTATTTATTTACAGTACATTTTGACTTACCGAAAGCTATTGCATTATTTAACCATATTCAGCTAAGTTGTGGCCAAATTCCATACTGGAGTAATTTTTGAACAAAGATGTACATCTCTTGAAGGAAATGCCCTACAGGGAAGTAGGGCTTAAGTTGAAAAATGCCAGAGTTCTTCAAAGCCAAGATGAGAGGAGTGTTCCAGCAAAATGTGTGTATGTGTTTGAGGGCACATCTTAGGGTAAATGCACTGTAAGTGGTTTTTGCTGATGCCATGAAATCCACTGGGATAATGCGCTGTTGCATGATGGGAATGCCCTTTACAGCTAACATTTAAGCTAAACAGGCCCAATGACACAGAGACGCACTGTGTGAGAGGAGCGTATACAGAGTTAAAATCAGAGAGAACAGTATAAACTAGAGAGAAATGGATGGGGAGAGAAAGTAAGTGATGGTGAGCCAAAGGATGAGAAGACAGAGGAAAAAAAAGATTAATTGATGTTAAAGATGCTCTCTCCTGCCTGCCATGCTGACTGTACTCCTGGGGACTGGCTTCTAACCCCTCACAGCTCACAGCCATGGATAAAACACTAAACTTCATCCTCTGGGGTAATCTTAGTATGCATGTATGCTTGCATGTGAGGGAGGAGGAGAAGAGTAATTTTATCAGTCTAAAACTGACTTCAACCACATCCTCTCAGAAATACAAAGAGAGGGAGGAAAATGTCTAATCCATTGCAGCCACTACCATTAAACCACATTAGAATATTTAATGAACCAAACTCCCTTTCCTGTCCATAAACCTGTTCTAAGCTCTCGTAATAATGACTGAGTTTTACGTCTGTCTGTGTGCGTGTGTTTAGCTCAGCCAGTATTTTTCCTTCTTTCACTATATCTGTATGAATTTATGTTTGAAAAACTTAAAAGTGTGATTTTCTGTGAACTTGAAGCCATGTTTATCACTGTCAACATGTTAAAAATTTATAGAGGCAGGCCAGGCAGATGTTCTTTCTCTCCTTCAGCTCATTCTAGGAGATATATTCCCTCAAGTGTGTCCTAAGTCGGCCCTAGGGTTTCGTCATGGTTGATTGAAGCTGGTATGCCTCCGGGGGCAACTTCAACGCAAGTATGAGGTACATCAACAGGCTCCTGTAAGAGCTGAGCTCCTCATACTATCACCAAGAGTGAGGCCAACTAGCCTGTAAAGATGTCTCATACTTTAGACCTCGAGCTTTTACTCCATCTCACAGAATATATAAAATAATCTGTCTACATAATTATTGTTCAACAATTATTCTTCCTGTATTATTGCTTATTATTTGCAAGGTCATGTGGGATGGAGACTACCCCAGCGGACATTGGTTGAGAGGCAGGGTACACTCTTAAGTTAACAGGTTGCCAGCTCATCACAAGGCTTGAAATTATATTACAATATGTAATATTAGAATTTTCTAGCCTCTGAATCTAAATGTCGGGTCTTGTAACTACCTTGTAAGTACCCTGTTTAAGCAGTAAGACTTAAGAAACAAGAACTAACATCCTCCAGTGGGTCAACCAAGGTCTGATGTACAGACTTGAACTATAAACAATTAAGTACTTATGCTATTCACGGGCACTTAAGTAATGCACATTAAAAAATTCTGCTACTAATATGTTTATGAAGGAGTGGTTTAAGTTCAGTAACTTATGCATGGACTGATGCTTGAACTAATGGTGCTAAATTTCTTGCTACATTTGCATTAGACTCAAGAAATACAAGAAATACACATTTGTATCTACTCACCTCCTTGCAGAGTGTACTCTGTGACAGGGCTGCTGTAGACACCCAGGCCAGCTCCAGTGTAGGCAGCCACCTGGATTTGGTACTGTGTCCAGATGATCAAATATTTCAATAAACAGTAGTTGGTCTCTGGGCTGCTGATATTCTTCTCCTGGTACTCCCCTGGCAGTCCTGCCAGACGGTATCTTCACACACACACAAAACATGGTGATATGGGTGTAAAAATATAAGGAAAGTAAGTAAGTAATTCAACATTAGTCAAGAATTCATAGAAAAATAGATAAATAGTAAGAATAGTAATAATAGTAAAGGTTACACAAAAGTCCTTAAACCAGACAATAATATTGGAATACCTGTTGGTGTATTATGTTTGGGAGGAACGAAGAAAAAAAATGAAGTTGCCTTGTGTATAAGAATGTAGTAAATGAAAGAATTGAATGAAACGCACTCATAGACGCATGAACTTTCACCAGGAAAAATTTGGCTTCAAAAAGTGTTACGTATTTTATTACATTGTATTCTATTATGTTGGCAGTGGCTTAGAGGCAGAGAGTCTCTGCTATAGGTTTTTTTTAAATGTCGAAAGTCATTTATTATATTAGAATCCCTAAAGATAAAAACCCACCAATGCCTAGTAGACATCCCCGAATAGTGCACCTTCAAGCCCTGTGCTTTAGTATATGTGATATAACTGTCCACTTAAAGGGATATATGAGCTGACTGCACAACAAGGGGTAATACAATTTAGGTATTGTACATATCTGATAGAGCTGAATGGAGTAATAATCCACACGTCAGCATCTTAATATGGAGTCTACTCAGTTTAACAGGGAACTACAACATTTCTCTGGCTGAGTCAGCGCTCAGGAACACATGCATACTGTAAAGATGCACACAACACAGCAACACTCACCCACACACACAAATACAGATGCCCAAAGCGAGTGGGCACTTGAGGGGTGACGGGATCGCTGTAGTGGAGAGGAAATAACCCCTATTTCTTTTCTCCACCTGACAAACTGACACTCACACCCAGGGGGAGAAAAGGCAGGAGGAGGCAGAGGGAGAGTGGAGGTGGAAAAAAAGTAGAAAATGACAGAAGAAAGGGAGGATCTTCAAGATGAAAGAAGGGTAGGAAGAGGCAGGTGCTCTGTCCTCTGTGAGTGCATCTCGAGGCAGATGACACACTGAGCAAGGTTCAAGAGCTGATAACTGCTACTGCTATTATATGCAAATTTGCGTGATGCAGCTGATGACAACTTGATTACACCCAGTGTGTCACACTTAAGATAGACGTCAAAGTGAAGGACAGACGACCAAGGACAGCAAGACTTTCTGCAAAGAGCACTTCTCTGTCTGAATATATCTGTGTTATATGATAAAGAAAGACAAAAAATGAAAAAAAATATTTCTATAAATATACATTTTCATAGATTTTCTCTTTTTGTGTATCAGGACGAATAGCAAATATTTACACTGGTACAAACTAGTAAAGGAAGGAAATCCTTGGACACTAGCAGCATGTTTTGCACCCTCACTTTGTTGACAACAATTTTTTCGGATGTCCAACGAACCCCTCAAATAATTTTTCTAAAAATTCATTTCAACTGCAATACTTAGTAACAGGTTAGAATATATCAGCAGTCATATCAGCACTGGGTGATGATACTGGAATCAGTCCAATTAGCAAAACTGGTTTGATGTGAACAACTAAAGATTATTTTAGTGTAGCTACATTGCATGTGCATGTGATCCACCCTGTGTTTCATGTTTATTTATGTTCATGTTTGCCAACTGCCTAATAAAACAGAAGAAGAAGAAGTGTGTGTGAGTGTGTTTCTTGTTTGAGTGAAATGTCATTATTATGGTTTTTGTTATGATTTCTTATTTAGATTTTTGAGTTTCTTGTTTTTTTTCGTGATATACTAGTATTTGGACGATGACAATGGAATTGAAATAAAACAATCAAGATGTGATAGAAGTGCTGACTTTCAGATTTGGTTACCATTTTATTATGGACATTTTATGCCTGACTGCCTCACAAGCAATTTCTTGGCCAGGTGTAGTCTTTTTCCTTGTTTTTTCATGACAAATGAAGCAGATAAAACGTCTGAGGTTGATTTCAGGTGTTAAATTGGCATTTGGCAGCTGACTGTAGCTATCAATATGAAGTCCAAGGAGATACCAATGCAAGTGAACAAAGCCATCATTACACTGAAAAAACAAAATAAATCTATCAGACAGACATCAAACCCTTTAGGAGTGTTCAAAATAATAATTTGATACATTATTTAAAAAAAGAATTCCCTGGTGAAAAGGCCTGGAAGACCAATGAAGACAACTATTGGGACCCACAGATCAGGTCATTCATCTGAGCAACAACGCCTATTGTTCAGTGGAGGAACCTCCAACCCCCAGTTTTTCACACCTCAGTTAGCACCTTCCAACCGACACAGCTCTCGTTCTGACTCTGGTTCTGTTCTCAGGTGTGAGAACCTTTGTAATCTCTAGCGAACCAGCCCAAGTTCAGACTGGTCTAAGCAGAACCAAAGTTCCCAAGGTCAACGTCACCACGGAGTGGTCACGTTAACCTGGGCCTAGAACAGCATAGCATAGCTAAATGCACGATTGATTTTAAACTATTGACAGTATTTTGTCTTACATTGTTGAACGGTATTGTTGTGACTGTAGTCCGATTATTAACCAGTGGATTAGCCACAATTCTAAGCTAAGGTTAGTTTGACCACACAGACTCAAGGTCTTGCATGCAACTAACAATCTTCTTTCTAACCTGGCACCATGTCCTCACACACACACAACACTGTTTAAACACATGCAGGTTCTCAACCAGCAAATGGTCTGAGCCACCAGTAACAAAGGAACAGGTTGGTGTTGATCCTTGCCTTCCACTCAACTTGTGAGTTTGCCTTAACCAAAAATAGTAACTACAGTCAATTCCACTCTGTCCTTTGGTCTGCAATTGGGCCCAAACCTTGTCTCCTAAGTTTCCTGGTACAAATCCTAACATGAGGTTCATATGGGCAAACGTAAGGTGAACTTTATATTTGGAGAAGGTGATGTCCACTGTTTGGCATTTTTCACCATGTCATTGATTTCATGTGTTTCAGTGTTTCTAAAAGTTGATTACTGTAGAAACATTTTTTTTGGAGGTTATATCAACATCAGTAAATATCGGAGACCAGCATAACAGCAATTTTGGTTGTCAGTATCTGCCAAAATCTTAATATGGGTGCATGCCTGTTTGTACTTCTACTTTTTTTGCACAATATATTGCGTACATTTTCACATACAGTACAAAGACATCAAGTTGTGTGCAGGACATATTGATTTGTGTATCAACTAATTTATCCAGTTCCAGCCACTGTCACCAACCTTCTACAACTAAATATGAGAACAAACAGACCCATGCAGACCCACAAGCTTATCATAAATTACCTGAGTACAAATCCTCGGAGGACCCCGTTGAGCTGTGTTTCCGGTGGAGGCTGCCACTGGACCATGATGGACTGGTTTGTTCGCCCACTAGCTACAATATTCTTCGGAGGAGCGCTGGGTGCCTCCTCCCTCAGCATCAGTCTGTCACACACATGCAAAGAAAGTAGAGAGAAAGTGAGACAAATGATTATGCTTTAGTTTTATTAGGCATCCTTTAATGACAATCAGTATCACTGCTGAGAAGGTGCACCATTTTTCCTTTTCATCTTGCTTCCAATGTATCAATTAATCTGGACAGTTATATTCACAGGAGCAGTATTTAAGATAGGTACGCTAAAAAGGTACTTTCTTTTTATCTCCCATCTGGTGGTCACAGTCTACAAACAAATTATCATGTTTGTTACTGGAGATGCAAGACGGCAGAGCTGCAACCAATGAAGAAGAATCACCTAATCTTAAGCATCTCCGATGAATTCTTACTTAATTCTAGGCTCATCTCTTTCATCCAACGTTCCCTCAATGTATCGTGCAATCTCTTTTAATACATGTGCTTTCATCTTTGGTTATATTTTTCATTTATTTCAAAGAAACCCATGCTGATGCTGATGGAAACGGTTTAACGCATCACTTCAGTGTGCTAGAGAGTTTCTCTTGGGAATGACTGAGCTGACACTGGGTGTTAAAAACAACAAATGTTCATAAGCTACAAGTTGAATTGCTGTTTTGCTTTATTCACTCGCAGTTGACTGCAACTCAGGCATTGATTGAGTATGTTACAGTCTCATATTGCTTTTTTTTAACTCAAGGACTTCCAGTTTTCCATTGACCCCCCTTCATTCTTTGACAGAGTTGTTTTTATTTAAACCTCAACCCAAACACAATGTCCCCAGTGGACCAGTTATACAGGATGATCATGATCAAAGAGCACATCTCTTAATTTGTAGTGTGACATATGATTCCTCACTCTCTGTCCTTTTTAAGTCTCTTCTGTCACTTCAAAAATTTTTTTCCGTTTTCTCTTTGACATTTTGATCCCCTTTGCCGCTTTTTTTTCTTCTCCCATCTGCACACTTTCACCTTTCATCCATCATGTCTTTTGGCCTCAATTATTTAATCGTTCTATCTTTTACTCATCTCCTTCCCTCCTCCTCCACTCTGAAACATCCCCAACCCTCCCCTCCTCTCATGGCCCCACCCGTGATTAATGCTTGCAGCCCTCTCATAGTCTGTAAATGGCACAGGCTGAGCTGGTCAGCCTCTGGTTTTATGGTAAGCAGCTCAGCTAACGTAATCAGAGCCATATGTGCTCTCTCTGACACATACACACAAACACATATAAACATACTAAACAAATTTCTCCCATCGTAAGACACACTGCTACATCCGTTGGTCTTTTCCCTTCCATGGATTATGTCGGGAGATTTACACACCCCACCCCCTTCCCCTCTGTGCCCCATGTCTCCTTGAATGATTCTCTGAGCTATTGAGCTATTACTTGTGTATGGCTCTCTGAATATGTGTGTCCGTGTGCGCACTTCCATATGTGTGTGTTCGTGTGACGCCGGCAGGGGTGTGAAAGCTGTTAGTTAGAGACTTATGCAGGCGTATATACGGCACAGGCCACTGGTTTTACAGCTGTGCTTTGCTTCCATTAGGTTAGGCACTGTCAGATAGTGCCAGGTGCTGCAGGCGTACACACGTACACAAAAATATGCACACACAGTCTAATGGGCCTTGTGTGAATGAGATGGGCATTTGTGTAGTTGTCTTGAAATGGGGTGTATAAAATCCTTAACTATGCCACTGCTTTTGACTGAGATTGATGATGCATATAAGCACATATATACAAACTCACTACACAAATGGCCACACCAACATACAATACTTAGAAGACGCACAGTCATTCGCTGTTTGACTACGAATAAACACACACACACACACAAAAATGCACACCGACTTACTTTTACTCGATAACTCTATATGAATTGCCTTAATTCCCTACCAACCATCCAATGAGTAAATATTTCATCCACTGGGTTCAGCATGAGGACATCAACTTTACACCAGAGGATAAACATACAAACCCCATAACCCGCCCACTCATAGACCACTTCACATTCCACCTAAATAAACATTCACAGCAACACTCATCCATGTACTGGATCCAAACCAATCAAACACAGCCTGCAACTGTCTGAGAGCTGTGTGACACACTTTCTGTGTCCCTTGTTATTAAGCAAAAGAGGGCATTTTCTGCAGGAGATGTATGTGTTTTTAAGTGTGTGACTTCCTATGCTATGGGAATTAGTAAAAGTTTCTATCTGTGTCATTCTCCACAGTTTAATGCCCAGTGGCTTTCTAACTAAATCCATATACATGCCGACTCTTAAATTTGATGGACTTACTAGGAAAATAAATCTGCTTCTAATTGAACAGGACAGTAAAATTTAGATCCAGGAGGCATAGAATTGAGCAGGGAAATAAGAAGGATAGAGAAACTAGATGTAATATGATTAGGTAGAACAAGATTATTTCCTTTGTGTTTGACACTGTGTCTTCTCTGTGTTAAATTTTATGCTGTTTTGCTTGAGGCTAAAAGCTGCACAAATAGAAGACCTTGACACACTAAATAGACCCCCTCGAGAAAATAAAAAAAGGTTTCAGCATATGATCATGATCAAAATGATCTGAGGCACATTTTCAAATTTGCTTTTGTATATGCGTTTTATATTTGTCATGTCAATAATAGAAAGATTTGAATGCACCCGATCAATTCAGTTCCAGTTAATTCACAGCAGCGCAAAACATATCAAATGGCCTCTCACAATTTGTTTAATCTTGTATAAAGCCATTTATCAGTTAAAAGGTGTGCAAAAGGTGTGCCTTGTTTAAGTATATGTTATGTTTGGCGAGTCTCTGTGTTGCTGAATACAAACAATATTCTTACAAGTAGGTGCTCAGCGTTGCTCATGTGGTTGTTTCTATGCCTACATGGATGTGTCACGTGGAAAATGTCAGCACAGGAATGTTAAAACAACTTTTGTTATGTTTGGATTGCCAGGAAAATTGGTTCAACCATTAATTTCTCTAAAGTCCAACATTTTTGCAATACGAGATGATAGCAACATGTCATTCAAGACTAATGGTATTCTCATCAGCTTCATCAGCTAAATAGCAAATGTTAACATATTGTATTTCAGTCAGTCAGTGAACATTAGTCAAAGTCAGAGATAAACATTATACTAGACTAACATTAGCAGGCACATGCTATTTTTAGCCTGTTTGCAATTGGCTAAATAGTCAGTTACATATATAGGCCTTTATTTTAAACAATTCTTTTAACAAGATCTGCTTGATGATTGCATAAAACACAACCATAATCTCCAATTACTAATAATTGATCTGATAATTTATGTTACATCTAGTTAAGAGCCACAATATTAAGGGAGCAAATAGGGCACATAACTCTGGTCTATTCAATGTTGTGGGAGTAAAGGCAGTATCACTATGAAGGTTGATTAAATGTGGCAAATAAATTGTTATTAAATAAACATGACATCATTACTTAACTGTCATTTTCATTCTAAAACCCTTTTCATTAAAACTGTTTACAAGTTCCAAGTGGTGTTCACTGTAGAGGTCTAAGGCTGCATCTTTTTCTAGTCAAAGTTTAGAGAACGCTGTTTTCTATTTCATTTAGGACCTTTTTGTGTGGCCATGAACTAAAACTCAAAAGGGTTCTAATATGCTATAAACCTGTTATTTTCTCTTCAAATAACGGCCTCTTTAACCTCCTATTTTAGGAAATACTCCATTATTAGGAAAATCAAAGAAAATGTAGAACTAGGACATTTATTTAGACATCATTTGATTTGCTGTGTAGTGTAATTCACTTTCATCATTTTGTTATTTTTTTGGCAGTGATCAACAGACATTGATAAATCTTAATTCACTGATTGATCCTTAATCATTGATAGATCTGCTGTTGCATTGTGACGAGATCCCTTGTAAGGGGGTCACATCTTGACTATCATAAGAGCCAAATTTGTGTGAGAATCTCAGCCGATAATCCTGCAAAGTAACGTTGAAGTGTGAACCGTTTTACTGAGGAAACCTAGCATTCAGTTCTATTATTCAAGGGACTGTTGTGTACTAAGCCTATGCAAGTGTCATCAGACCTAAGAATGGAATCTCCAGACTCCTTCCCCTCTTTTTCTCCACCATGCAGTGAAGAAACCTCCCCTCAACCGGCCACAGAACTGGACCCGATGGAGTATTTTTCTACAGTTGCCTTCCTGTTATTTCTTTCTTTGAGGTTTATCTGATTTTCTGTTTTGTATGCATGAAACTTAAATCTAAAATGTTGGCAGCAATACTGTCATAGTTTCTAAAATTTAACATTGTCTGCAACTCCACAAACAGTGAAATGATAACATGTTTTTGCAAAAGCAGGCAGTCAGTATTTATTGACATATTTGTAACACATTCATAACCACCACTGGTATCTGCTCAGGTGAATGTAGGGGCAAGCTGTAGCTCATTGACTTAACTTCCACAATGTCAACTACTAAGAGGGACTAAGCAACATATTTGCACAGTTTAAGAGTTGCAATCCACTATTAAAGTATTAGGTGTTCTGATTCTGACTGAATGGCTGGAATAAAAAGAAGAACAAAGGCAAAAAGAATCACAACAGAAGCTTTTAAGTCCTGATGAGGCATTCATGCATAATCTGTCTTTTCTTTGTAAATGCTTCCTCCTTAAAGATGATAAGTGTGTATGTACTGCAGGAACAACTGCCTGTTTCCAGATTGTATATCTGAATTATAGAGAGAAAATATTTTTCAACTTTGGAAGTTCAACACACTTTATGTCTCCACTGTGTTCCTGTGCACTCTGTGGAATAAGAGGTGCAAACCAGAACAAGAGAAACATGGTAATGATGCAAAGAGAGAATGTTATGATAGGGATCCTAATCAGAACACGAACAGGGAGATAGTATAAAACAACTGGAAATTTAATAGGGTCTCTTAGTTATCAATATTATAAAAAGTGTTTTGTCATCCCTCTCATTAGTAGAACCAAGTGTCAGCTGGACATTTTCATCTACTTTATTCTCTCTCCGTCTGTCAAGTGTAGCATGCGCTTTGGCATCTACGACTACTCATTTGTGTGTCTTGTCCAGGCAAACATCCAACAGATGAAAAGCAAAGTGTGCTCGGGTACGTGTGAGACAAACAATGAAGACGAGACGTAACCATCTGCTCTGATACACTGACGAGTGATGACTTGTCTTTCTGCCAGTCCTTCATTTTGTGACAATCCAATTTATTCTCCAACTGTGTCAGATAGCCAACTTTTGATGGTGCACACTATTGGACACAAAAAATACACTGAAGAAATGGATCAGGAACGCGAGAAAAAGGAAAGTAGATAAAAGCAGACCAGCACACTGAGTAGAGAGAAACTAACAGGAGTCTATAAGTGTATCTCTCTGTGTGATGGCAGCGTTCACAGCTGCTGCTATCACTGAGAGTCTGATTGCCAATCACAACTGGCGTGTACCTATGGTCACTCTTTTCAGCCAGAAAAAATTATGTTTTTGTGTGTAGGCACCTGTCCATATTATAATGCAGGCCACATCTGCTGTATTGTGTGTGAATGTCTGATTTGGTTTATGACTATATCAAGGGCAAAATCGTGGCCTGCCGCACCCCCTCAAAACCTCTGTCACTCAATCCAGTTCCATCAGTGCTATGGAATCATAATTACCCCCATTAGTGCTTTCTCTTGGAATAAACACACAAACACATACACACCAGCACACACAAACATAAATACTTGCATTGAGATTAATTTACTTTTAGAGAAAATCACACTTTCCCTTTTAGCCACGCAGACGCACAGGACAGATAATTTTATCATTTCTAATGCTTAGTATATTTTGTCCAATGAAAAGAGACTCATGGAAATACACACACAAACACATACATGCCTTTACACAGACATGTACAGCATGGATGTGATGAATATATATTGCTCATTGCCAAGGAAATGGAGTCTAAGTGAAAAGCGCTGCTCGCCTTGTTGGACACAGTTTCATCCCCATTGAGAAGACCGTGTCCCTATCAATGCTCATGGCAACACACACACAGATATACCTACAAACACATTAAGCTACACAACTTAGTTTGTGTAGGTGTGCATAAACTATCCCTTTTGACTGCAGAAAGGTTTGGTTTTATTCATTTCCACTTTTTGCAAGGCAGTGTGGCCAATTCTATTACACAAAGATGGAGCAGACTAAAAAAAAATGTCGTTTCAGTCTTTTACACAGCATGTTCAAAAAAAAAAAAGTTTCACGCTTTTTCCACAACGTTATTGAAAAAGTAGTGTTGTTTTGCAAAAAGTGTTGGGAAATATGTATTAAATTAAGCTGGTGGTAGTGGTGTGTGTTCATCCTAGATATGTGGATGTCCAAGCATGCTCTCACCTTTGAGTCTCTGCGCTGTACTGACCCCTGCCAACTTTATTTACAGCACAAAGTCTGAACTGATAGGTCCTGGCAGGTGTGAGCCCGCCCAATGAAATCTCAGTCAAAGCAGGATCAACCTCTGATAGGGAGACCTTCCACGGCGAGTCTACACAAAAGACAAAAAGATTAGAAGCTGATATTCAGCTGAGGCAGGACAAATAGAGTAACATGAACACTCTGGACCAATAAATCAAAAAGGAAGAAAGGAGGAATAGATAAAAGGAGCAAGGAGGGAAGGTATACAGGAGGGAAGGTTATCAAGAAAACAATTACCAAGAAAGAAAGTTTGGAGGGAAGCGGAGCATTAATGAAGGGGCACAGATGCTTTGTGTACCATTGCCAGGTTGCTGCCAGCTTATCTTTCAGTCTTTTTGCTCGGAATACCACAGACAGATGTTCTTATAATTATCACACCAGCCACATGTGTATCAGTGTGAGTGAGAAAGGTGGTGTGTATGCCATATGAGGCGAGCCTGGTGAGCCTATTTCATCAATTCTCTGACATGAAAATACACTGTATTTGTTATGGCCTCCTCCACCTTCCTGTTATTATTTTGATGTTATTGTTTAATTTTTTTGTATATGCAACAAAACAGCTACTAAAAGAGCAACTGTAGAAAACTTAAAGTCATATTCCTGCTAGGTCCTTCCAAGTTTTCAGAATTAACTATATTAAAGTTCAATATTTGTCTTGTAGTCGTGTGACAATTGCTTGGCTGTGCATCTAACGTTCACAAGTCAATCCTCTTAGCTTCAGCGTAAGAGATGCATTACAGCCATCAACCTCCAATCTGTTTCTTCTGTCATTATATTCATCTATTCCTCTCTCTCTTTTCCCCTATTTATCATTTGACAAAGAGCCAGCCTGCTGTTAAAACATCTGTGGCAGAGAGAGGGTGAGTGACAGAGAGAAAGAGAGATGGCAAGGGAGGGAAAAATATGAGAGCTTATTTATAAGGAACCTGAATGTACATTTACGCAGCAACACCATTCTCCATATGTCGGCCTCTTGTAAATGAGTGTGTGTCAGTGCTTGGTAGACAGGGAGTGAACAGCTGTTTGCCACTGTAAGGCATGACCAGACACACACACAGATGCACGTACTGTTCTCAGAGAGCTCCAGAACGTAGTACAGAAGTGGAGAGTTCCCATCAAAGGGCCGTAGCCAGGACAGGTGGACGGAGCGGGAATCAGTGTCGTTGAGACGGGCGGTCAGGTAGCTAGGAGAGTGCGGCAGCTCACTGAAGCAGCGAAAAAAAAACAACAAAAAAAAAACATTTCGAGAGTGAGATGAAATGATTGATACCACTCTTATTTCTGTGTGCTGAACGTGATGCCACAGCCAACAAAACACTAGAAAGTAAATCCACCCACCAGCACCTGTAAAACTAACCTGTAGGAAACGGTGGTTAAACAGGGGAGTTATTTGCCACTATTCTTCCACGACTATATACAACTCCAGCAGCTACTGCTCCAGGCCAAGAAATAAAACAAAAACCCCATTTATATGTCTTCCCTTTGATTTAAAGAATAAAATATACAGTAATATTGTAATTATTGAGCATTCCAGGTGTAGTTTTTTTGCTTCTGGCAAACCATAGAAGCTATACATTTACTTACATAAGACATGATACTACTCTCATGGTCTAGAGAGTAAATTTAAATCTTCTTATTTAACTTTTGGCAAGAAAAGGACTAAGACTTCTGAAAATTTCACAACCTGTTGAACTATTCCTTTAACATTAACACCAAGCCAAAATGGTGTGTATGGAAAAGACTTTTCATTAGACAGAGTTGTGTTTCCAGTGCTTTGTTGTTCTATTAGGTATGTGATGAGGAATAGTTTTGGCTCCGACATCCACGTTGGTTCATGGGTCTGGTCCAGGATCAGATCCAGTGGGACATTTCTTCTAAATACAGCTATGGTTTTCATATTTGTATGTTAATGTGATATTCTATTCTGTATGCAATCTGTAAAACAGGAAATATATTTCACCACTATTAAAAAGAAATTCTCTGGACCTTTGGCCACTCACCATGGATATTTGTGTATCCCTGCCATGATAATAACAAAAAAGAACCAGAGATATTTCAATGAAAGAAATAAAGAGTGTCCAGACATTTGATTATACCCATTTTTGTTTATCATAACAACATTTGGCTAGTAGAAGAAGGAATGAAAAACAGATTTGGGTGTCACTCATTGTGAAGACTGCAGGTGCAAGCAGCGATAACGAGGCTGAAAATATTAACAATCCGCAGAAGAAAACAAAATAAATATATTAACTCGATGAACAACACATTCCCTTGTGCTTACACTAGCTGCATTTTATATTCTGCTCATTAATTAATTTCGTTTTGAAAATGTATTAAAACATGTTCCCAGGCAGCAAGCCTTTTGCATCTTTACATACATAAATATTATTGGTACAACCTGTTTTACATTCATTAAAAATTAATGTTGACAATGTGTTCACTTTCGCAGATACAGTCTTGAGTTATGTTGTCCATATTTAAAGAGTGTTTTCACTCGGTTCTTCATTCTATGTTTTTCAACATTCAAGTGGGTAACAGAGAGAGAGGGAGGGAGAAGAGGAGGAAGAAGAAAAGAAGAGGAACATGTAAAGACTATGATTGTAATGTTAGATAGGGAGAAGAAAGAAGCAAGGGTGGCAGTGAATGATGCACAATGAGCGGGGGGAAATGAAAATTATGTATTTTTTTCTTCCTCTGAGCTGACATGATCATATTAATTAATGGATGAGCTTAAGAGGGTATAATAGCAACTACCTTCATAAAACACACTCAAAACACAGACACACATGTACACGTGGATGGATCTTGCGAGAGTTGAACCAATAACCTGCTGGTAATTAGTCTGTCTCCTCAGCCGCGAGCGTCTGTTAGCCTCCATGACTCATTGATACTGAGCTAACGAGAATGTCAGTCACACACGTGAAGGCACGCACATATGCACCCACCCACACTCACACAGTTGTACAGAAATCCCTTCATTCACTACATGTTTTTACTCAGCCATAAACAGAGAGCCACCTCCTCCATCTGACTTTGACATGTTTAACCCCTTGTTGGTGTATAATTCAGAGGCACTGGACCCCTGTTCTATCTCTTTCCTACACTGCTTTGTGTTATTGTAAATGCCTATAATAAATATATTGCACAAGTGCCCATTTCTATATAAAGCCACAACCTGACAGTGTTACTGTGAGGTTCATGGGCCCACTGGAATTGTAAACTGAAATATTAGAATTAAATCTGAGATTTAGGAATGCCTCTTCATAAGGGATACACTCAATGTCTGTGGCTTCATGGAGCAGGGAATGTACAGCATATACATATGCAGAAAAAGATACCTGATAGAAGAAAAGGGTGGGTGGATGCCTGTATGTTATTTTGGAATATCTTCCTTCTTCTTTCGGCTTTACCTTGCTTTTTTTAGGAGTCACCGCAGCGATTCATCGTCCTCCATCTTTCCCTGTCATCTGCATCTTCTGTCACACCAATTGTCTGCACATTCTCTCTCACCACATCCATGATTCCCCTCTTTGTCTTTCTCTTTGCCTCCTGCCTGGTAGATCCATCTTGAGCATCCTTGTACCAATATATTCAAAGTCCGTCCTCTGCACATGTCCAAACCATCTCAATCTGGCCACCTAACTCTGTCTCCTGTCTTTTGGCCAGTGTCACCGTCTCCAAACAAAACCGCTTTGCTGGTATCATTACCCTCTTGTAAACCTTTCCTTTCACTTTTGCTGCTACTCTTTTGTCACAGATCACTCCTGACACTTGTCTCCACCCATTCCACCCTGCCTGCACTCACTTCTTCACCTCTTTACCGCACTCCCCGTTGCTCTGAACAGTTGAATCTAAGTACTTAAACTCATGGACCTTTTCCATTCTTTACCTGTGGAACAGTGAGGTTCACTGTTCCACTCACCTCCCTTTCATTCACACATGTATTCTGCCTTGCTAAGACTGACTTTCATTCCTCTTCTTTCCAGCGCATACCTCCACCTCTCCAGGTTTTCTTCCAAATGCTCCCTGCTCTCGTTACAGATCACAATGTCAGCTACAAACATCATCGTCCACGGAGATTCCTGCCTGACCTCATCTGTCAGTCTGTCCAACAACATAGCAACCAAGAAGTGGCTCAGGGCCGATCCTTGATGCAGTCTCACCTCCACCTTGAAGCCATCCGTCGCTCCTTTAGTAAACCTCACCACTGTCATACTACTCTTATACTATCCTTCACCAGTCTCACATACTTATCTGCCACTCCAGACTTCCTCATACAGAGGAAGACTCACTTCCACAACTTGTTCCCAAATCTTCATTGTGTGGCTCATCAGCTTTATCCCTCCTTCTCTAGATCCAACGACACGATGCAACTCTTTCTGACCTTCTCTATACTTCTCCATCAGCATTCTTCAAGCAAACATGGCATCTGTAGTGCTCTTTCTTGGCATGAAACCATACTACTGCTCAAAATCATCACGTCGTCTCTTAGACTCACTTCCACAACTTGTTCCCAAATCTTCATTGTGTGGCTCATCAGCTTTATCCCTCTGTAGTTACTACAACTCTGCTCATCATCCTTGTTCTTAAAGAACGGCACCAGTACACTGTTCCTCCATTCCTCAGGCATCTTCTCACTGTCCAAGATCATGTTGAACTACTTCATCAAAAATTCCACTGCTCTCTCTCCTAGACACTTCCATACCTCTACCGGTATGTCATCAGGACCAACTGCCTTCATCCTCTTCAAAGTTTCTCTCGCTTCATCTTTATAACTTCCTGTTCCAAAGTTTCCACCCCCTCCACCCTTCTTTCCCATTTTCTCCATTCATCAGCTCCTCAAAGTACTCCTTTCATCATTTTAGCACACTCTCCTCTCTTGTTAGTACATTTCCATTCCTGTCCTTAATTAATCACCCTAACCTGCTGCACATCCTACCCAGCTCGATCCCTCTGCCTCGCCAGACGATACAGATCCTTTTCTCCTTCCTTAGTGTCTTCCATTCTGTCATCATCCCATTGATTCCTTGCACAACCTCTTCTTCTGATTACTCTCCTGCACTTCATCATTCGACCACCAAGTCTCCTTATCATCCGTCCTCTGTCCAGATGACACACCAAACACTTCCCACTTGTCTCCCTGATGAGTTACTGTAGTTACCCAGTCATCTGGGGGTTCTTCACAACCACCCAGAGCCTGCCTCAACTTCTCCCTGAAGTCCTCACAGCAGTTTTCCTTCTTCAGCTTCCACCATTTGATCTTTCGCTCTGCCTTTGCTCTCTTCCTCTTCCTC
>KV751317.1:12816185-12826791 GCA_001698575.1 Mola mola
TAAACATTACTGTGTTTTGTCATCCCTCTCATTAGTAGAACCAAGTGTCAGCTGGACATTTTCATCTACTTTATTCTCTCTCCGTCTGTCAAGTGTAGCATGCGCTTTGGCATCTACGACTACTCATTTGTGTGTCTTGTCCAGGCAAACATCCAACAGATGAAAAGCAAAGTGTGCTCGGGTACGTGTGAGACAAACAATGAAGACGAGACGTAACCATCTGCTCTGATACACTGACGAGTGATGACTTGTCTTTCTGCCAGTCCTTCATTTTGTGACAATCCAATTTATTCTCCAACTGTGTCAGATAGCCAACTTTTGATGGTGCACACTATTGGACACAAAAAATACACTGAAGAAATGGATCAGGAACGCGAGAAAAAGGAAAGTAGATAAAAGCAGACCAGCACACTGAGTAGAGAGAAACTAACAGGAGACTATAAGTGTATCTCTCTGTGTGATGGCAGCGTTCACAGCTGCTGCTATCACTGAGAGTCTGATTGCCAATCACAACTGGCGTGTACCTATGGTCACTCTTTTCAGCCAGAAAAAATTATGTTTTTGTGTGTAGGCACCTGTCCATATTATAATGCAGGCCACATCTGCTGTATTGTGTGTGAATGTCTGATTTGGTTTATGACTATATCAAGGGCAAAATCGTGGCCTGCCGCACCCCCTCAAAACCTCTGTCACTCAATCCAGTTCCATCAGTGCTATGGAATCATAATTACCCCCATTAGTGCTTTCTCTTGGAATAAACACACAAACACATACACACCAGCACACACAAACATAAATACTTGCATTGAGATTAATTTACTTTTAGAGAAAATCACACTTTCCCTTTTAGCCACGCAGACGCACAGGACAGATAATTTTATCATTTCTAATGCTTAGTATATTTTGTCCAATGAAAAGAGACTCATGGAAATACACACACAAACACATACATGCCTTTACACAGACATGTACAGCATGGATGTGATGAATATATATTGCTCATTGCCAAGGAAATGGAGTCTAAGTGAAAAGCGCTGCTCGCCTTGTTGGACACAGTTTCATCCCCATTGAGAAGACCGTGTCCCTATCAATGCTCATGGCAACACACACACAGATATACCTACAAACACATTAAGCTACACAACTTAGTTTGTGTAGGTGTGCATAAACTATCCCTTTTGACTGCAGAAAGGTTTGGTTTTATTCATTTCCACTTTTTGCAAGGCAGTGTGGCCAATTCTATTACACAAAGATGGAGCAGACTAAAAAAAAATGTCGTTTCAGTCTTTTACACAGCATGTTCAAAAAAAAAAAAGTTTCACGCTTTTTCCACAACGTTATTGAAAAAGTAGTGTTGTTTTGCAAAAAGTGTTGGGAAATATGTATTAAATTAAGCTGGTGGTAGTGGTGTGTGTTCATCCTAGATATGTGGATGTCCAAGCATGCTCTCACCTTTGAGTCTCTGCGCTGTACTGACCCCTGCCAACTTTATTTACAGCACAAAGTCTGAACTGATAGGTCCTGGCAGGTGTGAGCCCGCCCAATGAAATCTCAGTCAAAGCAGGATCAACCTCTGATAGGGAGACCTTCCACGGCGAGTCTACACAAAAGACAAAAAGATTAGAAGCTGATATTCAGCTGAGGCAGGACAAATAGAGTAACATGAACACTCTGGACCAATAAATCAAAAAGGAAGAAAGGAGGAATAGATAAAAGGAGCAAGGAGGGAAGGTATACAGGAGGGAAGGTTATCAAGAAAACAATTACCAAGAAAGAAAGTTTGGAGGGAAGCGGAGCATTAATGAAGGGGCACAGATGCTTTGTGTACCATTGCCAGGTTGCTGCCAGCTTATCTTTCAGTCTTTTTGCTCGGAATACCACAGACAGATGTTCTTATAATTATCACACCAGCCACATGTGTATCAGTGTGAGTGAGAAAGGTGGTGTGTATGCCATATGAGGCGAGCCTGGTGAGCCTATTTCATCAATTCTCTGACATGAAAATACACTGTATTTGTTATGGCCTCCTCCACCTTCCTGTTATTATTTTGATGTTATTGTTTAATTTTTTTGTATATGCAACAAAACAGCTACTAAAAGAGCAACTGTAGAAAACTTAAAGTCATATTCCTGCTAGGTCCTTCCAAGTTTTCAGAATTAACTATATTAAAGTTCAATATTTGTCTTGTAGTCGTGTGACAATTGCTTGGCTGTGCATCTAACGTTCACAAGTCAATCCTCTTAGCTTCAGCGTAAGAGATGCATTACAGCCATCAACCTCCAATCTGTTTCTTCTGTCATTATATTCATCTATTCCTCTCTCTCTTTTCCCCTATTTATTATTTGACAAAGAGCCAGCCTGCTGTTAAAACATCTGTGGCAGAGAGAGGGTGAGTGACAGAGAGAAAGAGAGATGGCAAGGGAGGGAAAAATATGAGAGCTTATTTATAAGGAACCTGAATGTACATTTACGCAGCAACACCATTCTCCATATGTCGGCCTCTTGTAAATGAGTGTGTGTCAGTGCTTGGTAGACAGGGAGTGAACAGCTGTTTGCCACTGTAAGGCATGACCAGACACACACACAGATGCACGTACTGTTCTCAGAGAGCTCCAGAACGTAGTACAGAAGTGGAGAGTTCCCATCAAAGGGCCGTAGCCAGGACAGGTGGACGGAGCGGGAATCAGTGTCGTTGAGACGGGCGGTCAGGTAGCTAGGAGAGTGCGGCAGCTCACTGAAGCAGCGAAAAAAAAACAACAAAAAAAAAACATTTCGAGAGTGAGATGAAATGATTGATACCACTCTTATTTCTGTGTGCTGAACGTGATGCCACAGCCAACAAAACACTAGAAAGTAAATCCACCCACCAGCACCTGTAAAACTAACCTGTAGGAAACGGTGGTTAAACAGGGGAGTTATTTGCCACTATTCTTCCACGACTATATACAACTCCAGCAGCTACTGCTCCAGGCCAAGAAATAAAACAAAAACCCCATTTATATGTCTTCCCTTTGATTTAAAGAATAAAATATACAGTAATATTGTAATTATTGAGCATTCCAGGTGTAGTTTTTTTGCTTCTGGCAAACCATAGAAGCTATACATTTACTTACATAAGACATGATACTACTCTCATGGTCTAGAGAGTAAATTTAAATCTTCTTATTTAACTTTTGGCAAGAAAAGGACTAAGACTTCTGAAAATTTCACAACCTGTTGAACTATTCCTTTAACATTAACACCAAGCCAAAATGGTGTGTATGGAAAAGACTTTTCATTAGACAGAGTTGTGTTTCCAGTGCTTTGTTGTTCTATTAGGTATGTGATGAGGAATAGTTTTGGCTCCGACATCCACGTTGGTTCATGGGTCTGGTCCAGGATCAGATCCAGTGGGACATTTCTTCTAAATACAGCTATGGTTTTCATATTTGTATGTTAATGTGATATTCTATTCTGTATGCAATCTGTAAAACAGGAAATATATTTCACCACTATTAAAAAGAAATTCTCTGGACCTTTGGCCACTCACCATGGATATTTGTGTATCCCTGCCATGATAATAACAAAAAAGAACCAGAGATATTTCAATGAAAGAAATAAAGAGTGTCCAGACATTTGATTATACCCATTTTTGTTTATCATAACAACATTTGGCTAGTAGAAGAAGGAATGAAAAACAGATTTGGGTGTCACTCATTGTGAAGACTGCAGGTGCAAGCAGCGATAACGAGGCTGAAAATATTAACAATCCGCAGAAGAAAACAAAATAAATATATTAACTCGATGAACAACACATTCCCTTGTGCTTACACTAGCTGCATTTTATATTCTGCTCATTAATTAATTTCGTTTTGAAAATGTATTAAAACATGTTCCCAGGCAGCAAGCCTTTTGCATCTTTACATACATAAATATTATTGGTACAACCTGTTTTACATTCATTAAAAATTAATGTTGACAATGTGTTCACTTTCGCAGATACAGTCTTGAGTTATGTTGTCCATATTTAAATAGTGTTTTCACTCGGTTCTTCATTCTATGTTTTTCAACATTCAAGTGGGTAACAGAGAGAGAGGGAGGGAGAAGAGGAGGAAGAAGAAAAGAAGAGGAACATGTAAAGACTATGATTGTAATGTTAGATAGGGAGAAGAAAGAAGCAAGGGTGGCAGTGAATGATGCACAATGAGCGGGGGGAAATGAAAATTATGTATTTTTTTCTTCCTCTGAGCTGACATGATCATATTAATTAATGGATGAGCTTAAGAGGGTATAATAGCAACTACCTTCATAAAACACACTCAAAACACAGACACACATGTACACGTGGATGGATCTTGCGAGAGTTGAACCAATAACCTGCTGGTAATTAGTCTGTCTCCTCAGCCGCGAGCGTCTGTTAGCCTCCATGACTCATTGATACTGAGCTAACGAGAATGTCAGTCACACACGTGAAGGCACGCACATATGCACCCACCCACACTCACACAGTTGTACAGAAATCCCTTCATTCACTACATGTTTTTACTCAGCCATAAACAGAGAGCCACCTCCTCCATCTGACTTTGACATGTTTAACCCCTTGTTGGTGTATAATTCAGAGGCACTGGACCCCTGTTCTATCTCTTTCCTACACTGCTTTGTGTTATTGTAAATGCCTATAATAAATATATTGCACAAGTGCCCATTTCTATATAAAGCCACAACCTGACAGTGTTACTGTGAGGTTCATGGGCCCACTGGAATTGTAAACTGAAATATTAGAATTAAATCTGAGATTTAGGAATGCCTCTTCATAAGGGATACACTCAATGTCTGTGGCTTCATGGAGCAGGGAATGTACAGCATATACATATGCAGAAAAAGATACCTGATAGAAGAAAAGGGTGGGTGGATGCCTGTATGTTATTTTGGAATATCTTCCTTCTTCTTTCGGCTTTACCTTGCTTTTTTTAGGAGTCACCGCAGCGATTCATCGTCCTCCATCTTTCCCTGTCATCTGCATCTTCTGTCACACCAATTGTCTGCACATTCTCTCTCACCACATCCATGATTCCCCTCTTTGGCCTTCTCTTTGCCTCCTGCTTGGTAGATCCATCTTGAGCATCCTTGTACCAATATATTCAAAGTCCGTCCTCTGCACATGTCCAAACCATCTCAATCTGGCCACCTAACTCTGTCTCCTGTCTTTTGGCCAGTGTCACCGTCTCCAAACAAAACCGCTTTGCTGGTATCATTACCCTCTTGTAAACCTTTCCTTTCACTTTTGCTGCTACTCTTTTGTCACAGATCACTCCTGACACTTGTCTCCACCCATTCCACCCTGCCTGCACTCACTTCTTCACCTCTTTACCGCACTCCCCGTTGCTCTGAACAGTTGAATCTAAGTACTTAAACTCATGGACCTTTTCCATTCTTTACCTGTGGAACAGTGAGGTTCACTGTTCCACTCACCTCCCTTTCATTCACACATGTATTCTGCCTTGCTAAGACTGACTTTCATTCCTCTTCTTTCCAGCGCATACCTCCACCTCTCCAGGTTTTCTTCCAAATGCTCCCTGCTCTCGTTACAGATCACAATGTCAGCTACAAACATCATCGTCCACGGAGATTCCTGCCTGACCTCATCTGTCAGTCTGTCCAACAACATAGCAACCAAGAAGTGGCTCAGGGCCGATCCTTGATGGAGTCCCACCTCCACCTTGAAGCCATCAGTCATTCATACAGCGCACCTCTCCACTGTCATACTGCTCTCATACATATCCTGCATTGGTCTAACATATAGTGCTCTTTCTTGGCATGAAACCATACTACTGCTCAAAATCATCACGTCGTCTCTTAGACTCACTTCCACAACTTGTTCCCAAATCTTCATTGTGTGGCTCATCAGCTTTATCCCTCTGTAGTTACTACAACTCTGCTCATCATCCTTGTTCTTAAAGAACGGCACCAGTACACTGTTCCTCCATTCCTCAGGCATCTTCTCACTGTCCAAGATCATGTTGAACTACTTCATCAAAAATTCCACTGCTCTCTCTCCTAGACACTTCCATACCTCTACCGGTATGTCATCAGGACCAACTGCCTTCATCCTCTTCAAAGTTTCTCTCGCTTCATCTTTATAACTTCCTGTTCCAAAGTTTCCACCCCCTCCACCCTTCTTTCCCATTTTCTCCATTCATCAGCTCCTCAAAGTACTCCTTTCATCATTTTAGCACACTCTCCTCTCTTGTTAGTACATTTCCATTCCTGTCCTTAATTAATCACCCTAACCTGCTGCACATCCTACCCAGCTCGATCCCTCTGCCTCGCCAGACGATACAGATCCTTTTCTCCTTCCTTAGTGTCTTCCATTCTGTCATCATCCCATTGATTCCTTGCACAACCTCTTCTTCTGATTACTC
Source organism: Mola mola (assembly GCA_001698575.1). Lineage (NCBI taxonomy): Eukaryota > Metazoa > Chordata > Actinopteri > Tetraodontiformes > Molidae > Mola > Mola mola. The sequence continues at coordinate 12,822,588 of KV751317.1, forward strand.
TCCTGCACTTCATCATTCGACCACCAAGTCTCCTTATCATCCGTCCTCTGTCCAGATGACACACCAAACACTTCCCACTTGTCTCCCTGATGAGTTACTGTAGTTACCCAGTCATCTGGGGGTTCTTCACAACCACCCAGAGCCTGCCTCAACTTCTCCCTGAAGTCCTCACAGCAGTTTTCCTTCTTCAGCTTCCACCATTTGATCTTTCGCTCTGCCTTTGCTCTCTTCCTCTTCCTCACCACCAAAGTCATCCTAGACACTACCATCTGATTCTCCTGCCTCCACTTATATGTCACCCTGTGTTCTTCCCTCTTTTGGAAGTAGGTGTTCACCACAGCCATTTCCATTCTTTTTGCAAAATCCATCACCATCTGTCTTTCCAGGTTCCTTTCCTTGAAACCAAACATGCCCATCACCTCCTCATTACCTCTGTTCCTTTCACCAACATGCCCAATGAAGTCTGCTCCAATGACCACTCTATCCTCCCTGGTAATACTATTGCTTAATTTAATTTGCTCCAGAATTTCTCTTTCTCTTCCACCTCACAGCCAACTTGAGGGGTATAACCACTGACAGCATTCATCATCACGCCTTCAATTTCCAGCTTCACACTCATGACCCTGTCCAACACTCTTTGCATACTCTTCTGTCAGGATCACGTCTACTCGATTTCTCTTCTTATCCACACCATAATAGTACATTTTGAACCCTGCTCAAATGCTTCTAGCTTTGTTTCTCTTTCACCTGGTCTGTTGCACACACAAGACATCTACTTTTCTGGTTGATGCATCATGTCAGCCAGCTCTCTGCCTTTGCCTGTCATCGTGCCAAATTTAGAGTTCCTACTTTCAATCCTACACTCTCGACTTTCCTTCCTCTGGTTTTCCAACTATCAGTATCCCAATTTCTCAGTTTTTACGCTGGATGCCCTACCTGACGCAACCCTTACCATTTATCCGGGCTTCGACCAGCAGTAGAAATACAATGGTTTGTGACCCCTGTGGCAAGTTTTGGAATATATGTATATAAATAATATTTGAATACTGGGAAAATATGAAATCAGGCAATTTTAATTGACGAAGGATGGAAATATAAACTGTTTACAGCAGAATAAACAACACAATGTGCTTAGAACCAAATAAAAAGAAAGAATACGACTGAGTTAGATGACAAGATTGATACCAGTCCTGTGTCAATGTGTAAAGTTATAGTCTGCAGCTGATTAGCTTATTTTCAACACAAAGACTGAAAACAGTTGGAATCCACTACCCTGGTAACAAATGACTCTGAAGAAAAGAAAATAGGAGTCATGTTTTTTCTTGGAGTTTATGTGTGAAACAACACAGACAGAAACAAGTTGGCATGATTCTTTGGACTCACATGACTTCAAGGCGTGCAGCGCGAGAATCATTGCCAGCTTGGGACGTCACAGTACACGTGTAATCTCCAATGTCACCTGACCATGTCTGGCCAATAGTGAGGGAGCCCTGACGTATGGAGACACGGCCTCCACTGCTCGGGAGGACAGGCATACCAGCACGATCCCACCTGAAGCTGCAACAGAGATGGAACAAATGCACTATATACTTATTTTAAAGACACACATGATGGAATCCATGGAGAAAAGCATTAAGTATACATGTACATATACACAGAGGCAAGCATCTACCTGATATTCACTCTGGGGTCATGTGTAGCATTACAGCCCAGAATAGCAGTGGTTCCTTTGATAACACGCTGGTCTGCTGGAGGCACAGAAATTACTGTACGACCTGTCGTATATCCAACAGTAATCCAGAGAAGAGGAGGAAAATGGAAAAAGAAGAGAGCAGTGCCAGAACAAATTTAGAGGCTAACATTAAATACGTTTTGTATTAGTATTAATACAACCAAACCACTTAAAATGTGTAAAGACATGAATTAATCTAGATTAGCCTTGTACCGTTGAAGCTATACAGCACATAATCATGCAGCCAATCTGAAACTCGCACATTGGTGCCTTGTTTCACTCAGTTTTTACCCTTCACATGTTTTAGAAGTCAGGGAGAGAAAATGTGCACTGGTGGAAATGTGGATACAGTGTAGAGGCCATCTGTTACGTTCTAATTCAGACATGGTAAATTTGGCATGTGACCAGACATCCAGTAGCTGGGTATCGTTTTTATACATCACTGTGCTCACTGGCGATTGTTGGATAGTCTCATTTAGTGTTATTAATTTTTGTAGCTGCCAAGATATATATATATATATACATAAATTAGCCAGTCAATATGTTGACCAGCTAGTCAGTCATGCTCTTACTGCATATCAGATGATTATTTTACCATTCTATCAGCCCAATGCATCAAAAACCAATCACATCACTGCTTATTAGCCTGAGCTAATGGGATTGGACAGCTACCGATAAATTAATGTTCCATGTCTCTTTTAGTCTGTTTAGAAAATGTATATTGAGTAGTTTAGGTGTATATAATGCATGTGTGTACACGTCTTACTCCAAACGGTAAGTGTGGCAGTGGCATTGATTGTTCCCTCTGAACTGGCAGCGATGCACACGTATTCTCCCGAATCCTCAAAATTGACTGGACAAATCTCCAAAGCGCCTGAATGCAGAAGTGTGAACCTGGAAACCTGGACAGAGCCGCTGGCTAGGACTTGAGACCCTACAGAGAAAAAAAATAGCCTTGGGTGACTTAAAGTAATTAAGCCATTAAGCAAAATTTTAGGTCAGCGTGTGAGAAAGTTTGATGACAGTTTAATGCAGACAGAGTGTGTGGTATACCTTTCCTCCAGGTGACGGCAGGTTTTGGCGCTCCGTTCGTCTGGCACATAAACAAAGCCGTGTTCCCATCAGTTACTGTTTGATCAGATGGGGTGAAAGTAAATGTGGGGGCCATACCTGAAACACAGAAAAACACATAAAAGGAAAGAAGACAGAGAAATGGCTTCTGAGAAGAGATTGTTGAAAAAAACAACATGAGAAAGTGTGAAGCTTAATGGCAACACAGAGGAATGGAAAGGCAAAAGATAACAGTGTCGATCTAATCACTGTGTTTGATCACTGGAGGCATATTCATTACTTAGGTGTGTGTGTGTTTGCATGTGCATAAATGTACAAAGAGGTGGTGCGAGAGCTCCAGTGGGGCTTTTAATTAGAAAGCTCAGTAATAGAATACAAGTCTGATGAGACAAATAACGATAAATACAATGTCCATACTTTTTGCATGTAAAATGCATCATTAAGTGAGGGCGGAGTGTTCAACTGACTGCAACTATTAGGGTTAACTTAAAAAACAAAATTCTTTTGTTTTAGGGAACTTTAATTGGCCTTTGATTGGCCACTCCACAGAAGAACAACTGTGGACATACTTTAGAAATATTTGGTGAATGGCTCAATATCAAACTGTTATTTTATCACCAGCCAAACCCTAGTCACAAGACATTTTCACATAAAACTTCCCAACCATTGCAAATGCAAATTCATCGTAAAAATGTAGAGGATAGAGAGGTAAAACTAAACTGAGGAGTGTACAGAGACATATGTACTTGGCAGAAACTCTTCTTAACCTGTTTATTCTTGTCTTTATTTCTACATTAGTGGCAAATTATGTTTATATAATTGTTTGATAGGATTTCTCCCTCCAAGTTGGGGGTGAGTTGCAGTCCAGGGCCAATGAGTCCAAGTATCTCGGGGTCTTGTTCTTGACTGGCATGAAAATGGTGAGCAAGATGGATGCAGTATTTTGGTGGGCAAGTTTAGTGCACTCGTTGTACCACATCGTTGTAGAAAGAGGCAAGTGAGTCAGAAATCAGGAAGTTGATCTACGATTAAACCCTCAAAAAAAAAAAAAAAGAAAAAGAAAAAGAAAGAAAAAAGAAACCCGAGTAGATCCATCACTGCTGTAGGTGTAATTTATTACATGTGTGTCACACAAACTCACTAGAAACAAGGAGTTGTGTGTATGCCTGGGCCTCCCCGGCAGCGTTGCGAGCAAGGCACTGGAAGGTTCCTCCGTCTCCAGGTTGCACCCTGCACACCGTCAACCCAGTTGTTGTGTTGACCTTGTAGCGAGGGTTGGCCAGTTTGGAAAGAGGCACCGCGTCTTTAAACCACTCTATCCTGGGCTGAGGCACACCTAGACATGTGCATGAACAACAAAGTCAGTTTTCTTAATAAGAATCCAGCTGATCTCACTGCTGA
>KV751317.1:12826824-12840863 GCA_001698575.1 Mola mola
GTCTGTCTTTGTTATCCATTCTCTCCCTATAAATATGCATGGGAGTACAGCGACTGCTAATTATATATTGATTGGAGGGTGTGAGTGGTAGTTAAGGGTGGCAGTAAGGGCAAAAAAACATTCTGAATAAAAGATGTGGGCAAAAGCAGCAAAGAGGATATTTACAGTTTCTGCTCCCACCTGTCTGATGGACATGCCAGACGTGATAGGCAGGGAGGGTTACGCAATTGCTCTAAACCCTCCACACCAGAGTGTGTGTGTGTGTGTGCATGTATGTTTGAGTGAGAGAGAGATGAATTCCTCGGGTCAATCTGTTGGTGTCAAGCTTGCACAGACATGTGTGAAGTATTTTCCACCCCCTCCTTGTCTTGCTCACTCCGTCGGTCCCCACCCTATCTTTCCTATCCTTTCGTTGTACCTCCTGCCAGCCTCCATCCCTCTCTTCAATCCCTCAGGCCTCTGCTATGTAATTACACCGCCACTGTATCAGATTCAGATCATATCAATGTTTTCATGTAATTAATTTACTAAAGTCATGAACAAGGGCAGTTTTCTGGCTAGAAAAATACACTGCACTGTCACAATTCAAGAAGTCGACAAACTACAAACACACAGTTCGATAAAGTCATTATTTGTAAAATGTAGAGAGATCAGATTCAACATCCTCTAAAAACATGGAACAAATGGCTGCAAAAGACACATCTAAAACTTAAAGCTCTTGGTTTGTCTACCATCCCAAAACTTAACTCTTGTGACAGTTTTTGTGATTTTTCATTAAAGCTTAGCAACATTGTGATTTTCCGTTGACTACCACACAGTATTCACTGTTATCCCATTTGTGCAAATCATTGCTTCTCTTCCATCTCTACGACTGTAGGTATTTCAAGGAAGGTCACACCCCCCAGTTTTAAGCACTTTGGTCTTCAGATGTGATCAGACAACATAATGTATGACCTAGTTTTATGCTTGATTTCAGCTTGTGCGGTAGAAAGTCTGAGTACTGAGTAGTTAACAAAAAGAAAAAAAAAAAATATATATATAGACAAACTATATATTTCTTGTGTAAAAATGTGTGTAAAATACATCCATATTTCACAACTACTTCAAATGAATGAGGCTTTGAAATGGAGCTTAGCAAAATTTCAGTCAGGAAGGCTATCTTTCCGCACTTCTTTTGAGTCCTATGTAGATTTCCTCTTCATTAGCTCCACAAAATCATTCTCCTCTTCCCCCAGTCACAAACCGACACAATTTCCTGTAGCCAATCAACCGTATGCTGTCAAACTTTTAAATGTCTCTCTGCTGTCATTACTGACCGGCACAGCCCTACTCCACCTCTGCACCCCAAGTATTTGCTTAATGCCTGGCATCCCCAATCAAGTTTTCAGATCAGAAGATTTCATCCAATCATGTCAAGCTCCTTCCTCATCACCAACGCCAGTATGTAGTCTCTGGGGGGGAAGTCTCCTATTGGTTAATTTCACCTAATTCATTGAATTGTTCCAATGGTGATCTATTTCCTGCCGGGATCTAAGCGCCAAAGACTATTTTGTTACGTTCACAATAAACAAACTTCATCCTTACTTTCATCATTTTGATTTTGATCAGCATTTCTGAAATTGTATCTGTTTACAGCCATTACAAAAATAACTAATGCCAACCCCCAAAAAAGAAAAAATTAAGATGTGATTGAAATATAGATTTTTAGCTTTAATTTGAGGGCTATCACAAAAGTATCACATTACCCATTTAGGAATAACAGTCATTTTTATCTTCAGCTTTAAAATGTGTTGTCCTTAAAAATAAGTAATTAACATTTCTTTAAATGTGCCAGTGTTAGCAACCTGGTTATTTTTCAACCACAGTCCTTTGGCCTGATGTTATGAGACCAGTGGGATAATAAAGCTAACTCAGCCTAGACAACAAAGTTTCATAAAAAAACAGCAACCCTAGTAACACAAGACTTAAAAGACCAGACTCCAGGCATGTAAAGCAACTGCCATTGCAAACAAAGACATTAAAAAAGTCTGCCACTTTCAGAGGCTGACCTGATCTAAACCTAATAGAGCAGTTTTTTAGTTAGTAAACACAAAACTAAAGGCAGAAAGATCCACAAAGAAGCAGCAACTTTAGGCAGCTGCAGCAAAGTGTCTCAAGGGAAGAAACTATTTGGCGACATTCATGTGGTCCAGACTTCAGGCAGTCACTGACTGCAAAGAATTTAAAAGTATTTAAAACAATCCTTGTATTTAAACTTGTGTTATTTTGCCTATTTTTGAGCTTCTGAAAATGGGGGACTAAAAATGGCTGTAATTCCTAAATGCAGTACTCTTGTGACGCCCCTCAAATTACAGCTGAAAGTCTACACTCTAATCACATCATGATTGCTTTTTATCAAATCCATTGTTGTGGTGTACGTAAGCAAATTAAAAAAAAAAATTGTATCACTGTCTAAATACTTATGGAACTACATGAATAGGTATATAGATATTCATTAAGATATTCTTTGGAAACCAGGCCTTGCGTATGTGAAGCATAAAGTGACATGTGCAGAATGTACCTGTAGCCAGGCAGGGGATATCAACATTCCTGTCAAGCTCGGCGAAAATCTTCCTCTGAGGTTGAGCAGTCAGGGAAGGTGGCTCTGCAGAGAAAATGTTAAGGCAAAAAAAGGTAAGGCATTTAAAGCATCCTGAATAAATATGTGGATAAAATTAAACTATGATAAGAGCAATTTGTTTGAACTACAGCTAATAAGACCTCAGACAAGTTTTTTGTTTTTTTTTTAAAGTATTCAATTATTAAATAGCTTTAAAAGAAAGAAGGATTGGATGTTTGCCCTCTCCACATCTTTATGCTTTAATAGAGAAGAAACAGGGAGCGGAATGTTAGGCAATGCAGAAATAAAAAGGGGTCCCACTTGTGGCCTTGAGTGTCTTGAGTGCCAAGGCAGGAAATCCGTCTATATGCCGTGTAAAATGACTTCTACAGAGAGTCACAGAAAAGCACATTCTCTGGATGTCCCAAGGGAAAAAATACCCTTTTAAATGACTCCATTTTCCTACCAATAACTGCTGCCTCAAAACATCTTCACCAGTATCGCTCTAAATGCTGACAGCAGCTCTGAGACTATGCTTCCCTCGATTTTGAATGTGAATGTCTGCCTTTTGGTGTATTACTCTGATGCTAGATGTTATGAAAAAAAAACCCCACCTCCATTGGCTCAATTTCTTTCAAAAACATTTAATAATATTTAGAGAGAGATACTGACACAGCAAACTCAGACAGAGGGAACACAGCTCCTAATTCATTCTTAGCCTACCATCTCTGGAAAATGACACCATTTATTATTAAAAAGTACTAGAAGGAAAACTGCATGTCAACTGTACGCACATAATGATGAACTTGTAAAAAAAATCATTGTTTTCAAAGTAAGGAAAAGTATATGAGAAGAGGTTTCATTTCAATACTACATACCGGTTTAATTATAGTGACACTGGATAAGTAAATTGAAGTGGCAACAACAAAACAAACAACAAAAAACCCGCAAAAGTTTGATCAAGCTGTTGTATGCGTAGAATAAATTTCAGTGTTGTGGTGCATTTATTCTCCTTGACTAGTGTCTTTAAAGTTCTTTACTACTTTGCAAAAACTTCTAAACCCTCACACCTCCTTTCTTTTTTGTGCACAATGGAATTTAGCAGGATTTTTACAAGAGTGCAAGAAGTTTGAAGCGAAGGAAGAAAAGGAAAACAAAAGATGAATAACAGCCATGTGGTGTGGCACTGATAACACAGGTGCATAAATCACCTACAGTCAGGTGAGTGCAAGGACCTAGACGCAAAACAAAACATGTTTCTGAGTGTTTGGGTTCTTAGGTTTAGAGCTTTGAGTTTTCGTGGATTCCCTGCCGTCTGTCTGCACAACAAAGATGGAGAACAACAACAGATGTACGGTTGTTTGCAGCAGTAGTTGTCTGTACAGAATACAAGACGGGCAAGCAGTGTCATACATATTCTGATTAGTGGATCTGGGCAGAAAAAAATGAAATTGAATAATGAATACCTTTGAGGCTGTCTCTTTTCTCACACATACACTATTCTGTTTAGGAATCCTTTTTTCTGCATCAAGGTCTGTTGAGCCCATTGCATAAAAAAAGGATCAGTACCGCTGTATTCATCAGTCTCTACTCCTCTGATATACATGAATACATGCAGACTTTGCCCCTTCTAGGCATGCTGTAACAGTCCTGTTGCCCTAATGAAGGAAGACAACAAGGAGAAGGAGAAGAGGGAGGAGAAGAAAGAAGGAGGCAGATGGAAGGTATAAAAGTTGGCGGTAGCTAGCAAAGGGGGCACCAAAAGAGAATGACTCGGGTATAAATATTCAGACAAATCTTTCCTGTCGAGGAGTGGGTAGTCTGCTCTCTATCAGTGCTCCAAAAATCAAGGTAGATCACAAAACAACCAACTTGGGGGGAGAAAAGTTTCACTTCATCAATCACATGCTGCCTGCTGTGTGTATGTTGTTTTCTATTTAAGAACATTTATTGAAGACAGGAGTGGCAGGAAAGTCCTTTCAGTCTTTCTTATTGACTGGAGAGACTCCCATAGAAAAAACTAATTTAGCTGCCAGTAAAACACATATGGCACATGCATGTCTGTTTGGTTCAATCTGTGCGTATGCTGTTTGTGACCAGTAGACAGTTTATTGGTGAGTTTAGACAACACCATTCAACTTGAGTAGTCCAAGAATTTATGGTCACTGCCTGGGGTCTTCACATTCATGCTTTTAGGAGAGTATAAGTAGGAATACATGGAGCAATAAATGGGAAGAAACAGTGCTTGGAGCAAAAAATGAGTTTAAAACAAATTTTAATGGTATATGTTTAGGCATTAGGGTTTGTGGGCCAGGCCTTCCTAGGATAATCACAGATACTGTAATTACATTAGGAATGTGTGTGTGTGATTGACTTTTTTCTTACCCATAACAGTTAGGTGTGCCCTTGCCTCCACAGGTTGGGCAGTACTGTTGCTAAACCATGCTTCACAAACGTAAAACCCAGTGTCAGAGGAGGTTGGGGCAGGAATAATGAGCCGACGCCCACAGGTCAGCTCACGCCCATTATGTTTCCATGACACTACGAGGCGATCAAATGATCTGAGAGGGAGCGAGAAAAGGACAGGAGACAACAAAAGGCAAGAAAAGAGGGAAAGAAGGGAAAAGAGTGACAGTCGGAAATTACAACATATTAAATCCATCAGTTTATCTGTCTATGAGGCAGTAAATGAATGATGACAGTCTGTATGTCAGAGCAGTCAGCTCTACTTAGCATGAAAGAGGTTCCGTCAGTTTGGATATTGGACAAAGTGAATAGATTTTCACATACAGTGAAATTTTGTATTGGATAAAGAACCACAAAATGTATAAGTATGTTCATTTGTGTAAGACAGCACAATTGTAATAAAGCATTTCCTTAGTTGTTAAAATTCTGTTAAAACTCAGAATTTGGGAGTATTTTCATACAAAAATCCAATTCTTACAAAACATCTGCATTAAAATTTGTAACTTTCTTTAGAAATGCATTCAAGATGCCATTCTTAGTTGTAGGCTAAAAATTCATAGTTTATAGTTATTGGGATTTGCCTACAAATCACAAATGTAGTGAAAAAAATACAAATTAACATTTATTAGGTAATATAACTAAGCATATCAAGACATTCTTTAGGCTTCAATGAAACAGGAAAAGGTGTTTATTACTTAAAGGTTTACAATCAAATGTTTTGGTTAAAGACTAAAACTAATGCTGTAGAAAGTTTTAAACAAACAACAGGAATTTAACAAAGTCGTGTTTTGAAGTACACTAGCCTAAGGAACATTAATGCCATGTGGTTTTGATTTTAGAATTATAGCCTTCTTTTTATTTATAAGAAGCTTTTTGATTTTTAGTAGTGATCATGTTTTTGATGACATCAGCTAGCATCAACAAATGGTATTAGGAGATGCAGAGGAAGTAAAAACAATTAATGCAGAAATTCAAGAAGAACAAATGGCAAGTCCATCTCTTCAAAAACCTTTTCTGTCTATTTTCTAAAATGCACTGTTTTGCATGTAAATCAGGTCAGTTCGGTAAATTAAAAAAAATGAGCTGTAAATGGTTACGTGTAAGAAGTCACATAATGCTCAGAATAGGAAACTTGCAAAGTGGGGGACTTTTGCAACAACTTAATAGCAAACATTGTCATGTCAGAAAAGGAATTATGTTTTTTCATTTCTTAGGACAACCTTAGTCTGCGGCTTTCTCACAAAGATGAATCACCATGTACAAAGCTGGATGGACAAGTAATTAAAATTACTGCTAGGCTGTCAAAACTCTTAATATGCATATTCTGTGTAGCCTCTCCACAACAAAAGAATCCAGTTGACCTGAGGACTGTTAGACTGATTTTGATGCCCCAAAGACTGCCTTACAAAACTTGTATTCAATCAAAATGTTAACTGTTTTAGCATTCTGCATGGGGTGCAATGGGTCAAATGACTAATTGATAAATGATTAATGAATGTGGAGAACAGATTCTTTTACACTTTAGCACTTGATTTTACTGGTCTTATCGGTCTTTCTCCAGAACTTCAATTAAAGAGTTTCTATCTTTCAGTATATCCCTTGGTAGTGAATTATCTCTCTGAAGTGGATATCGTTCAGTCGATGCTACTCTGATGTCTAGTCCCTTTGGAGTGGATTGTTTCTGGCAGAGGAAATGCAGCAGACTGGGCTGCAGTTGAAATGCGTATGGTGCAGGTGACAAAATACTTGGTCTTCAATATAGAAACTAGCTGCTCTGACTATAATTCCCACAGCTTTTATGATTGAAAGGGATCCTGCTGGTGCTAAGAATTTCTTTACCTGTTATACGTAAAAAACAGATGAGCCACTTGTCTGTCACACTGTATCTTGAGTGCTATCAGTGGTTAAGTGTTGCTGAGAGGTTATCATAGAACAAAGCAGCAAAACTAGCCATGATTAAATTAAGCAGTCCAATAAAAACTATGGACAAATAATATACAGAGAAACTAAATACGGCATGTTAAGCAAGCATTTTAAATATCACCTGTTGGGTTCTGATGATTGAGCCTTGCGGGTTTTTTATCGGGACAAAGCAGCCACAGTATCACTTTAATTTTCAATCAATCTTTGACTCACCCAAAGGAAATGCATCTGAATGTTTAGTACAGAATCTTACATACAGACAACTCACTTTGTTTATATAACTAACAGATTAAACAACTTTTTGCCCTGGGAAGTTGGTTGAGCAGAAGTGTGCTCATTTCTTCTTTCTCATCCTCTCACTTTAGAATTACTCAATTCAGAGTGTGATACAGAAAACACAAGTAAATACTGCAGACATTAAAGCTATTTTGCCAACCTCGTTGCCTAATTTATAGAAAATTGGTTAGAAAGTATTAATTAAATGTTTCTTATAGTCTTTTCAAGGCAATTGTTTGGAGGGAATAAAAGGGCATTACACAGCTGGCTATTTACTTACTTCACAGATGGAAGTTGAACAGAATATATGCGGTGAGAGAAAAAAATCATCTCAGCAGAGGTTTTGACAATTATTTAACAGAAATACAATTTGTTGTTGCTTTGAAAAACATCTGTTGAGTCAGACTACATTACCCCCACTGTGTCAGTATGTGTGTGTATGAGTGTGTGTGTGTGTGTGCAGTACTTGGCATGAGCCAGCGTAGATTTGTGTTATGTTTAGCTTCTCTGTTGATGTCAGATGGGACTTTGATCCAGCTTCTGTTTAATTTAACTTGGTTCTTGTGTCAGAGTGTGTGTGCGTGTGCTGTCTGGGCCATTGGGTCCTAAAACTAATGCAAGGAGGAAAATTTCACTGTTATGAGTTTTTGTGGTGTCCTCTTATTGCCCTGGAAGAAAATAGTACTTTCAAGGAATAAAATAATAGTTTACATGTGTGTGTGTGTGTGTGTGTGTGTATTCATGAACCTAAACGAAAATTACCTGGCATTAGCAATGCACTCCAGTGTAGTCTCGCTGCCTGCCGACACTGTGGTGTTTTTGGGTCCAATCACGATCACTGGAGCCAGAAGTTCTGGTTCAGGATCTGTGATACAGAGAGAAAGTTGGAGAAACACCACAATAGTGGCTGACTCAAACTGCAACAGTCTACACATGCATAATTGCACTCTCCTGAAGCACTCGACACAACATTACATTACATTTGATACCTGTAGATCAATTGATTTTGTCAGGAACAAAGAAAAATTATACTTTGTATTTTAGTGCTGGTCTGGGTAATTTTCGTACTGACTATTTACAAACAAACCAAGATGAGTAAATATCGACTGATGCAGACTAACAGGTTGTTGATTGGACAGTTTGTGATTTTCATCCTGAATCATCAATTCATCATCAGAACACACACGGGAGAATCATACTCCAGTAAGTAACAAAAGATAGTTTAACACTCATGGACTTGCAATGTTTATATTTATGTTCTTAAGTGACTGTTCTTTTCAAGCACTCTACATCAGGTTGCTTTGTTTTAATCTGACCAAGCACTCTGACTTTACTTAATGTTATAATGTAGGAACACTGTGTGCATTAAGCACATATAATACTGGACAAGTAAATCAGATACATTTTCAGAAATAGCGTTTGGCTTACTTTGCAATTCTAGCTGTTTTGTTCTTCCCTTTCCAAAATAGCAGCTGTCAAAAGCTGTGTTATAAACTGTAACGAATAGAACTCTAACTGTAGTTTTATAAATTATTAAAGTATAAAATATGGCTAATATGTATTATATTAAAGATAAAATTAACTTTTTGTGTGCATATTAAATAAGCTAATAAACAAGATAATAGTAAGTGACTGTGAATGCATAAGAAAGAGAATTATAAAGCAGAGTCTAGCTGAATCATAAGCAGTGCATCTATGTACTAGATGACCCTTGAGAGTGACATTTTTGCAAAGGTGGCGAAATGCGAGCAAAAGGAGAAAAATCTTGGAGCAGCAGGCTTGCTTATGTTATCAATACAATAAAAGGCTGAGGTACAGTCCTACAACTGTTTGGGTACCCACGAGTACCCAAAAGGTAACCCGCAAAACTGCTTTTTTAACAGGTAAAAAATATATATGTGCATAAATTCATAGGTAAGGGCACGGGTAAAAATAAACAAAATGCAGGCGGGCAGTGGGCGAGAACAAAACCTGTTTAGTTTTTCAGGAGACCGCAGAAATCACTAATGCTATCAAGCTGAGTCTTCCACAATGTTGTTTTTATCGTAAAAGACAACAACGCAACCTTTCACCTGGTGACATCCAGCCTAAACATCACTGGTGCGCTGCGATGTCAGCCCACTGCTAGCAGCAGGAAAATGGAAGCTATAATAAAAACAGGCGGTGGAGAACCTCATTGTGGATAATACATCATTGAAGGCCAAGTTGGATATAGGAGGAGGGTATGTGTGATGACAGGCTGTGAGTATAACACTGTGAGTGGCGTTGCTGCCTTTAAACAATGCCATTAAGTGTTAGCATTTGATAGCCACAGGAAAGGCATGTCATGTCGTTGCTGAGGAAAAACGTAGAAAGCTACAAAAACACAGCAGTTGCTGTAGCAACTGAAAGACACTTTTTTAGAACACAACTCTTAAGGCATGTGTGGTTAATCATGGTCCACAGGTCAGTTTTGGTACTGAACTTTATGGGTCTTGTTGGGTGCAGGTTATCTAAACTGGACCCATGGAGGACTCTGGGCTGAGAAATATGTCAATCACACACACTGCACCTGCAGTTAGCTCCCTCCCCTGCCTCCGCCCCCAGTTCTCACAAGCCAATGGTAGCCCAATCTACTGACACCAATTTTCACTGTCTCCCTAAAAACAAACACTCCCCAAAAATAGGTAGCTACAGAAACACCGCCGCATGTCTAAGCAACCAAAATGATTAGGCTGCAAACATAAAAAGAGCAAACTTTTGAAGGCCAGTTAAGTACGCTGCTGAAAATTAAGCTGTATTTCCTCACTTGTTTAGAGTGTTGCTGATATGTGCCTGCTCATATTTAATGTTCTTATGTGTTTGCCATACACAAGTGAGAACTATAGGTGATTGGATTATTTGGAAAAGAGCTACCCTATATACTGGCATGAGTCTTTTGGGACAAGGACACCTGAGGTGTTATATGCAGGTACTTTTACTTGCGTTATTTCTGTATGATCTGTACAATTCCTGCATGTTGTATACATGAATATTTTTGACACTTCAAGCACAGTAGCACTGCACTCACATTGCGTTGTGTGTGTAGCATACTGGCATCTGTGTATTGGTGGTTTTTTGCTTTATATCTATGACAGATTGGCATTTGTGTGTAGTTACTGTTATGGTACACTGCAGATAGAAGGCATAATCAGTGTTGGCCTACAGAGGAAGAAGTGCGTGCGTTGGCCCTTTTGAATGAAACCTACAGTTCTTTCTGCTACTTCTACACTGCCATTGGTTTTCATCCCAGACATACAGTATTTTCAAATTTACACACACAAACACATATGATAACTCTGTTGTGTCTGAACCATATATTGGAGACACCATGATAGCGATTCTGGAAAAAAGAACAGAGAGTGGCTTACAGGGGTGTGAGTATCTGAGGAATGATTTACAGCCTAAAAGGTGGAGAGTGGTGTGCAAGGAATATTACATGTATTTGAGTATGGTTTATGGTTAAAATGAAAGCACAAGGATCGTTATTAGTTTCAAGTTTACTGCATCTACTGAACAATATGAAAAAACAGTGGAGTAGACCAATTAAAAAGCAGTGTTTTACACCTTGAGAAGCCCACATATTACTGTTATGTATGCGCTCATGTGTAAGTATCATTGGGCTTTCCACGGACAAACTGTACGACTAATGAATATGTAGAGTTCCAATAAGTGGGGGGAGTATGGACTACAAAATTAACAGGCTAGGTCTGTTGCTTGCTGGGGAGAGGTGAGGGGTATGATAAAGGGGCGTATGGAAGCAAGGCAGGGAAAGCTTGGGGCAGCTTTGATCTCCCCTTTGAAGGGAGGAAGGAGGAAAAGGTGGTAATTAACTCCCTGCTCTTTATTCCTCCTTTTCATTCTCTCTGTCTTTCTCCTTTTTTTTTTTTTTTTTAATCGGCGAGAAAAAGCTGAAAAGTCATATCCCACTGTCACACGGAATAAGATATGTGGGTAGAGGAAGACAGGCAAATGATAGCACACACACACACACACACACACACACACACACACACACACACTTACACTTGACACATAGACTCGCTGACGCTGAAACTAGTGGCACAGGTTGAGTCATTACTGCAGAAGATCAGTGAAGTGACACTAAAAAGAGAAAGAGGAGAGGGGAAGTCTCTATCATACAATTTTTCCCTGATATATACACTTGTGATGTACAGTACATGGACACACAAAAACTCTTTGTCTTTAATTTCATTCTGAAAAGAGAAACATCTTTTAAAGATTACAGTTTGAGGTTTTGCTTCAGAGAAGTAAGCAGACAGCAGGGGTCGGTGGAAGATTGAAAGAGAAACAAAGTGGTGTTGGACAAGCAGAAGTAGTCACAGAGAAAGTAAGGAGCCAATAGCTAACTACTGTGGGAAGGAGAGGTCAGGCAGGGACTAGGAGCCAGTAATAAGCAGAAGAGGTATGAACCCAACTTGTTAACTTTGCCTGTGTGTGTAAGGGGAACGGGGGAGAGCAGCTGTACACCTGTATGACAAGGTACAGTATATGTATTGATATATGTAGAGATGAAAAACGAAGATGAATTGTGTCACTGCAGATGATTTTCTTCCTGCAGTGACAAACATGATTTTAGAAATAGAGGAAAGCAAAATGCCATATGGTTGTGTGATCTGCGCTCTTCTTTTCCATGTCAGTGTGGCTAACATACTCTTTCTCTGGGGAAGGCCACCATCATGACGTCTCGCATGTATCTCTTATTCCCCCACCGCGGATCTTCAGCCCCTTCTTCCCTATCATCTTCTTACCTCTTCATTTTTGTTGTTTGGGATTGTAAAATGCATCACCCTAAATTTAAAAAAGGGAGATAGATTCAAACTGGTAGTTATTATGGCGTGTCTGCAAGCTGTGGCAGCTAAAGGGCTCCCTGAAAGGATTCTACAAGGAGAGTCCAGAAGTTTAATCCAACTCTATTGGAATCCTCATTTAGCAAATGAGAAACACCATGTGGCAGAGAGATGGAGAGCAAAAGTGAATGAGAGAAGGAGGACTGCAAGAATTGCAGGGAGGGGTGCAAAATAATGAAGCAATATCAGGACAAGAACTTGGGAAAGTAAAAAATGAATTGTAATAGATGAGGATATGGTAAAAAAAAAAAAGTCAGTTGATGTGCACACATGGATGTGGTTATAAATTAGCACCAGGCAGGCTGTGACATACTGAAATGTTGCAATGCTCTTGTCAGTGCAATCACTGGTGATTTGCATTTCAGTGCTGTTGGGGTGACACAGCTGTGTGAGGGTGTAAGCGCATGCACCTCTGCATGTTTGTGTGTGTGAAAATGGTATTCAGAGGAAGACAGAAAAAATATAAATCAAGGATGAGAATGTTTTTTCTAAAAAAACAAAAAAAAACAGCTGGTAAAAGGATTGATGTAGCTTTAGGTTGGGAAAGAGATAGAAATTGATAAATGGAGGGTGAGTGAGAGGAATGGACAGAAAGAAAGAGAGGGAGAGATGAAAGGCTCCAGATTAAAATTTAATCTCTTGTCCAGCGGATTCTCGCAGATTATAGCTTGCTCTCCTATTAAATCTGCCAGTCACTCCAAACTCTCTATTGTGTTACTAAGTCAACCGGTGTCTGTGTGTGTGTGTGTATATGATCTTTCGATAAGTGGTGATCTGTGTGCTTCAAGCCTTTCAGAAAAATCTCTGCAGAGACCTCGAGAGCACGGGGATTGGCTGAGAGATGAACACTCACACACACACATATTGGTAGTGTGGTATTAGCGGTCTGTGTATTAATAGAGTTGTAAAATAGGCTTCAGAGTGGGTTCACAGCAAACTAATGCATATCACATTGACGCTCAAAGACGACGGAGAGAGAGAGGGACAGGGTTAGTGAGAAACAAACAGAATGAGATTTAGAAGGAAAGCAAAAAAAAAAGATAGGAAGGAGGGTCACTAGAACTGAGAGGTTCAAGAAAATGGATTTATAAATATTTTATGTTTTTTTTTAAAGGGTATACAAATATAAATAGAGAGACGAAGGTGATCATTTGCTGATCTCTCTTGGAAATGTGTATGTGAGTGGGGTGAGTATTTGTGCTTGTCACTGTGCTCATTAATGCTGCATGCTGACAGCTAAGTGTCATCGTCTGACTACACTTGCCTTGGAATGGCAATATAAAACCACAAGCCAAGACATGGTACACACGCATGCATGCACAAACACACATACACACGCATTTAAAGTCACAACACACCAAGAGTAGAAGATCCAAGCCCCAAGGGAAGACAAACACAGACAATGGGATGCAGTGAGAGGGATGAGAAAGATGCCCGATTTTAAATATTCATCTCTTCCTTCAGCTGCCAACTCCTCTATCTATCTTTGTCATCGTGTAACACGAGTGATGGGAGAAAAAGATAGACATTTGGGAAAGAAATAAGAAGAGGAAGAAACAAAAAAATGTGTTGCAGTAATGGAGAGGTTTTAAGGTCCTAGATACCTCAAGGACCTTGCCTCCTAGACTGTAGGAGGATTACAGAGTTTAGGTATGCGCAATGATTATTTGATTAATTTCGAGCATTACATTAGTTGTGTTTATGGGAATCTTGACAGAACCCACAATGACATAATGAGGTAATATTTTATCATCAATGTACTTGGATTGGATGTGTACTTGGAATCCAGCTCAGGCAAGATGGGGATGGGGATGCTATAATAAAATCAGTTTGCATGTCTTATGTAGCAGACAAAGGTTAATATTGTCGTCTACTCAGTCACTTAC
>KV751317.1:12840899-12870182 GCA_001698575.1 Mola mola
AACGCTGTTACTGCTCTGTTGAAGTTGCAGTGGTTAGTGTGCTATGAAAAGGTTGGATCGTATTTTTCTAAGGTAAACTTTCCTTCTTTCATGAGGTTGGATTTAGTACCCTTGGTTTCTACAATTGTGGAAGCAGACTATAAAAGTTTCTGTAAATGGGCTTGTAGCCCTGAGATGGGTCATGTTTTACTAAGATTTTCTTTTTCTGCCTTTCATTTTCTGCTATTTTGTCTTTTCTCAAACAACAAAACAAAGCAATCAAACTGGTACTATGCTCCCCTTAAACTGGCTGAATGATTAATTTTTCAGTTCAAGGTTAAATACCTGCCGAAAATGCAATGATTTCTTTTTGCTAAAATGGTAAAAACAATGTTGAGGCCACCAGGAATTGAGCAAGGCTGCTATTTTCTTCCTCTCCTAAACAATAATTATTAATATCACAATTGTCTGAGAGAGATGTGATTTAAAAATATATATATATATATATATTTTGGGACATGGCTGTGTGAGAATATATAGGTGCAGGTCAACAGGAGACTGATCGTAAGGTTAGAGGTGACTAGCAGTAGGTTTTTCATACTCATAGGCAAGTGCTGTGAATCGCAGTGATGTTACATCTTTTACAGCATGTACTGAACACTGCTGCCAATGTGTCCTCCAGCAAAGAATTTACAGTAGTTGAGCGTCTCAAACCTACTGGCCTGAGCCAAGGTTTACAGCAATACTTGTCTCTGTTTAAGTCGAGCAGGAGAAAGAAAAAGGCAGAGATAGAGCAGCAAAGATAATTTAATGTAAATGGGTTCTTTACCTGTTGAACCGCGGTTCTTCTTGCCAACTGTCAATCAGCCAAAATGATTGACATGAAAGAAAGTGTCACAAAAAGGAAGACAGGAAAGTGAAAGAGAGGAAAAAAACAAGAGAGATTTTATTAAGAGTTCAAGTGCTTCTTCAGGCTGCAAAAAATGTTATTTAGAAAAGACACATTCAAAAAAGCAAAAGAAAATAAACTTTTATAAATCGGCAACTGTAAAGGAAAGAGAAACTTCTCTGGGATAAACAGCATAAAATTAAACAGGGGGAGAAATGGATGAGATGGAGGAAGAGGCACAGGGGAAGAGAAAATGGCATGTTATCATGGAGTCCAGTGTAAAAAGAACTGTTTGAAACCCACATATGAACTGCCAGCTACAAAATTTTGTCTCTTTAATTTGCTCTTTTTTTCTCCCCCTTTATCTTTTCCTCTCCGCCTGTCTCTCTGTAATCGTCATAAGGCTGAAGGCAGAAAGACTGTAGGCTGCAAGAAATGATGACATTGACATTCTACTGCCTGAAAATCTACATTCACTATTCATCTCTCAATACAATAGCCCTGCATGCTTCTTTTCAATCATTCAACATTTGAATGCTAGGTGAGGGTTTGTGTGAATATTTGTTTCCATCTGAGTGTGTGTGTGTGTTTGTTGGTGTGTGTGTGCTGGTGTGTGTATATGTGTGGTGCGTCAAGACTCTGACATATCACATCAGCATCAGTGGCAAATTAGTTCAGCATATGTGAAGGATACACGAACACACACGAACAATGTATGAGAACAAGAGTGAGGAGGCTATATGATGATTGGAGAAAAATGAAAGCAGCTAACAAATGCATAATAATGTATAATTAAGGACATGAGAGAAAGTCTTCAGGCACTTTTAAATATTTGTTTAAATATATGTTTTCATAATTTGGGTTGAAATATGTTGTAAAGAGTTGTTTATGAAAAATGAAAAAAAAGGGCTCTCTAAAATCCCTCGTTTACCTTTAAGTTGAGAGAAGAAGTAAAGTGTATCATTAACGTGAGAGGAAAAAAAGCTTCCTTTACAGTGGCAACTGTATAATTTAGCATTTTGTCTTCATAAAAAAATATTTTTTGAATGATTAGATCAGCTATCATGACAAATTTCATAAGATGAACTCTTGATATTTACTATAATTTTTACATAGTGATATGATACGAGGGTATTTGGATTATGGCTAAGTACTGTAAGGGAAACAGTATGAATAGCAAATATACTCTTATGAGGTGCTTGCTTTTAAGCATGGACACTTGCAGAATAGCTGACTAAAATGTTGGTTATACCATGTATATAAAGCTGTGAAGGATTTAAAAGTAGTACAAACAGTTGTTAGTCTTATTCATGTAGTCAATCATGTGTGAGGTCACAGTAAAATTAAATAAACTTATATATAACCTAAAGCATATGTTGATTGATCAGTTACAATGGAAAAACGAACATACCCACAGTGGTGGATGTTTCATTGGCATTGACTTAAGTAAGATTGAACAGCAGCCTGATCAATATCGGGCACTCTTTGAGGTGAGAGTTTTAGCTTTACTTGCTATAAATGCAAGATGCCATCTATTTGTGTTGGGATGGCGTTGCTAATCTCTGACACAAATTAAAACCAATGAGAGGAAATGTGGAGACCCTTTGTTTCCTTGTGATCACAGATTGTTTATGTCTTTATTTCTAGATAACAAAAAAAAGATTTGTTATCTTGACATAACCTAATAATTAGTGTGTGATCTCAAGACAGCATCAGTGCTACTGAAACACTTTAATTATAAAACTTGTCCAACAAGGACACTGACAGCGTTTCATATTTGGCATTTAATGTTGAATTAATAGTCTTGGTTACTCATTTTTTGGATCAATTTTTAAGCTTTTATTTTATTTAAACAAGGTTCTTGGACAAGTATCAAAATCACATTGTGGGAAATGACACGTATAACATCTTCCATACCAGTGATAAAAAGGAAAGGGTGGACAAAATTTTTGGAACACCTCCCACTGTAACTTCAGGTTCAAGGGCATCATCCCTAATTTATGGATAGTATCAGATAAATATAGCCTATGTTAAACTGATACTGTATTTATTCTGTTGATGATAATCTACTGTTTATTCTATCTAAATGTTTGTAAATCAGTCTGTCTGGCCAAAAAAAGTTGAAGTAACATCTCTAATATACACATATTTAAGTTTAATTCTAAAAGGACCATCTTCAGACTCAAAAATGCATTTATATATTTATGGTATCGAAAAATACTATATCTTAAATATTAGCATCTTAACATAATCGTAATACTATACATAAATAAATAAACAAAAAACTCAGACCATTTAACTCAAGCAGAGTTAGTGCTGTAAAGTAGCAGAATTTGGAAGTCTATTACTTAGGAGTCTAAAAGGGGGTCAGCAAAAACACCCACACGCACACACACACTGAAACACATAGTCATTTGTCTGGGGGCATACAACTCTGCATGTGTATTCAAATGAAGTGTCATACTGAGTCATCTTCACTTTCAAACGGGAACAGGAAAACAATGGTGACATGAGGGGATGACAAAGAGACTACAGTATGCATGCGTGTGTGTGTGCATCTGATGTTCTTAGAGTAAAATTCACGTATCTGTGAAGTATCTCTTACCTGAAATTTCGGAATTTTGTAGTCTTAATCTGTGTTAGTTGATGTCACAGCAGAGTACAGGTGTATGACGCTTTCCTGATCCAGTTCTTAGCCCTGTATCTATATACATAACTGGCCTCCACATAGTATAGTTATTAATTTGATGTGTTTCGAGGTTGTGTGAAAATGTAAGTGTGTGCCTAAGTGCCTTAGCCTTGAGTAGGATTTTTATTCATGAATTCACTAGTGTGTATTCATCTTCCTGAAGGACCAATCAAGCAGCTCATCATGCCCTTTGTGTGTGTGCGGTTTCTCTGCTGGGTGAATACAACAGAGTTTAAATACAGTGTCTGCTACTCCACACAAAAATCCTGTCAGCTATGGGTCACCTATTTTTCTGCAGCACCTCCAATCCTTCCATGACTCACCCCTCCTCCCCACTTCAAAAGAGCAATCGAGACCATCAGGCTTTCCTTTCGTCACTCATCTACAGCCAGACACCTCTCTGCCTTGGTGACAATATATTCTCTTGCTCAGTGTACCTTCCTTCTCTGTCCATCCACCCTAATCTGCATCCACTGTCACATTTCCACAAACCAAACCAAAGATGAACTTTTTTTAGTAACACCTTTGGTTCTTTTTTTTTTTCCTCTCTTTGCTGTTTTAATCCCAGAGTTCAAACTCAAAACCCTTCACCACTCCAATTTATCCTGTCAATCTCACTCTCTTGTCCAGGTCCCTACTAAAACATACACACATACGCACACACCTATTTGAAATTCATATCAAAGGCTATACAAATCCAACACTTCAGTTTCCTGACAAATACACCAATAGAACCACAAGGACTCATTGGGCACGCACGCACGCGCACACACACACAGAGACAGACACACACACAGACGCACGCACACACACACCCACAGACAGACAGACGCACGCACGTGCACACACCCAGACAGACAGACAGACGAACACAGAGAGAGACACAGACACAGACACAGAGAGAGAGAGAGAGAGAGAGAGACACACACACACACACACACACACACACACACACACACACACACACACACACAAACACACACACAGTTTTGTCCAATAAAATAATAAGCTGGCTGAAGTGTTGACCTCAGAACTCGTTATGGAACGAGGTGATGACATTTCTTAGTTTGTATGCTTCTACTGCCAACACCCACAATTTTTTTTCGCTTTATAGAGGTGACCAGAATGGTGGAGCAATGTCATTTGTATAATGCATAAAAAAAGTGAGCAGGATTACATATTAATTATTAATTCACTTATTAATTCAATTCCCTCTGTTTGAACAAAATCCTGTCCTTAGCTCAGATTCTCTGGAAAGGTCAACTGGTGCTAGTATTTGGTCTGGGAAGGTTACATTTTCCTGCTGTCTGCCTGTCTGTACCAAATACTAGCACCAGTTGACCTTTCCAGAGAATCTGAGCTAAGGACAGGATTTCGTTCAAACAGAGGGAATTGAATTAATAAGTGTAAAGTTGCCATCAATCATCCTTGTATGGAACCACAAATGTCACCAGGTTTTTGACATTCTCTTTGCTCACTGTCTGAAGGCATAAAATAGCTAGTCTCTGCCTTTTTTCCTCCTCTAAATCTTTCTTCAACACTTTTTTGATTTTCACTACCCTATCTTCTCATACCATCTCTTCAGACTTTCGGCAAAAACGTGAATCAGATGACAAATAAAAATTCTTAAATCAAAATCAATTAATGAATCAGCCTTAACAAACTGAAATATATGGAACATTTAAACCCAAGAGTGTAAAGAAAAAGGCAACCAAATGTTACTCCATTCTTACTGAGAATAATGATGGCATTAAAATGAGAAACTATTTCCTGTTCAAAAGACAAGTGCTTGTTTTGTAAGGTTGAGCCTCTGATAAGATATATAGAGAAAAGAGGGGGAGGCTTTTATTTTGCAGAAGAATCATTACAAGACAGACATAGTGATGGATGTAAGGTGGGGAAGACAGGGTAAAGTTGAGCCAACAGGAGGGGCTTTAAAAGGCAGTGATGTGGCGCAGCTGTGTGCCCATCTCAGGGTGAAAAAATAGATGAAGCAGAGAGCACTCAAGAAAAGACAAAGGAGATGCATTATTACTAAATCAGGTTGTTGCCTTCGGTTTTGTCTTCATCCAGAATACTCCAGGGTAATCCCTCACCTCATACTTCTTCTTCACCCCTACTTTGTCTTTATCTCTCTTGCTCTTGACTATCACTTCTTTCAATCCCAAAGACTCAGTATCTGAGAGACTCAGCATAAGTAAACAAGTTATATACACAAGAGGACACTGAATTTTAAGTGCCTCCTTGAAAATGGTAATCCAGCTAAGCGTTCAATGCACCCTTTGTAGCCGCAGACACAGTCCATTCATTTAATACATGACAGTGAGTGAAGGGATGAGGCCAGGAGGGAGAGAGATCAGTGAGAGGGCAACATGTCCTGGCATTTTCTTGAAGGCTAAGACACTCACTCAATAACTCACAGACATTGGAGTAGAATAAAAATGTGAATATGGTTGGAATTTATTGATCCCTTTCGGGAAAAAAGCAACATTGTCACAGTGTGCAGAAAATATTAGGGATGGGGACTCAAAGTAATGTTTATGTAAGTAAAATGAAGAAAATAGAAAAAAAAAATGCATTTTTGCATTAAATCATTATAGAGTACTTAAATAGCCACATGTGTCATGTTTTGTTGTGTCACCTATTTTTGTGTACATTTTTTTCAAAGTTTTTATTCAAATCTTTATGTGTGTCCAAGCCATCACACCATAAAATGTCACATAGTGCCAAAAGGTCAATCAAAATTTCCTAGACTACCCTTTAAATTACATTTTTTTTCTGACAAAGCCTCCAAAACCTCAAAGAATCCAATTAGCAATGATATAAACACAAAAATAAATATGTAACATTTGACAAGGTAATATACTCCTTGCAAACAAATGTCCAAATTCTGGAACTAGATAATAGCCAATAATTGGTTTATTATCATGCGCCTGCTGCAGGGCATCATCTGCAAATATTTTCTGTTTATCTGAATGTGACGCTCATGTCATTCAGGTGTATTCGTTATGGAGATATTTTAATCATATGCAAACAAATTATGTAATCAATATATTGTATGTATAATACAAATTAATTATGTTGCTTGTTTGCAACAAAGAACATCATATCTCACGTTCAAGATCACTTCCACAGAGACACAGTTAGTGTATGCCTAAGTGTAACTGTGTTTGTGTTTCTGTCTTTATGTCTATATATACGTAAAGCAATCACTCATGTAGGCAGGAACAGTTAGGGTTTGCCTCTGATAAATGGCTCTACTGATTAAGAGGTTCAGAGATTGATTATTCGGGTCGGGCCATAACATATTCATTACAACAGTGATAGATCAGGGAGATCTGGCTGCAGCTGTTCTGCCAGCCCAGATCGGCCTGATAATGGACATCATCTGCCTGTCTGTGAATTACAGTATGTCCACATATGTGCACATACAATGCTATCTGTGTGTGTGTGTTATACAGGTTACACACATCTCATTTCTTCAATCGCTCAAAACAACAAGACAGGGAGGAAGGAGTGGTGGGGTAGTAAGTAGGGAAGAGGAGTAAGGAGAAGGGTGGAAACAATTTTTGGGATTGAAGGCCCTGTTGATCTATTCCAGTTTTCAGCCTTGCTCTCGATCTTCAACTTTTACACTGTACCCGTCATTCTTCCTTCCTATATATTTCTATTGTACTTAAAGCTTTCCATATTTCGCACACACTCAGTGCTTGCTTCTTTGATTCAATTTCTCTGGAACCTGATCCTTCTGTCTTCTCTGCACTGCCCTATCTCCAATTTCTCTTTTTTTGTTTAATTTCTTACTTTTTCAGAGTACTCTGTTTTCCCTTGGTCCCCTTGTGAATCCTGATGAATACCATATACTATAGCAAAGACACAAGAGGACAAACACTTTAATGTGAGCTCTTCAAAAATGCTTAGACTGGGCGACAAAATCAAATATTACAATACTTCTGTCCATTATTAGTATTTTAGCTTTGGAAATAGCACTAAAGTCATACACATTCTATTTACAAAGCAAAGACTACTTCAGGTGTTGACTGGAAATATATCAAGATTATCCTAGTGTGCTTAATGTTCCAAAACCTGAGTATGTTTGTGTAAACATATGGTCAAATGACCTGATCATTAAGGCGAAATATTTGAAACAACTGCTCCAACAAGACAAGTGTGAAAAATTTGCAACGTATGGGAAGTCAGTGTAACTCAGCCAGAATACTGTTGTGTTGCAAACGCAGAGCATGAGAAATCTCACAAGAAGCCGATATGTACATAATGAATCACAGTATAGTAATGTACAGATAAGAGGAAATGAGGTTGGGAATAAGTTGTTCAAAGTCTGTTTCTTGAAGCATTGGTTTGATTTTTTTCAATAATTATGATGTGTGTAAAGTAGGATTAAACAAGACTCTTACTGTACTGATTGTGTCTACACTACCGAATCTTCAGTGAATACACACATGAATTCTCATGTGCTCAACATGACTAGCTATTCGCATCCTTTGCCTTGACAGAGCAAAAAAAAAATTCCATCTTTACTGAGGGCAAGAGGACATGAGTATTAATAGCAACAGCTCAAAGTGACACGAATGCCTTGTGCTGGAGTACAACGTACCATCAACCAAGTGCAGTAAACCCAGGTTTTTTAGATTTTGAATTAAAGGGGACAATTCTATTTAACTTTTCTTTTGGAATATTTGAATTTGTCAAATATTTGAGTGGCAGGGTTGGGGAGATTTTCACCTTTGTGAATATATACTGTATGTATCTTTTACCAACATAACTCAAAAAGTTTGTGAATGATTTTGACGAAATTTGGCACGTGGACTGGATATAACCCAAGTACGGCTGGGTAATATGGACAAAATCCTCTATCATGATATGGATAATTTAATAAAACAATAACAATATATATCATGATGTAATGTTTTTTTCTAAATTCTAAGAAAAAATGCCTATACTAAAAAAACACATCTCATGAGTTGTTTTGATAACCCTGAAAATTAAAAAGTAAAAAAACAAGGTATTTGGGAGTTATAATATATTATTATTTAGCAATGTTGTTGATTGAATCAGGTCAAATCACGACATGTTAGTGCAAAGTATCTGAATTCTACATATTGTGTTAAAAATATGTTTGGTGACAAATCTGATACTGCACTTACCAAAGTTTTTCACAAGAAGGGAGGAGATGGCTGTTCTCACCCCCTCACTGCCCTCTCCAATCCATTCTGCGTTTAGTTAAACATTTTCTGGTCAAAGGTAGAGTTTTGATCTCCACAGTTCGCCGAAACAAGAGGAGACTCCCGTCCTTTAAGTACAAGTTTGTCATAAACGTTTCTTGCTCTGTCTCAAGATTGCTGCAAAAGATCTGTGTCTTGCTGTTCGGTGACTGTTGTTATATAAAACGGCATGTAGCGAACATGAAGCGGGAGCCGAATGATGCAAAAAGTTGCAAAAAGTTGACAGGCAGTTGGTTTGGTGAATGCCATAGCGTTGTTACAACCCATAGGAGAGAAAACGCCAGGTGGCTACCAACGACATTTATACGCAGAAAACTCGGAGCTGCAAAGTAAAATCTGTTCACGTAGACAGCAACGTCTTCTTGGTCCTATTGCCACTTTTGATACCATCTTCCTTCTGCCACCCTTCCCCCAATGAAATGACTGGAGGCCGGGTATTATCACGTGACATTTTTCTTTTGTTCAGTGATACATAACATCATATCACCCAACTTCAGACCCAAGGATGAACTGTTGAGTTGCTCATAATTATTTTAAGGGGTTTACAATTTGATTCTCATTGTTACACAGTCACACACTAACCATGCACTCAGTGGACTTCTTGCTCTTTGTTCTTAGCTACAGGCACAACTGTTTTGAATTTTTATAAAAAGGATAAATGAAAAATAAACAACAATACCCATATCGGTCATCCCTACACACACAAACACACATGCAAAGAGCTTATGCTAAATCAAGAAAATGGCATAATCACCCCCTTTCTTTACCCTCTTCCTGCTGTCATTAAACACATTTCTCCTTTCTCTGCACGTCATCATCTTTCTCTCTTTTTACCCATTCTCTAACTTTCTTTCGCTCCTTTAATCCAATTTCTCCTTTGCAACCGTGGGCTACTCCAGTGACCGGCAAGAAATGCTGACATACAGAGACATTCAGTGTGTTGCTCAATAAGATTCCAGTAATATTCAGAGCAATCTGAAAACTGTTTATGAAAACCCTGAATGTGTGCCATTGTGTGCTGATACAAGCTGGCGTATGAACAGCGTGTCCCGTTGGGCTGCTCGGTTTTGAGTCATGGATACTCACGCATTTTCATACAGTGTTGACTATCAAAATAAAGCACTGGCACCTCTGAACACTGTGGGGAAAGTGTAAAATGCTCATCTCGATGAATTCTGTGGAAGAACATGAAGCCCCAGTTGCAATGAAGGTCCAGTTTAGACATTCAATATTCATGCACATTCAATGACACACACAGTTTAATGCAATGTCTACAGTGAGGTGGCGATAGGGGACAGCCTTGAGACTGACAGGATCAAAATAAAAATAAAGCCATGAGCAATACGCTGTTCGACACCTCATTCAGCATCCCCTGCGTGAGTTTCATTTATGTCGTGCATTTCATCCCCATAAGGGAGCTGAGATTATATCCTTACCCAAGTATTTGACTGGGAATGTTCATAAATCAATGTTGATAGTACATCAACTATGTTTCCGCCTACATCTGCTACATTAACTGCCCATTCCTCCATCCAAACCCCCGCCGTAACTCTTCAATTAGATGTTGCTAGACCTCCCTGCTAAAAGAATGTATTAGCATAAGAAATTGCTGCATTTGAATAACTTTCTTACTGCTGCAAGGGAAATTTGCCAATCATATTATTGCAATGCTGACCTAATGTCAGTCAGTATTTTGATTTATTCCTCATTTAGCTGAACCTTCAACTGTTGGCTCTGGTGTAAAAAAAAAAAAGGCAGCAAGGAAGACATCTTGTTAGTGTTCAAAAAGTACAAGTTGATGAACATCTTATTATCATTAGGTGAGTGCATATGTCATGATCCATTCTGGTATATCAGAGCAACCAAAAGGCAAGCAAGTATCAAATGTCAGCAAATGTGAAGAATTCTGGGAATGAACTTTAAGATTTCACTGTTTGCAGTTTTAAAGTTGGCTGAAGGTGTCAGTATCTTACAGTCAACAGTTAACCAAGTGTAAATGTCCAAATATGTCAAATCTGTTATCATTTTAATAGTATTTTATAGTACTGATTGTACTGTTTGACAGTATTGTCTAGCTGGAGAAAAATCTGCCCAGAAAAGAACACCTGAGCCCATCTGTGATCTTTCTTTTCATTCCTGACGCAAACTCTGCTCTCATACCACGAAGTATAGATTTACACACCACATTGCTCTGCATAAAAGTGGTGCCTTACAATAAAACTGTGTGACATTAAACCGTTTAGTTCTTTTTTTCACGACTTTTCTCTGTCCACTTTTACCTCCAACAGCCTTGACTTGTTTCATTGATTCTTAGAAACTTGTCACAGCATGCACCTGTTTTATCTCCTTCTGAGATAAAACAGATTTTCTGTTTGTCAGTTGTCTGTTTTATTCATGAATGGAAGAGGATTTATAGCTGGTTTGAGTGGTTGCATGCATGTAAATTGCTCTGTCAAAGCTGTGTACGTGGGCATCCGTCTTAATCTATTTCATCATGCCATAAAACATGCTTGTTAGAGTAAGTAGAGCATACCCATACACAAACACAGTTCACTAGTCAGAATGACAACAGTCTATGAGTCAGGTTTCTGTCCATCCTTGCATCACTCCGGTCTGTACACTGGGGCTTAAATTATAGAGTCAAACAGGAGCCTCATTACAAAGAGAGAAAGAGACCGGGGCTGAGAGAGGCAGAAATGAGGATGACAGAGAGGGGGTACGAGAATCAACAGAGACAAGTGTAAACACTTCGCAACTGAAATATTGAATATAATAATTCCGGACACAGGCAGGTGTAGCTGGAACTAATCAAAGCACTGTCTCATAAGAAAAAGTCTCTCTATCAAAACCGCTAAGTATTTGTGTCTCTTTGTGACCAAGCGTGTATGTGTGTTCCTCATCTGCAGACATCAAATAAGCCGACTTTCATTACCAAAGAAATAATTGCAGTCCTAAATTAACACAAGGTTAGATCTTTCAAATAAATCTTAGAACCACAAGGTAATAGTATTAACCATGTTATAAAGACACTGCCAAACTCCAGCATACTCATTCATCAAGGTTTACATGATATTAGATGCACCAGTGGTTCTCTTAAGATACCTTCAGGACGGTGATCCACGTAACACACCTTTGGACAGCTTGAATGTAGTCTTCCAATGTGATCTCTACTTCAAAAACATTGACTTGAAGAATGCTCTATTCTGTATATAAAAATACCACATATACTTGCTCTAATGCAAAATATACTGCAAAGAATGATTGATGGATATTAAGCTTTTAATCCATTTTACTTGAGCCATTACTCACAAAAAGGTCAATTTCGTTAATGAGCCACAACAGCAAAAACAAAGCTTTTTTTGCACACCCAGCTATGTGATATTTCAGTAATCAAAGGTGGTGTTCAGAAATTAACTGCAATGCCAGAATCACACGCTATGGTTTCTCTCCCCAAACTCTGTTTTCAAAAGATCCTGTTTGAATTGGTTGCTGCATGCAAAAACTGCTGTACCTGATGGCTTTATGCAAAAAGTATGCTCAGATCATAAGACTGAAATATATCTGTGATGACTGAATGCAAACTGTTATTTTTTTTCTGCAGTCAACGTGTTGACAAGACATATGAAGTAATGATTGTACAGAAAAAAATTAACAGACTGTGAAGTCTGATGTGTTCAGACATTCAAGTTAACATTACATAAACAAAAACTAGTATTAATTAACACACAAATAAGATTTGGGCTCTAAATTTTATAAAACGCCTCTTCAGTGTTCAGCTACAAGGTTGTATCTGTAATCATAAAATATTCTTTTTCTTCCACCTTCCACCTCCTCCAATATAAAATATGATAAAACTGTTGAAAATGCCATTACAATAATGAATATAAACTGGTAACACCATCGTTGATGGTACATGCCAAAGTGGTGTGGTGGTTAGCACTGTCTCCTCACAACAGGGTTAGAGTGCCTGTATGGAGTTTGCATGTTTTCTCTGTCTCTGCATGGGTTCTCTCCGGGCTCTCTGGCTTCCTTCCACGACCCAAAGACATGCTAGTTAGGTTATTTTGTGACTCTAAATTGTCCATAAGTTTGAAAATGAGTGTGCATGCTGTTTGTCTCTATACATTTATCAGTCCTGTGATGAACTGGCAACTGCCCAAGGTGTACTCTATCTACATTCAATGATTTTGGGACAGGCTGTAGCCCCCCTTTGACGCTGCATATGGTAAGCGGTGACAGATAATGGAGGGATGGACCATCTGTAAAAAAAAAAAAAAATTCTAAATATTAACATGCTATTTTAATCTTAGCACTGCTGTTACCAGTTATAGTTTAGCAAAGACTATTAGGAAGCTCTGTGCAGGAGGGCCCTTGTTAGCTAACAGGGCAAAGATTCCCATGTCTGACCATAACTGCAAAATCCTTGAGCCATTTTTATCTCACTGTTTAAATAAAGAATATTGGCAGCTGCTTTCAAACAGAGCCATATATTCTGCCAGCAATTAATTAAGAGCAGCCATGTGAGAGGTCGAAAAAGATTTAGTGTCACTATTCAGTGCGTACACCTGTACTTCTATCAGTTGTGGTGAGTTGTTTCGCAGCATCCAATTATAAATTTGTTTTGTTTTTCAGGGTCACCAGCCAAAAAGTGTAAGAGAAAAATCACTGCTCCATGTGTCTATTGGTATATTTCTCTCACAGGTTTGACTAAAATCACCTGAGGAATATTCCCCAAACAACATTAGAAGCTGTAGAAGATCTATCCACTGAGAAAGATCATTATGTTGCCTTGTTTCTGTGCTTGCCTAATAATGCATGATGCTGCAAAATGCAAATTGCCTTGAGCGTATGATGAGAGCTGCATCGCCAGAGATGACTTGACAGCACTGAGCGATACAGGAGATTCTCTGATCCTGCACTTCAGCTTTCAATTTAGGGTTAGCATGTGTCGGGATGTGCAACACCGCAACGCACCAAC
Organism: Mola mola; assembly: GCA_001698575.1. Classification (NCBI taxonomy): domain Eukaryota; kingdom Metazoa; phylum Chordata; class Actinopteri; order Tetraodontiformes; family Molidae; genus Mola; species Mola mola. The sequence continues at coordinate 12,854,678 of KV751317.1, forward strand.
ACACACGCACATGCAAATACTGGAAACGTGCATACACATGAACCACATTCCACCCCACAAAAGCACAATCAGGCATCCAGTATCTCCAGGGACACTAAGGTACCTCAAACTAGATGCATCGCAGAACAACTGGAATGGGAACTGAAGCAAAGAAACACACACACATAAACATGCACATACACATAGGATCTATGGTCAGCTCTCATTTACAAAGCACTGATGTGGAGAGGAAACATCTGGAAGGGAGGAAGTAGATTAGAAAATGAAACAAAAGAGACACACACACATGCATTAAAAACAACAAGACACAGACATTCACGAAGCACACACTCATATACAAATAGCTTTCAATTTCAAATACTTCTTTAATTTGTTTTTTAAATGATTGCAGCATTTATCTTTTATTTCACAAACCACTTTCCTAACTAACACTGTGTTCATGTGACGCTGTGTCTGTCTGGTTTATCCGGAGGTCAACTGAGTCAGATGCTGACTCAGGCACCTTCGTTACTTCTCAGAGCAATAAAGTCCTGCTTGATGAAAGTGGTGTGGAGAAAGGAAAAACTGGACAAACGGAGTAATATTAAATGGTACGGTGTCTCTTTCAGAAGTCGTAATCAAACCCAGACTGTATCTCTCCAATCACCAAGTCAAGATAATCGTACTCAAGACTCGCAATCTCTGTCCGACACGCAGATGACATGATTAAGTTTACGAGGGGGTTCAAGGCGATTTTACAATGCATTTACTGTATTTACTTGGAGCCAATATGTCCCTTATTTCATTTTAAACACTGTTCCATTTCTCATCTTCTCCGCCTTCTGATTACTCTTTATGCTCTATTCGGCTGTTCCACTGTATACAGTAATTGTCAAACTACCTACTGATTTTCTCTGTTCTTTATTCAGAACAATGAAATTTATAACTCAATTCATTACTGCACAGAACTGTGAAGCTTCAAAGCTAGAAATTTTCAAACAACTTCTTCCAACTTTCTGACGTTCAAGAAAACTTCTATCTTAAAAACCTCATTGCCAGGAGTTCACAATGAGTTCTGCCAGAGTAACTATAGAGATATAATATTTAGAATCCTTTAAAGGAGGACTCCATTTATTTATAAACATCAGTACAAGAGTGAAGAGAACTGCTACTGAGGAGTAGCGCTGTCAAGAGAGGAGGAGTTGTGAAGCCTGAAATAAACCTGAATTTTGTCACCAAGGTCATATCAGCTTGGAAAAGGAGTCTGCAAATTTATTAGTCAAAGCCTGTGTTACAAACTGGCATTGGGAGCAGTGGGGGTCAGCCAAAAGATGCTATCAAATTCACTTACAGACTAAAAGGGAAGATATGTCTGTTTTTATATAATTTTTTGAGCAATTTACCAGTTCTATGAAGTGAAAGCCTGAATGCTAGTCATGCACTTTTTTTTTAAAGAAAGCCCTCATTAAGTTGCTGTGTAAAATTCTATTTTTGCAGTTCTGCAATCATTAACATGCATGACTTCTTTGTTTTCTCTATAGAAAAGATAAAAGCAGGATCAACCTTTAAGCCAAAGCTGCATTCAAAATGTAGCAGTAATTCTATCTGCGTATGCCACAATACCCTACCCTTTCTTTCCTCCCGTATTCTGCCTTTTGTTCTTTACTTCTGTCTGCCCCACATGCTCAGTCTTCTCCTCTCCTCTGTCCTGCTATTATATGAGATCTATACATGTGGGATCATAACATCTTCATCTTGGGTTGTAGACATCTCAGCTGTTTTACCTCATTTCTATTTTCTGCAAACTGCAGCTCTTTAATGATGTCCAGATATTTCGAGTCTCTGCTTGCAAATATTTTGCTGCTCTAATGGTCTGATGAACAAATATACAAAGACCTCCACCATTGTGAACAGAAACGCACTGACATGCACACAGTTTTTTGGGCAAAAGGGAGACTGACTGCTGCTTTGATTTATAGGCAGAGCTGTGTGTCTATGGGTGTGTGTGTGTGTGACTGCTGCTTTGATTTATAGGCAGAGCTGTGAGTCTATGGGTGTGTGTGTGTGTGTATTAAAGGAAAACAGAAAGGGTGCAATGATAGCAGGTAAGCACTGAGCTTAATTAATTGGAGTAGGGATCCTCATCTCCTGTCATTGACAGAAATACCCCGAGGCCATTGAAACTCTCTTCTTTCTAATGTAAACACACACACACTGAACCACACATGTGTATACAGTAACTAACTGACCAGACCTGCACCTTGAATATGACCCTCTCTCCATGGAGTGGCTATGTTAATGCGATAAGCATTGTCAATTTGTTATTTAGGCAACTTGTACAGGACATGTTCTCCCTAGAATATTTAAAATTGTGTCAACCCGTTGTCAGTTGAGAGGTAAAGCTCAAGGTGTTTTTGAGGGGGGCTGTACTTCCTGTGATTATAGTCTGTGACCTCTAACCAGTCTGCTGTGCTGCCATCAATTGTGGCTGTCCTAGCTGTACCATGGATAGCAGTAAGTGTTTTTTATATTCAGTTCTCTTGGCCAAACTTACAGGATAGTGGTCATGAACATGTAGATAATGGATCTGTCAAGGAGGTTGGTCATGCAGGCTGTTGTGTACCACTTTTCTAACTGATTCCAGGGGTTAGATAAAGATCTTGACTGTCAATCGTCACATGAATGTGATAAGCAGTTTGTAAAAATGGGAGTACATATGAGCTTTATCCACTAGCAGCACTGACATTTACTGTCTGTTGGTCATATTCACAGCCTTTGCCGTGACTCACTTCATTAGTGAGTCTCTGCCACTCCTGATTCCATTCATCTCTGCTGAGCACGACACTCAAATCAAAGTAAGAAAGGGAAAAGGGGCATCTCATTGATTCTGCTGAATATTTGGAAAAGACAACATTTTAAGAAAAAGGAAATTTGACTGACAGCTATGAACTTCTGCACAGGCTGCTTAATGGAATGTGCAATGAAGGGAGACAGGAAATGGAGGGTGAGAGGTAGAACAGGAAATGTAAAAGAAAAGAGGAAAATAGGACAGGATGGAGAGAAAAACATTTGCACTCACTCACATCTTTATGTCAGTTTACATGGTGAACTGCCCATCACTTTAATTCACTTCATTTTTGTTGGTTTCGTATTTTTTTTAACATCATGGCCTTTGCATTATTTTCATGCTTTCACTTGATCTCCTTTCCTAATAATTGATATTAAACACAGCTGAAATAACTGAATCAAACGTGCTTGATTGGAGAGGATATTTACTCAAGACTTCATTCTAGAAAATATAGACTGGTAAACAGCGAAAAACAGTTGGGCTTGTAGAAGTTAATGACAGAAGACTGAAGCTGAACTGTGGGCATTCATTCCTATAAAAATGCTCGGGGGAGCACTCCACCTTGACAGCTATAACAAGGTGCTGTGTGTATATTTATGTGATTGTGTTTGCTTTTATGACAAAAGATGCGAAAGGATAAAAACCTTGCAAAGACAATGTAATTAAAACTCAAAACTTCCAAGTCTTGGAAGAGAACCGATGCAGAGATAACAATACATTGATAAAGTAACCTTCCGTTCATTAACATTACAGAAACAAAGTGGTATGTGTGTATGTGGTGCAGAATGGCCATTGTGCTTTAGGGCTTTGTAATAAAAATGGAGCTCACATGAAATAATGATTTTATGTAAAAACATAAATTAAAATGACACTGAAACATCTTTAAAATAAACTCCAGAAAAAAAAAAAAAAAAACTGTTATCAGGATCAACACAAGACATGGAATATGGTATCAGGTATGGTTTATTATACTAATAATAAAGCAGTGATAACTAAGGATTTGTTGCGATAGCTTATCATATTTTGGATCGTGTCCCAGACTGGCACCCAGATCAGACATCGAGAGATAAAAACTCTTTTAATTAATGTTTTTTTTACTCTCCTTGCCCTTCATTAAATTGACTTTGTGAAATAATTGGTGAGATGGCCTCTCATGTTTTGTCTTTTTTTCTTTGACAGTTAAGGTAACAAATGTGAAGCTACAGGTAAAATGACAGCAGTGAGTGGTCTATATTTTTTTATTTACAGTGAGCTTGCCAAAATAAACACTTGTCATTTTAGCCAGTGACTGTATACAGCCCAAGATCATGTGTGGAAAAAAAACAAACAGACCACTCCTAACACCACTTAAATGGATCCACCACCATGACTGGACAGCATTATTGTCAACAGGACCATCAGAGGAGTGAGCCTTCTCTGAGGAGCACTCTAGCTGTGTCATTTCCTATTCAGTAAATGGAATCAGCAACCTAAAAACTTTATTTTGTTCTTCTGAATCTGGACCAACAAGATCTAAAAGAAGCAACTTGCAAAAAAAATTATGAATGCAAAATTGAGTTGGCTATGTCTGTTTTTCTAAAGTATTTGATACGAACAGACACATTTAATCAACGTTTCATATCCACTGCTACTCATATCATTTACAGATTTTATTTACGGAGAGTTAACGGTAATTAGGCTGCCCCTTAAACTGCCTTTAGCCGACTCAGCTCTACAAATAGTGCAGCTTTCAATTGAATCTTTGGGTTTTCATTATAGTTCTAGTAAAATTGATTTATTCAACACAGGGAGTCCAATCAGTCTTCTCAAAAGCCTACAAAAGGTGAAATAAAATCCAATAATGAGCATATAACCATATCTCGGCCCAAAAGTCTTAGAATCCACAATCAATAACATTTGATTATGTAATAAACTCCTCTTCTTTGTGAGATTTAATTATGCTGTATTGCATAGTTAATCCTTTACCTAATTATAATAGACTTGCTGAGCGAACACCATGTCAATTAACATTGGTGTTTGCTCTTACACCCCTTTGCAATCAGACAATTTGTTTTTTTTTACCTGAGATGCTCAGGTAGATGGTGGGACTTGTCACATTCTCTCCTGTCATCTCGTTCACAGCCTCTACATGGTAACGTCCTGCGTCCGTTGCTGTGGTTGCCAAGACAACTAGCTGATTGTCCAAAGTGATTGCTCTGCAGGGCACAAATGGGACACATATACAACAATGTTTTATAAAACACTAACAAGAACCAAAAGCAAAGCTCACCTCCTTTCTTGCCTTTCTGAGTCTCAGCCGAGAACACCACTGAAACAAAGACTCTGACAAGAGGGGGTATTTGGTACATGGATCATTTAGAATTCAGAGGAGGGGAAGGAAACAGTGAATACAATCATTGGACAGGAAAAAGGATTCAGAGAGCTTAAATAAATCTCTCCCCCTGTCTCAGATTGATACGTGGCTCATTTTGTGTATCTTTCATTCTTTAGGCCATTCTTGTTGTTTATTGTGTATTGTCTTCTGGTTTTCCTTTACACCAATCCACCCTCATTTCCTCGCAGCAATCAATACAGGACAAACACAGAATATACAAGCACAAGACATAGCACTGTTTCCATATGAGCACACAGAGATGATAAAAAAATCACTTACAGAGTTTGTGGTGCTGTTCCTTTTCAAGGAAAGCAAACAGTTAAGGGAGTCAGTGTGTGAGAATAGTGGGAGAGAGTTGTGGAGAGTAAAAAATTAACTCTTAGCGCTCATATTTCATGTGTTTGGACATGTGTTCCAGCAACAGATGTCGCCAAGCCAGAAGCGCAGGCTGACGTTCTTTGTCATTGTACTGGCATTTTCAGTATGATGATGAACAGATATCTCTCAAAATTCTAAACTGAGAGACGAAACTAAAATAAAATAACAATGACCACAGGGCGTACAAAGCACATTAAGGTGAGAAGATTTTGATTCTTCAGTTTTAGCAGTGCTTCTACTACAAAGTTATACAGATTCTGTATGCTGTGCTCAGATTGCAAACTTGTGAATCTTGGCTAATTATTTACCACAGATATGTGCAAGATCCTGAATAATGTGATTTATTCCATTTTATATTAAGAAAAGAACATTTTATTTTGTGTGTGGTATGCATCCCTGTGTCATTCTGTGGGCCTTATTAAGAAGTGCTGAAGTGGCAGCAATAGGTGTGCACCAAAACCTAAAAGGCACAGTGCCAGTGGGCACGGATGCTACTCCATTTATAGTCAGAACAGAAAGTAGCACTCATGCCTGATGCTTATACCATTCTGTGTGTGCCAAAGACTCTATTATAACTCTGTGCCAACCCCACCCCCCTTAAATGTCTGTATACTACAGTAGGTTGAGCAGCTCCTCTGACCATCTCATGCTGGCATTGATTGGTGTACACTGGATCTGGTTTTAACTCTTTAAACCTTGGTGTTTCTGGATAAGACATAACAAAATGCCCGTATATGACTCCTTATGAATGTGACTGGACTATACATTGCGTCGGTCTTGCACCCGTGAACATAAGAACATGACAGATTCATCCAGGGACAAAATACATGGATTTGTGTGTGTGAGACACAAATGAAGTTAGATGCTGCTGATTGAACAACAAATCGATTGAGGAGAGATGAGAATGTGGTGCTGCTTGACACACAAACACTCTCACAGACAGATTTCCTTAGATTTAATTTTAGTCGGTGTGATTTTCCATGAGAATGACCCCAACACTGACACTATTTGTCTGAGTGTACCTCTCTGTATGTCTGCTGCTTTGAGTGTTCATGTGTGTGCATTCAACTGTATGTCATTTTACAAAAAGCTTAACCAAAGCTGTCTCTCTCTTAGCAACAGTGAGGATAACTCTTGCATCCTCACCAAGGTCTTAATGTAATTTATAGCTGTTAAGCTCATTAACTGCACTTACCAGTCCATTTTATCATAGCATTTTCGTAACATTTTATCATATCTGTTTTGCCCAGAATGCATATATACCTATAGTGTCTGAGAGAAAATACCTTGAAGATATTAACACTCAAGTTAAAGGAGCTCTGATGGTGGGTGTAACAATGCAGTAAGACCAGTTAAGATAACATATTAGCATCTGAACAGTTGTTGAATCGAAAGAATTTGCTGTTAGATGTTTCCTAATTTACATATCAAATTTATACTTCCTATTTACATATGAAATTACTTGTGATGACAAAGGCAGATGGCTACAGCGATTTGCCTCACAAAATGGTACCTCTACAGCTTGAATTTGTGTAAAATCCTAACATGAAACTTTTATTTGGAAAAAGCAACACAGAGGTAAAGAAATTAAATTTGCCGACATGAAGTCAGGCAAAAGAGATTAGAGGACCTAAACTCATGTGAAATTCCATTTCATAATAAATACTAAAATGTGCCTATTTTTTTTTCCTGAGTAGGATATACAATCTTCTCCTAAGAGCGAGAATATAGTCAGACGCACATGCAGGCATACGAAGAGGCCTGCACAGAGGTACATTTAATTAAACTGGACAAAACTGTTCTGGCTTTTAATTAAAGACCAATTCAATTGTAAAACTGTGCGTAACTCTACATGTATGGGTGTGTCTGTGCAAGAGTTAAAATTTATCCGCGGGCAGAAGAAAGAAATTAAAATACAATCATCATGTACTTCCTTTCTGCGTCTCATACTGTTTCCCTCCATGTTTCCCTCATCCTAACAAATAATAACACACCTTCTCTCACTCTCTCTCTCATATCTCATTTTCCGTACTGTCAAATTACAACCTGTACCTTTATTTTTTGTATATATTTTAATTTTCTGGCTTTTTGCTTTCTCTAGCTGTTTTTGTAACACACTATTTTCTACCCTTACTCCACACAGCTCTCCTGTCTTATCTCCCTTCTCCTTCCCCATAATTCTTTTGAATCAAAGCACCAAGCCAGATTGGTCTTTCATTAAATATCTGGCCCTGAGACTCATTTAATAAACACTTATGGGTATTCACAAGATTGACTGCTAAACAAACACACATACACATATAGCCAATGTGCCAAGACGTAATTAGCACACCCATGTCACAGGCCAGGGGATGAGTGAGCGAGTCAGGGTTTGAGTGTGACTATATGAATGCATGTGTGTGTTTGTGTTTGTGTCTTAGGTCTGGGGACTCACTCCTGCCAACAGAGACCACCTCAGCCCTGTCTGACCTCCCACTCTCTCTCTGATAGGCAGTGAGCCACATTCTTAAATCACACTGCATCTCACACAGGGACTCTGGGTGGAGGAGTGTGGTGGTAGGGCAGGGGGGAGGAGTACTCCAAAATACCAAGTCCAGACAGCAGCCCTTTTGGCAGCTTTATCCTTAAAGGCAGTGCCTGCCAGCCACCCACACATTACACAGAATACATGCAATCTCACACAAGAGCTCACACAGTTGGGAGCGTTCAGTGTTCCTTAAAGCCATTTAAACCAGATGTTTTTGCTGATTTGTAAGTCAGTGGACACAAAAATACATTCTCTATAGGACCAATAGATAGTTAAAGTACACAAGTTCATACCTGCTGACTGTTACATCATCTTTGTCTATGTTTGAAGACAGAAATATTTGTATAAATCCTACTTTAACTTTGGATTTTGCTATTAAAAACTTACACAGGTGAGTTATTCAAATGTTTTAAACATTCTGGCTCTTAAAATTGCCTGTCAGCTTGAGTTGTGGTGTGGTCTCCTCCATACCAGGGTAATTGGTAACTATAAAACCCAGCTGCAGGGAGAGAACTGTTTTGAATGCAAAAAAGAGGGGGAGAGCTTCTGTGCAATATTCATCAATATACTCACATTCTATGATGGCTGTTTTGTTTTGTCCTTAACTGCACATTTGCAAGCTTACACTAAAAACACACTGAGAAGGTACTTTAAAAACATTACCTTAACAAGTCATCAAACAGATTTAAACATTTGGATTGTTTTTTTATATCAATTATAGATTCAAAGACCCTTAAGCAAAGAATATCAGAGTCCACTAAGGTTTGACATACCGTAAATACTGCCATTAGAAGGCACATATGTAGGCTATATGTGGCCAACTTTGTACCTCCAACTTGGCTGTGACTTGCTTGTTAGCTCACTAGATAGGTCCTGCAATGAGACATAACTGTCTTACGAGGCCTATCCAAACTTCTATTTATGCTGGGGGGCAGCAATACAACTTTGTTGCACCTAATCTGCTGGAAACGTACAAGAAGAAGAAGGAAGAAGCCTATCCAGCTGCAGCCATGATGTCAGAGTCTAACTACACTGCTCAAAAAAATTAAAGGAAAACTTTTTAATCAGAGAATAGCATCAAGTCAATTAAACTTGTGGGATATTAATCTGGTCAGTTAAGTAGCACAGGGGATTATTAATCAGTTTCGGCTGCTTACAAAAATTCCTGGCCTCATTTGGCAAGAGTATGCAGGCAGGTCCTGGAGGATGAAGGAATTGATACCATTGACTGGTCCCCATGCTCGCTCAACCTAAATCCAATAGAACGCCTCTGGGACATTATGTTTCGGTCTATCCGACGCCACCAGGTTGCACCTCTGACTATCCAGGAGCTCAGTGATGCCCTGGTCCAGATCTAGGAAGAGATACCCTAGGACAGCATCCCTCGTCTCATTAGGAGCATGCCCCGACTTTGTCAGACATGCACACAAGCATGTGGGGGCCATACAAACTACTGAGTATCATTTTTAGCTGCCGCAATGGAATTTTGAAATTTCAGCAAAATGGATTAGCCTGCCGCAACATTCTTTTACTTTGATTTGCGAGGTGTCTCTTGAATTCATCCCTCTGTAGTTTGATCATTTTCATTTTCATCAAGCGATGTGGCATCCTTTCGTACCTAACACATTACCCAGTCCATATCAGTAGAGATATTGAGCATATCTATATCCATTTTTTTTTCCCATTGAGATCTTTTCGAAGTGTTCCTTTAATTTTTTTGAGCAGTGTATATTGGCATTGAAGAAGCTTTTAAATCATTCATGTAGCAGCATTTTGGGTACCTGGTGGAAAAAATAAAGTGACAGAGAGATAGACGGGACACGAACATTATTAAAGCACTGTAAGAGAAAACTGCCTTACCTCGCGGCTAGAATACACACTATGCAAAGACACCTAGAGGTGTTACAATACCATTTGTCCAGTGCTGATCCCATTACTGATCCAATACCAGTGTATTTTTATATACAGTATATATTTATATACTGAAATATATATACTATCTACAATGTTGCACAAAACAAGGTGATATTGGACTTTGGGACGTTCCACTTTATCAGCATCTCCACAATTTTTTCTGCTATTAACGGGCCAGTATGCGACCCATGATTCTCGTTTGCTTGCAGCACCACACTTGGGGTAAATCTTGAAAGTGAGTGTCACTGTCAACATATCCACCCAGTTTGCAATTAAATTCAGCAAAGATGCAGAGTACACGTTGGAATTCCAAATGTAGGAGTAAAGTTGATTGCCTGCATATTTTTCAGCCTGCATGAAACTTGTTCCCTTACTGTCTCATAAAATTTTAGGAGAACAGTTTCAGAGATGTATTTGCGACCTGGCAAACAGTAGCGTGGCTCCTCAAGTGGCGATATCCCATGAATTTGAAGACCAACTGTCTGATCATCCAGGACAATGAACTCGACAATTGTCAGTTATCTCTGTCGCATTTTTGCTGTCGTTGGGAATTTTTCTCAAATCAAATTTATTTGTTTAGCCCAAAATCACAAATTCCAAATTGTCTCACTAGGCTTTTAAAAACTCCACAGATGTGACACCCTCTGCCCTTAGACCCTCAAACTGGGTGAGGAAAAACTTAAAAAAAAAAAAAAAAAGAAACCTCAGGAAGAACCACAGAGGAGGGATCACTCTTCTTAGGAGGGACAGACACGCAATCATTGTCATATGTACAGAACACAACAGATTAATAAGAATGTATAAGACGTACATGAGTCCAAGGGTATGTGAGATCTAAAAGTCAAGATATATGGAAAATCTACTGATCCAGAAGTTGGTATATTAAATTGGTCATAGTGGTTTGGGTGTTGCTTATGAAATCTACAAGATCAGAGTATGTGGAATCTATAAATATAAACATAAATGTGAAGTGTGTTGATCCAGAAGTCACTGTAATCAGATTCATAATGTAGCGTCCAAAGTTTGCTGCTGAGGTTCGTCGTCCTTCAAACCTAGTTGCATCTGTGAAGTCATCAGTGACGTGACACGTTTTTAAATGCTTTATAAGGTTGTTAGTTTTAATTGACAACACTTGTGCCACCCCCTCAATAGTACAGCTTTGCATACTGTGCAAGTCATTATTTTACTGGAATGATTATAGAGGGCAAAATACTTCTAGATAACCGATATATTGCGCATCAGTTCTTCTTCACTGCTCTAAAACAGTAGTTGCTAATGGTAGCACAAGACAACTTCCAGTGTCTGCTTTTAGAGGGGCCACTGAAGAATTGATTTTCCTAAGTAGTAGGTGGCTGGATGCTGGCTGCCGCTAAACAACAAAAAGAGATTACTGGTATTGAGCAATCCATAGAATCAGTACTCACCGATTCCGATACCAGCATTTTAGCCGGGATTTGGAGTATTTTTGATACTGGTATCGGAATCAGAACAACTCTAAAGACAACTACAGAACCACCACGGCACTCGACTAAAATCAACTTCTTAGTCAAGTGCTAGGGCCACAACAATGATTAGAAACATCAGCATTTTTATTACTGCTGATGAGGCCGTGTTCTGTGGTAGAAAATCAAGGATTTCAGCAAATCCTCAATGCATAGTTCTTGCAAGCACCCCAACCGGCATTTCAACGTTTATTTATGGGTAAATCAACTTCAATGACGAAGCTTAATTCACTGAAGAATTTGGCTTTGATTTTGCAAAGCAAATTAACATTGATTTCAATGTCTCACAAAACAAATATATTTTATTTTTAAAGTAATTTTACTAGCGAAATTAGCAAAATGCTAATAAAATGTATAATAATTTCAAAAGCTGAGGACACTACATGATTACAGATCAGTTAAAATTTCAGCATTGATTTATTGGAATTTTGTTAACATTTTTACATCCATATATTTTGATTACTGTTTCAACATAGAAACATCAATTGACATTATTTTAACCACGAGCATTTTGTAACTCTTTAAAAAGTGTTATATAAATAAACCTTATTATTTCAACGTTGAAGGTCAATCATGTGCTGTCTGGAACAGTCATAAAATATTTCAAAATAGACCTGCATTGCTTTGTGACGGTCACATAAATGTTTATTTTTCCAGTCATATATTTTGCCACTGAAGTTTTCTCAAAAGTAATGTTACAATCTTGTCTCATCTCATTCTTGTGAGCCCATTATCTTGTATTGTCCCCTCTCATGAGCTGAGTGTATCATCACACACCTACCTACTACACATCTTAGGTGAGTGTGGCTTTCTGAATATGTTTCTATTTGAGAGAATGGTCAAGGTTAAGAACTTCTGTGATCACTGAATATAGTTGCTTCACTAAACATTCTTCAAGGTAGCCATATTGACATAAAATCACAGGCAAACAAAAATGAAATTAATAAAACTGAAGTTCTGTTCCATTTAGTGTGTCACAGCCTGTTCAGTGCACCAATATGCAGAAGAGAAGCACCTTGACTTTATTCAACCTGAATGGACCAGAACCTTAATTAGTATCATTGGGAACGCTGGTGTTTACCTTAATATCTCTTTGCCAAAACAGCTGATGTCAAAAAAGTATTGGTCTGAATGCAGTTAGTGAACACAAAGCTAGTAGTGAAGTATTTTGTTTCATTGAATTAAAAGGGCACACTCCCTTATTAGATGCCATTAATACTGAACAGATCCTGCTGTGATGCTTGTGAAAAAAAATGTGTAAAGGGTTGGAAGTCTTAGATGATATAGTATATGGTTTTGAAAAATAACAGTAAAGTGTTACAAAAAACAGAAGAATTAGGGTCTTATGACAAAGGGTTCAGATGTTTAACCCTACTAAAGAAAACTGTGATTTCTGATTTTTGGTATGTAAATAGTTTTATTAAAGGCAAAAGAATACATAAAAGAGAACAATAAATAAAACTTGATCGATTTGTGACAATATCATGTAGTTTGTGGGTAAAATGATAGACGTGTTTTAATAATGGGATTAAACAGTCAAACTGAGTTAAGACTGAGAGGTGGACCCCAGCCAGCAGCTCTTAACATTCTGCTGCCAGTAGCATGACAGTGACTGCTTTAGTAATTTTCATACATACTTTGACATTAAGCTATTGCTAACACAGCCTGGAGTTGAAAATTTGATTTATAGTATATTTGCTGAATATTTTTAATCATCTTTTTCAGTCAAAATGCCTAAAGCATTCAAAATTCTTTATAAAGACATTTGTTTCTGATTGCTACAAATGTGAATGATAGGACCATAAGAAAAATGAAGTCAATTTTAACAGTGGTTTAAAAGGGGAGAAGAAAAGAGATATTTTCTCATAGCAGAAGTACCGTGTAACTCAACTACCAAGTGTAGGCAAAAAGGAAAGCCCCACTACCAAAACTCAAAATGGATGAATGGAACTTACCTTTATTTAACAAGCACAGTCATCATTTCATCCCTAAGTATTTAGCACTTCAACAATGCACTGTCAGGGTCTGCTAGTGTCAAGTGTCTGTTAGGGTCAGTTAGTGTTTCCCCTCTTGTTTTGAAATCCCTGTGTGTCTATTCCCCACTTCCTGTCTAGTCTTGTCCCTCCGGTGTGTTTGATTACTCCCTCTCCCTAATGTGTCCCACCTGTGTCCAATTGGCTACCTCTCCCTCGTGTATTTAACCCCCATGTTCCCTTCCTCCTGTGCCAGATTGTCTTGTCTTTATAGTGAATAGTCCACCAAACTTTCCATGTGAGTCTCCTTGTGTTCGATCTTTATTCCGTGTTCCGATTGCTGAGTTTGCCTAATCCTGACTGTACATTTGCATAGTTTGAATTCCTGGTTTGACCTTGTTATTAAAACGATTACTGAGTTAGAAAGCCCCCTGTATGACTCTGTACAATTGAATCCTCGATTTCCCGAACCTGATATGCACCACATGTTGCCATACCAAAATTTATTTTGTTCAAGAAGTAAAAATCTCCTCTAAGGTAATATTGAGAGCAGTAATATTATGAGGCTCATATTGCACTTAGTGGTATAGCAGTGTCCCACATACAATTCTGTAGGCTTTTATCTTGTAATCAATAAGTATATAACGTATATAAGTATATAACATCTACAAACAACTCCAAGTCATTATTATTAGCCTGTTGGAGCTGAACAAAATAAGAAGTAAAGAAAGCAGGCTCCATCAACTATTTTGAAAGGTCCACAATGTGTCTATCCCAATCAAAATCAAGGCCAGAACACTGTGCATGTCATTCAAATGATAACAGGGGAAAATTCATACTATTTAAGGCATCCATCAGGCATATCCGGAGCCATGAAAAGACGTGTAACCTCCTACAAAACAGATATTACATGGATATTGAAAATCACGCTAAAATGTATTTACATTTGCAACGATGCATGATTTACAAGATATTAGCTGTCATCTGTTCATTATTACCTCTGCCAAGGAAGTCATTTTTTTACCGATGTTTTGTTAAATTTGTTTTTTTCACAGGATAAATCAAAAAGTTACAGAAAAAGTCACAGATTTTAGTGGTGATCCAGATCGCCGTCAGGTTCCAGCAGATTTTGAAGTTTATGGGATGGGGTAATTTTAAGTCACTACTGTGAGGTAACTAAAAAGGCAATAGACTTAAGCATTAGTATGAAGCAGCATGTTGACAACATCATCATTATAACACATACACTGCACTGTGAGTAAAGTTTGCAGTTCTACCTGTTGACCCGACACTGGCAGAGGTCTGTACTCTCTGAATGCTTTCTAGGTTGATTGAAAAAAGTTTATTTATGCACCATACATTTTGTTCTGTGGCAATGTCAATTTGAAACAGAAAAGGGGCTTCTACTATTGGTTGGAAGTACTATATCAAATATTAAAGTTTGCAACAGCAATAAAAGATGTATGTTACAGTGTCCTTAAGCAGGTCACTCATCCTTTTTCTACTCAATGATTGCCATGTCTAAACTCTTTGTACCCAAAATATAACTATGTAGCCCACTACAGACACTGTAGTGTACAACCCAATTCCTTCCTTAATATTATTCCTAATTTCTGTGCTCATTTTACTAATAACTCAAAACCCAATCTGAGTTTCAATATCTGGTAATGCCTTAGTTCTGCATGGAGATTCTTGATGATTTTACCACTTTTACCACAGCCTGCATATTTGACTGCACATGAGACAAGAGAGGGGAAAAAAATGTGGTAAGGCTACAACAGTAATTATCACTAATGTGTTTGTGAGATTTTAACAGCAGATTTTTAAAACCATTTTTAAAAATCTTTAAAACCTGAACATATTTCCCTTCCGTCTGGCCTACACACTCTGCAGCTCCCTGACTTGTAATTAATGTATTGTCTAAATCACAGGCTTGCTTCCTCCATCACCTTTACAGTCCCTGTAAACGGTCAAATGGACACAGAAAGGCAGACCTTTCCATGGTTGCTC
>KV751317.1:12875468-12885948 GCA_001698575.1 Mola mola
CTTCCATCACTGTCTGGTTTGGATCGGCCACCAAACAGGACAGGAACAGACTGCAACGGACAATAAGGTCTGCAGAGAATATCACTGGGGCCGGCCTGCCCTCCATCCAGGACCTTAACAGGTTCAGAGTCAAGAACCGGGCAGGTACCATCGCTGCAGACCCCTCACACATCGGACACAAACTGTTCAGACTGCTTCCCTCTGGTAGGCGCTACAGTGCTCTGTTCGCCAAAACCACTAGATTCAAAAACAGTTTCTTCCCCCAAGCTGTCTCCCAGATCTCCGCATAAGCCAACTGTCAACCTCATGAACATTTGCACACTTCCACATTACTGCACCATTGTACAACATTCCACTTTCGAATGTCAATGTATATATATGTATATATATTTACATATATTTTCCTTGTCTTTCCTTCACGTGTCCAAGGCAGAAACACCGGAGTCAATTTCCTAGTATGTTTACACATACCTGGCAATAAAATCTGATTCTGATTCTCATTTATAACATATAAACATATAAAAGAAATAGGAGACCTTTGTTATTGAATCAGCTCTCTGATCTCCAGGATGATATCTTTTGGCTTTGAAATTAACCAGTCAGCTAGGACATCCAACGATGTATCTACTGAACAAATACAGACTTAGGTAATTTTTTATTAATTTTTTGGTCTCTTCTATG
Source organism: Mola mola (assembly GCA_001698575.1). Taxonomy (NCBI): domain Eukaryota; kingdom Metazoa; phylum Chordata; class Actinopteri; order Tetraodontiformes; family Molidae; genus Mola; species Mola mola. Next base: position 12,876,150 of record KV751317.1, read on the forward strand.
GTAATCATCTAACAGCCTCTAACAGTGTGTCAAAAAAAACCTTCATCAGTCACTCCTCACTGCACCGTGCAGCCTCTCCCTCTCATTCATTCTCCCCTTTTCTTTCCTTCTGTCTGTGTGGCCAATAGGTTAAGATCTCTTTTCAATAAGACAAGAGTGTGAATCTGTGTATGGGGGAAAGTGTGTATAAGTATGCATGTGTGTACAGTCTGCTCAGTAATTGATGTGTGTGTGTCAGGTGAAAAGTGTGATTAGTGGATAATTGAAAGGGGTCTCTCTTTAGACTATTTAACAACTATTTAACAACAGAGGACATGCACAAACATGAGGTGGCAGGTGGGAGTGTATTCCTCAGACATTGATGGGTGGGGAATAATGATATCAGAATCCCTCTGCCTTATTGTCTTTTTGCCACCTGGTGACGTGGGCTTTACGGTTCTGTTAGCGAACTGCTATCCGGTGGAGATGTGACCATGTGGTTCCTGAACTCTGCTCTTTGATAACATGCTTCTGGACTCAGTTCTTATGTTTTGGTTTCCATAGACTTTCATGAGTGTCATATTGTTGTGCTTTGTACTTGTGATATCTATTGGACGTCTACCCGTCCCAGGGAGAGGGATCCCACCTCTGTGGTTCTCCCTGAGGTGTCTTCTTGTTACCTGTCTAGGGTATTTGGAGTTTTTTCACACCAGGTTCCATGGTCTAAGGGTAGAGGGTGTTGTTATGTACAGATTGTAAAGCCCTCAGAGGCAAATTGTTATTTGTGATTTTGGGCTTTACAAATTAAACCTGATTGATTGATATGGGCAGGAAGACAAATTAAGAGAGGAAAAAAGGATAAAGAGAGGTTGAGAAAGTGAGGGACCAGACAGAACAAAGACATGGTACCTTTCAAAGATATACACCGAGGAATTAATTATCATCAGCTCGTGCTAGACAGGCTGGAGACACACACACAACCACGTAGTTCTCTATCTCTCTCTCTCTGTTCTACATCCCTCATTTAGTGTTCTGTTCTCAGGCAGACACACATAGATGAACAGAAAATCACTAAACCCAGATGCCAGAGGCTTAGAGATGCACAATCACATACAAACACTTGAGAATTAAATAAATCAATTGAAGTTTAATTTTCACCCCACATTAAAATCAAATCACAGCCCATAGTTATTAACAGGTATTTGGACTCTCATCTGCAGTATCACAGGATGTCAACTGTGCACATATTTTTCGGTGCACTTGAGTAGAAGGAAAATAATTAGCTTTGTTGCTTGAGCTAAATCTAAACTTTGTGCTAAGAAGCTCACAAATACAAGGATCTTTAGCAGGTGTTTTACCTGTATTCCATGTGTTAGTGTGTTAGCATTATGTAATTATCCCAGTAATTAGCTCATCTTGTTAGATTTTAGATCAAGATACCACACTACAAGCTAATGATGGTATGAAATGGTACAAATCACATAATTATTTCTACTAAAAAGGCATGGTCACCACTCCCACCCATTCCACTGTTTTTTTTAATCTTCTTCTAGGAGTCGCCACAGTAAATCATTTTCTTCCATCTCTCCCAGTCCTCTGTATCTTCTTCTTGTCATTGTGCTGAATTCAACTGAATGTAGGCTGAAAATGATTTGCAAATCACTGTACGTTTTTTTATTCACATTCTACACAATGTCCAAACTTTTTTGGAATTGGGTTGTCAGTTGGGGTATCTTCATCCCCAAATTTCATTGCTAGCAATCAACAGAGAGTAGCTAAGGCTCATGTGAATCATTCTCTTTTACAGAGATATGAGTCACAAACCAAAGTATTGGACATAGATATATAGATAGGCTCCAGAGCATTCCCCAACACGGAGACAGCCCTCTTTATCAGTTTGTTCAGGTTTTTCTTTTTCCCTCAGAAAATGGAGTCTGCTTTGTACCTTCCTGTATACAGGTTCAATTTTACATTTCCAGTCCAGTCTGTTGTTGAGTTGTACTCTCAAGTACTTTCTCCAGTTCTCCATCATTTCTACCTTTTCCCGCAGGAAGGAAATTTTATCCATGTCAGACTTAGTCCTCCAAAAGTCCACCACTTAATCTCCTTCTTGGCCACATTTAGGAGAAAGTTGTTGCTCCAGCACCAGTCCACAAAGCGGTCCACCAGTCACCTGTGCTCAGTCTACTCATCACTCCTGAAACACCCTAAAACTACTTTGTCATCTGAAAATTTCTGCCGATGACAGGACTCCAAGTGCTATAGTATAAAGAGAAAAGGTGAGAGTACAGTCGACTGTGGTGCTCCTGACCACCTGGTCAGACACACACCTTTCAGTCATACAAAAAGCAAAAATCCAGAAAGTGGTGGCGGAATCTACCTGCATCCTTTGGAGCTTCTCCTGCAGCAGTGTAGGCTAGATGGTGATGAAGGCACTGGTGAGATAAAAGCACTTGATCCCCACAGTGCTACCAGCCTTATCCATGTAGGAATAAGCTTGCAGTAGCAGGTAGATAATGGTATCATAAACGCATCAGGGCGGTAGGCAAACTGCAGCAAGTAAAAGGAGGTAGTGTTGGATCTGAGACGATCCAACACCTTTCTTGCAAGGACTTTCATGCAGTTATATGTTAGTGCCACTTCTTAAAATCATGGATTGCTGATGGAAAAGATTTCTTTGGCACCTAAACTAAACAGATCCCAGTGCCTCCACTTCAACTCATTTGGTTTCTCGGGGCATGAGAGTCTGCTTGCATGTGCCATTAGCTGGTAAGCTGGTAAAGTAAAAAAATAGCTCCTGCTTCTATTTACATGGTGACGCAACACAACAAACGTCATCAGGATGTGAATAAATCAGTTTAAAAACCCAAGAGCCATTTAGCAAAAAAAAATTTAAAAAAATATGAATAACACACAACGTCGACCAAAGCTGCGACAATAGGCTGCCAATAAGTGACACAGTCTTGGAAGAATATTGAAATATGGTCATGAAAGTATGTGTGTTTATTCCAGTATCACCATATTCAGTTAGAATGACCCTTTAAGAGTCATGAATGTATGTATGTACACTTTTCATAGGGACCAGTCATTCCATATATTTCAGACTGGACCAAAATGGTAGACCAACTGAAACTGCCATCCCTGGAGCCCGACCACTGACATTGCTCCAAAAAAAACATAAAACACGCACAGTGGATAAAAGGACATTTGTCTTGATATATGGCAACCTGCGTTGTCTTTCATCTTAGGATGAAGAGGTTGTCTCTTGAGGTCAACAATAAAGAAAAAAAGACATGACGTTTCTCAGACGCAGCCCCATTCGTGCATCTGTAAAGCTGTGGGCAAACAACAGAGTGAGTCATGATGGTTTTAAACTCCCAGTAATACTTGTAAAGTGAGACGCGTGTGTTTAAGCTTATCCAAATAACCCACACACAAATGGCATTTTAATATCAGGCCAAGGGGTCTTAAAGTAAACAATGGCCTAACAGAGCTTGTTACCATAATTTTACTACAGGAATAAAACAACTACAACGTTTATTGAAAAATAATTCAAATGTGCTGAAGGGACAAAACTTACCATAGCTAATAGTAACATATTTTGAAACTGTGATGCAGTCATCTGTGTTGCACTCCTGCAGTTTAGGGTGCTTTTTGATCCTACCCCTCCTCCTCCTCCTCCTCCCTCTCCATATCCTGAGTGTATGTGGCAGAATAAGCCTCTGTCATTTGGGAGAGTCATTAAGTGCTGCCTGAGAGTTAATATCTTCTCTACTTTCTACTTTTAAAAAACTTTTCTTTTTACCTTAGTCGTTTTAATAAATGTGACTTAAAGATTTTGGAACACTTTTACAAGCAAGGGGACACAAACAAGGACGGGTGAGAAGAGTCCCAAACTCACCTTATTTGCCAGGCACAGAGGCTGTTATCTCAGAAAATAACAACTATATCTAAAGATAATGGTCTGAAAATAATAGTGAAATCAGCTCTAAAATATCCAACCAACTCCACTTCAAGATAGGAAAGAAAATGTAATTTACTAATAATGTTTTGTTTTTACCTCATGACGAACTTGCAGGTCTACTTACAGCCTACGGACTTGGAAAACACATCAACAATTTTAAACAAAGCTACAACAAATTGCTTTTGGCAGAATAAGTAATGAATATTCATAGTCCGACAGCAGGCCCTAAAGTGCTGTCTTCATAATGCAATTCTATCCCACTCCACCTTGACAATGAATAATATTACTAGAAAATGCAATGCAATTAATGCAACCCCTTATTCCCTGTCTCTCCTTGCCACATGTGTCGCTCCCAAACTCCCCATGCAGTACAGTGATAACATTAAAAATTAAACAAGTCATCTGATTTCTTTACTGCAAAATTCATGTATAATAGTGTGGTGGTAAAACAAGTTGCTTTTTGCCATTTTTTTCCCTTCAATTAGTCTTTGCAAGCAGACAAAATGAAAGACAGTGAACCTAGATTAGAATGCAGGGAAGACGACATAAATTGTGTGAGGCAAAAGACTACTCCTAAATATGAGTTTAGAAAATCTTTACAGCAATTATCTACACAGTGGGTTATGTAGAAAGATGATTAGTACTCTCAATTGAATGCATTATGCATGTATGGCCAATTTGCTGTAAATAAACACACAGGCATATCAGGTTTTTACCAATTTAACCAATTTACTTACCAATTTAACCAATTTACTAAGAGTATAGAATTTTTTTCGTGTTAAAAATTACTAGATTCATCATCCACACAAATTATCTACTGGTGAAATTATTAGCTGTGAGGTGTAAAGAAAGTGCACTGTCTACATCAAAAATTACAGTAACAAGCCATTAGACATAATAGCATGCAAAAAACCATAATAAAAAATATGTACAACATAAGCATTAGCATAACATAAGCAACATAAGCATTCAAACCTAAAACAGCCCCTGCATTAAATAATGTAAGGAGCTGGTCGATGGGGTCATTGTACCAAGCATGATATTCAGCCTATCAAATTTATGAGTGTGAAGGCTTATTTGGCCCCCCACTACTTGTTTTTTTTTTTTTTTTATGCTTTACAATTACTGGATCATTCATCGGCTGTTTGGTTACCACACCGATAAGTGTGAATCAACGTTAAGTCCACAGCACTGCCATGCCATTATAAACTGACACTTGACTCACTGTCATCAGCTCAATGATACTTCAGTGCCAAAGCCATATGGCCCAGCAATTTACTCAACCTCTCTAAATTTTTCCTTAGTCAGCCAGCATTACTTCAGGGCTCAAAAGTGTCCTCTTATCTCAGGAATGACAGAAGATATGTTAGTCTTAGCAAATGACAAACTGAACAGAGCACTGCCTGTAATGGAGTTGTCTCATGCAATTTTTATAGTTTCTATTACTGGCTGGTAACTCAGTGTGAGAACTATGAAAAAAAGAATACAACATTCAGAAGGACACAGTAAACTCACTGCATGTTTAAATCAGCAGGAGAGAAGTTTTATGGTTTATTCAGTTAACAGTAAGGTAAAGACGGTTTGTCTGATTAGAGGAACTTGAAGCAAAGAATTATACAATTAACTGCACAAGTTTACAGTACAAACATCTAGTAAAGTACATTCAGTATGTGTAATAAAATACATTGAGTACTAATAATTTTGGCAATTTGAATTTGAAAATATTGTACAGTACATTCACTGTTATAGGTATGCACAATATGTATTTTTTCAGGTCGATAACAATTACTTCTGCTTCTCAAGAACAATAGCAATACAATAACTGATAATTTTACATTTCTATATTTTAAAAAGAATTTCATAAGCTGTAGTTTTTGCACAGCTAAGGTATAGAGAGCAAAACATGGATTCTTTTTAATATTCCATAGCTCTTTCAAGATTATTTTTGTGTTACAATACTCAAATTTTTTTATCCCACTGAAAAAAACATGGTTCAACTTCTTAATAACAATTATTCACAAGACCTGGCTTAATAGCTCAAAAATTCCCACAATTTGATAACCATTTGATAGACCAATTCTTTTCCAAACTTTGCTACAATCGCACATTTAATAAAAAAAATTTTCCCTTTCAAGATCTCTGTCGGGCTAAAGGATGAGAAAGAGGAGGAATACCAAAATGACCTTTTCCTTTGAGCTGTGATCAACAACCCCTAATACCACTTGACCAAACAGAAGGGCAGAGTTTTTTTTTACTTTTTCAAAACAAATTCTTCTCCATAAGTTATCAATATGAAAATCTACTGTGAAATATTAAATGCTAAAAACACATCACAGCAATTGTCACAAGTAGATATTTCCTATTTTACCATTTTATGAAGTGTAATGACTACAATTTTTCATATGCCTTAATTTAACTGTCAATTAAAAGCCCATGCAGAGCTTTTACAATATGTTAAAGAGAACAACAGCATGGGTCTCAAGAGGGAAACCAGAACAAACTCAATTTATGAGTTGACAAAAGGTTTTCAAAAGATTGTTAATACACATTAAACACATGCCTCAAATGCAAGCAAAATTAAACTACTAATGTAGGAATGTATGAAATATTACAATAATTTAACTTCAGCAAGACTAAATGCATTACAATGGCAACATTGGCTCGGCTCTGCTAAATCTTTTGTACATATGTGGAGAAAATGATTTTGGATTTTTTTTTTTTTTTAGCTCTACCTGATGACCAAAGACATACAATACTGTAAATGTACAAAACAGTAACTGTGTTCTAAAGAAGAGCAACATCAGTCGCTCCACAGCTTAAATGCTCAGGGGACTACAGTAATTATGAAAGGCGGAAGGGAGGAGGTCTGGTGACGTTATTACAGTCAGTGTAGGGACACTAGTCTAAGTAGATTGTTTTTGAACACAAGTCAATATTTTACTTATTTTTTTATTTTAAAAGGCATAATCAAGGCTAACATTTTATACTCTTGATGGCCAAATCCACCGAAGGATTGCACTGCTTTTGCGACGTAAAATGTATCAGAAGAAATGAAAATAGCGTGCAATCCACAAACTATGCGCTATGGTTGAATTGCACGTGAAATGCAGCATCCAGGGTGCGCATGTCCCATTTATGTGCATGAAAATTAAGGTATATTTAGATAGATAGATGGATAGATAGAGATAGAAATGACTTTACTAATCCCGTAGGGAAATTTAAAAAATTGAAAATTTAAAAAAATGCTAAATTCCCTCCAGATTCAAATAAGGTTTGCTGCAAAAATCATCTAATACAGATGGGTATGAGTATTTGAGTACTCATAAGTGACTTTGTTAGCGGAGTAGCGTTTTACTATTTACATACCTTCACAGTGTTGTTTTTGGCTATAACAATTGAACTTAGTCAGTTAAACTCATGTGGAGTTAAACGTATAGAAATACTAGTTCTATTCTACTAATACTAGTAGTGTAGCCACATGTAATGTTGGTGAAGTTGTGTGTCCGTGTATGTTCAAAACTTCAACTGGTATCCATTGTTGGCTATTTATTTACGGAAATGTGAGTGTATTATACTCTAATGTTCTCTGACAGCCATATAGTCCCTATTTAGTAAGCTGTAGCAGGTCATAGTAAACAGTAGGCTAAGTCTGGCTGGTCCATCACTTCTACGCATCATGCTCTTGTTTTTATATAATGTTATATGTATATTTTGCGAGTACTTTAATGTTTTAAAGTCTTGAAAATGAATTAATTGCCTTGAAATTAGGGCTGGGTGATATATCGAATATAATTAATAAACTTGTGGCTTGTTTAAGGTGGGATACAGTAAATGACTATATCGCGACCATCAACTATAAATTCTGGCATAAATGTTTCAAGCCGTTGGCGTGAAATTCACTTTGGAGTTTTGCTTCTCTCGTTCTTTCCTGATGCGCTCTCACAGCAGTCAGCTCGCTCCCACGGCCATCCAGAAAGCTCTCCTGGGCCCATGCCTATTTTTGTGCCAGGAGGAGCGGAGGTAGAAGAGCATGAGAGAGTCCAAAAAGTGAAGATGTGAAGTGAAATTTTCAGTATTTAGCAATGAGCCCTGCACTGTGTCAGCAACCCATGGTCAATTTCATAATGGTTTAATTCATGCCTGCCAGAGCACTAACCAGCTGAGATGAACTACTCGCTATTGAAGCGAACTTGTGTCTTATTCCTCGCTGCTCAAACTTGAGTCCCCTTAGTTTTAAAGCCAATTTTTTCCTGTGCTGTTGCTTGTTTTTGCTGTTCAACATGAAGGTGGTGGTCAATCTCTGTGTAGTTTAGTGACAAAATGGGGATTCTTAAGTTTTGCTTTTGTATTTCAGTTTGACTCTGCTGCATCTATTGTTATCTTGGCGGAAAACCACTGCTTTATTGCCACATGTTGTTGCAGTCACGGGTACAAACTGCTTTCAGCCAACAAACTGTGAGGTTGTTTGTGCCAGCATACAATTAGTGCAAATTCTTTTGGGGATAAGGGGCTATATCTGTCACAATTTACTCCTGGTTTTCCCCCCAGAGGAGAGTGGCTCCAATGTGGACACCCCGTCCAGTTCATCCTCCTCGTCTGCCTCGGAAGAGGAGGGCTCCTGTGCCTCGGAGGAATTCTAGCCCCCCTTCCAGTTTCCCCCTCCACCCACCCTGGGTTTTCTTGGACTTTTCTTTGTGGGACGTCAGGAGCCGTCCCTTGAAGGTGGGGGGGAGTCTGTCACAATCTGCTCCCCTTGGTTTTCCCCTCAACACCCCCACACTACCTGCTTAACTACCTGTACTCATTAAGGTCATCAGACTCACCTGTTCCTCCCAGCTGCACTCAATTACCCAGCCTCCTTTTAACCAACTCCTCCACACTCACTCTTTGCCAGATTGCCGTCGCGTCATGCACTACTCCCCAGCCCTCTGTTCCGGACGGATCTCCTGGTACCGGACCTGCCTTCTGCCCCTGACCACGTCTCCTCGTCTCTGCCCCGGTAACCTGACCTGCCTTCTGTCTTTGAACATTGCATCTGCCCGCTTCCTGTCTGCCTGCTGTCAGCCTGGACTCCCTCTCCGGACACTCCTGCCCCATTCTGAACTTAGACTGTGCTTGCCGACCAGGCTTCCTGATTGTCGTCTGTTTGGACTCGTGAACATTGTAAATTACAATAACTAGGCTAATTCTATGCAAAATATGGCACTATCTGCGGGAATAATACATTCTTAGTGGATCTGACCCTGATAGCACTTTCACACCAAGACGGCTCTTTGCCGGTCTGATTCCCTACTTTTGCACCTACATTTGAACTACCCGGAGCGTTCACAATAAGAAACTTTTAGGTTCGCAACCCGAAAAAATAGCTGGTTCTTCCCTGACATCTCTGGTGGCGTTTCAGTGTTGTTTTCGGTGGGCATATCTTATTATCAGGAAGGAGACACAAACAAACATTGGTGGCCACCTGCCATTAAACAAAAACTAGGAAAAAAGAGGCAAAAAAAAAAGGATGGAGACCAAATCTGCATTGAAGAAAGGTGTCTGCCGAGGAAAAAAAAATGTTTGGTTGCAATTTGGGCATCCCCGACTTTCAGGAGAAACTCGAAGGCAGTACCCACAAAACGAAGCTAAGTTCGCAAAACCACCAGACAAAATTATAATCAAATTTTAAAAATGCATTGCACATTAAGTAACACCCTCCGATAGTGATGTCGGCCTTTGGAACTTTGGCCCCGCTTAGACCAGTCTGAAAGCGGGCTGGTTAGCTAGAAAGCACCAGGGTTCTCAGAGAACAGAGAACGAAACCAGAGCCAAAACAAGAACCGTGTCGGTGTTAAAGCGCTGAGTGTGTTAAAA
>KV751317.1:12885970-12899653 GCA_001698575.1 Mola mola
ACGGCAGGAAGACACACAAACAAAAACCTGGATACTGTTGATGCTACTGTTAGTGCCATGTAAACAAAGATAACTAAAATTTACAGTAGTGCATGTAAATAGTACTAACGCTAAAGCCGAGATGATACTCAAATCTGTACTTAGTAAATCAGTTTTCAGTTTCTGTGTGAGCTTCAACAAAGACACAGGAATACAGTGTTTTGCAAAGAGTACAACACAGAAGCAAGTAGAGAAAACCTGAGCACATGGCTTGCCTTAGACCATTTGTCTCGAAATCTTTTATGCCTGGAATATTTCTAACTAACTAACTCACATCCTTAAAGTCACCCACAGTATCTACGCTTCTAATAATCTAGGGATTAAGTTCCAGACACAATGGATTTAGATGAGTTTAAACTCTCCTCCCTTTATTTATTTTTTTAGACATTTTGATCCTCCCCTTTTGCTGACATGAGAAACATTAGTGAACCCCAGCAGCATCGCTGTAGATGGACAGACCTTTCAATTGGCCAGTTGTGTTTTCAGCATGTTGTAGGATTGAAGGCAACACAACCTTTGAGTCTACCTCCAAATGGTACTTTTTTTCCTCTTGATCTTGCGGTCTAATACACACATGCATATGTGTAAATATTTGCAGACACCAACACACACAACATCTGCCAGCAGAGTTCACACATCGAGAACGTTCCTTCTGTTCAGACTTCTTCTGTGTGTATGTATGTGTGTGATAGAAAGCAGCAATATAATGTATCACCCCCTTTGTTAAAGTGGTGTTTGACAAATTAAAACGAATGAACATATGAAGACACATATACACAAACCTCCACAACATATGGCTCCCTAGGACAGGTCGATGAGATTCAGATTCAGATTCAGATTCAGAATACTTTATTTATCCCCGGGGGAAATTGTTTGAAAAACATTTTCCATAAGGCTCAGTCCTGACATTGACCACTTGTGACATCAGCACTCTCCACACCTCTTACCTCCCCCTGCAACTAAAAAGTTGTATAGTAACCGTCTGCCCTGTCATGCTTCAGCCTTTATGTGATCAATCTAAGTCCCTGCTGGATTAAGAAAGGAGAGTTAAAATTCTCCTGCTCTGGGTTATCCTCTGGAAGCTGCCGGCTATCACAATCATTTCACGTCCATCTGCCACAGGTCTCAGAGCCTATTAAAAGCAGCAGCTTGCTCTTCTTGACCTGCGCTTTAATATATTTCTGAATTAGCCGCTGAGGTGGCAGACCTGTCCTAGATTTGTTTTGACTGTTGCTGGACAGGTGAGAGGAAAACATTCTGTTTGAAGTTCAGAGTCCATCTTAGGTATGATGTGTTTGGGTGACGTGGGCGAAGCAAAGGAGCGATATACGGAGTGAGGTCAGGGGCAGAAAGGGGAGCCTTTACCAAGAGGCAGAAAGACAGACAATGAGATGGGGATTGGGACTCTGGGACTGATGCATATCGGATCAATAAACTTCATAAACAACATCATCAGCTCAGTAGCAACGAAGACAGCCAACCACCAAGGGCCATCTGGTCCTGTCTCACCGGACAGCGGGATCAGCCAGCGTAACCTCGCACACAAACACAAACGTGTACACACACAGTTACACAAGCATGGCCGTGCAAATATTCATTGCACTCACTTTGATACGCTTGAGCGCTCACACAGACGGTCGAGCCAGGTAAACGCAACCGAGATGGGTCTGGAGAGACAGATTGTGGTTGTGACTGTGTGCGTGGGTTTGTGCTTGTGTGTGTACACCACAGCCATTAAGCAGTTTATGAAGGAACAGAAGTTTATGGGTTCTGTAACGGTATATCTTGTAGCATGATAATTACTGTAAAAAAGACAGAGGGTGAGAGAAGGAGAGGCAACAAAGCTATATAAAGAATAATTTAGAGATAGGAAAGCAGTGGTGAGAGATCGAGAGGGGCGGGCATGTCTTGTATAGACAAGTGGGGACCTGTGAAGAAAGGTGCGAATTAGTCCTTTCTATGAAGGTTCAAAGGAAATGTTATGCTTAAATCTTCATCACTGAGTTTTTGTAGGGGTGAAAAAAAATCCTAATACTTCATATTAACAATACAGGATTAAATATTTTTACAGATACAGTATTCATATTTTACTACAATGTAGTGCAATCGCTGAGAATGTCACTGAACCCCAGCATGCACCTAACCTCAACCGAAAACATATGTAGTCAGTAATGGAGAGAAATAACCCCTGAGACAATTCTCATTTGTCCATGTCTGTCTAACAGAAAGGTTACACAAATGAATTAGTAATACATAACACTTGCAAAAAATGTCTTAAAAACAACTAGATCTTTGCTCATACATTTTGTCGGGTTGTGTGGGTTGCCACAATGCATTGATCTGGACAAACAGATTGAATGATAGACCTAGACAATATGCTCGATAAAATATAAAAACATCTGTGATTTTGATGACGTACATATAGCTCATCATGACATCAAATGTCTTCCACATGGTTAAATACACAGGAAAATGTTCAAAATGCTGCCGTTTGCCCTAATTAAACATACTTTAAGGGAAATATTAAATGAAAGTAAATTTTTTTTTATATATTTTGTTTTGGAGTGCCAATGGTAGTGGTATTGCTTGTATTTGTAATGTGTGGCAGTAGCACTGTAGTGGTGACGCTGTTACAGTAAACACTTTAAATGCAGGCATTTTTGCAAAATAATTGTAGTCCACTGTCATTAAGTCAAACTCAATGAGAACACATTAAGTTAGCAGGAGTGCAATTTTACATGTTCATGTAAATTAAAGGCTAAATAAAATTGATGTGAACACACAAGAAAAATGATTTTAAAAAACTGCTTATGTAATGTGACTCCAAAAAGATTTCTTAAAAGTATTTTTTAGGTAGTGGATATCAGGAGTGAGAAAGTTGCTGTCAGGCATTATCAGGCTGCTAGTTTCACTCAATTACGCACCTAAGAGAAGTTAGTGTTCTTGTTGGGGACTTTATCTCAGAATGTGAGAGCAGCCTAATAAAATCACTGAATGTTAAATCTCAACTCCAACTTTTACTGATGAGTATTCAAACATTATGAGTATATTTAAACAATAACCTATTCTAAAATAAAATAAATAAAATCTATAGCACAATATTCTGAAGAAAAAAAACTGTCATAACATAACTACACTTCCCCTTCTGTGTGTGAATAATTACATTATTAATTCATTCTATACATTTTTGAAACTAAGTTGAAGAATATGCAAATTTCAGGCATTTCAAAAGCAACTACACAAGCGTATTGAACATGAAGGTGTGAAATAGAGCTTACATGACACCTCCAGGGACCCTCATATATCTACTGCACAATAAACTTAAAAGAACATCTCCCAGGCACGTAAAATTACTTAACACTGTAGGTTAGACAAGAAAGATAGATTGGATTCACTGAAAATCCATTTCATCTGTCCTTGATATTGTCCAAGTCTATTGTACAGATATCACATGAAGGGTTTCAGTTATCTAAATGCACAATTGTTCATAACAGTTGGTGTGCAAGGATTATAGAGAACTTTTGTGCCTCAAGAGCACACTAATTAGTATATCACTGAGGGGCAGGAACTGTAAAAAATTAAAGTTTTATCTAAAGTGTGACTTTTTCGCTCACTTTCTATCAGTGTATAGAGTTGAGAGATAAAAAGAAAATTACACCTACATTCGGTTGTTGGGGATTATCTTGTATCCGTCTTTGTACCATGTGACAACGGGTCGGGGGAAAGAAGCAAGGGGAGGCTGGCTGATGATCGCTGCTCTGCCCTGAGTCACCGTCTTTCTCTGCTCTTCAGCAGAGAAGTTCCCCAAAACTGGAGGAGAGAGATACAGTTGAATTACATCTAGCATAAAAGCAACCAATAGCATTTAACCAGAATTGATTTATCTGTTTCAATTGCTAGTGACATAGATTTCACTTGTTCTTCCGTGACTTTTCAGATCACCAGTAACACCTCTCTTCTAGCTACTCTTTCAGCTCTTGGTATTTTTTGAGCTTCTTGTGTTCTTTCTTCTTTATGTTGCTATTACATGGGATTGCCAAATATTACTTTTGCCTTCTTCTCCTGTTTGTTGACCAACATGCTGTCCAGTTGATTAGCCACCACCATCTTACTGGTCTGGATTTTTCCCTTTCCTCAAGCCCATACCCGTCACAATTATTTCTGTATACTGTGCCCCCCACTTTGTCATGGTATCCATGTATGACATACTTGCCTATTACATCTTTCACCCTGCTGCTATGTGCTGTACTGTCTCAGGGGCATCTTTGCACAGTCTGCACATGGGATCTTGCCTTGTGTGGTAGACCCAAGCCTTTATCGATCTGGTGTTCAGGGCCTGTTCGTGTGCTACCATGATTAGTGCCCCCGTGCTGTCCTACAGACATGCCTTCTCCAGCTACTGATATGTGTTTTCATTAAATGGACCTTTATATATACTATAAATAGAGTTAATTGTAAATTAAAAATTACAATACATTAAAAATTAATGGTGTGTACTCACAGGCCACCTGCACCTCTGTTCTCCTGTGTATGACTGCTCCCATCCTGTTCCTTACGATGCACTGATACAGGCCAGCATCAGTCCTCTTCAATGACAAAACAGACAACCTAAAAATAGGACGACAGAGAGCAAGCTGGTTTAGAGTGTGTTTTATATTTGAGCTGTCAGCAAACATTTTTTCCAATCACCTTGTATTTCTTTAAAAACGGTTCACATTTACAAAAGTCTTCATACAGTTCTTTGAATGATGTGCAGCTCAGTTCAACAGTTAATATTACAAATAACTAATGTAAATACAACATTTGACATCAATTTGTCATTGATTATGTATTGGCCCTGTCTGAGGCTGACGCAAAAAAGTAATTTTCTTAAAGGGACTGACAATTATTGAAATTTGGTAGTGATACACGCAGCTAGAGGAAAAACCACTTGTATATAGAGTATGTCAGCCAAGCGGATGGTGGTCAACCAGTCAGCAGGTATGCTTAACGTCTGAGTAAGACAGGTGAGGACTAAACATCAACAGTCAATCAAAAATAAACAGGAAGAGTTCGCAGCCCATCGTGTTTATGAAAAGTCGGTTACTCTTCCACAAAACGGAATGGACGTCCACCACCAATGTGGCATGTTGAAGTCGAGTTGATAAAGAATGACTTTAAATGTGTTCATACATCACCTGTTTGGACCCAGAAAAATCAATAATCAATTGAATAAATAACCTAAATTTAAGGAAAACCGCTATTTTCATTTTTTGGGGGTCAGGCCAGCAGGGAAAGAATGTAACATTTGACCCTGGGTTGGTTTGGCATTCTCATTAGTAAAGGGAATCAAGTAACACTAATGATGCATGTTATTTTTCTATTCCTTTCAATGTAGAGTTTTGCATACTGCATTAATATTAAAAACTGTTATTTTCATTACGTAGGTTTTGATCATAGAGTTGCAATACAGTAGTTTTTGATAGTGAAAAAGATGTCACTGGGTCACTGTTTTGTGTGAAAGTAAATTAATCCAAAGTAATAAAACGTGATCCACAGTTTAAAATTTGACTTGTTATTTTGACTGTGTGAAGAATTAAACAATTATTATAGAGAAATATGAAGATTCAACTGTGTATAAAAAGAACAATGCTGAAAATAGCACTCATTGACACAAATGGAAAGAAGGTGGAGGTCTGCTCTATACAAAAACACTCTTCAAACGACCTTGGTCTGACAACAGTTTTGATTCATTATTGTTCCTCAGTTACAGAAGAGATATTGGAGTGATGCATATATACAGTATACATAAATATATATATAGAATATGTGCATGAGTGTACTGCACATGAGAACATTTTAACAATCTGGGTGTTTTTTTTTTTCCAGAGATGGGTGATGGTTTGTAAATGGGGATTTAATGGACTGTGCTCCACTAATGGGAAGCTTGGCTATGGATCTCGGTTGGTGCCATGCTGTACAAACACAGAAAATCACATACACATTCACACACACACACACAAACACACACACTCATTACACAAAAACCGGATAGACACAGTAAAACTGGACATCGCTTTGGGGCTCATTATGAATACCAGGACAGCCAAGTATTTAACATCCAGGCTGTCAGAGTATCTTGCCAACACACACAAACCCACACACTAAAACACACGAACCTACATCAAAAACTCATGCACACAATTCCATTTCAATCAGGATTTACACATTTCACAGCAGTACTTATCCTGGAACAGATTTAGATATTGGACACTTCTTAACATAGCATCTCTCTCTCTGTGCATGACTGCTGTTTTATTTGGCCTGTGTAGAGGGTTTTCACTGTAGTTTTTGGATTTTCCAACTATATTTCTCGTAGCCAGAGTTGATCAGTGCAATCATTTCTATTTCTATGACGTATATTTCTATGATGTTTAGTTTCAAACCTGCATGTGACATTCCCTGTATGAATTAAGACAAAAAAAAAATTAGAATCAGGTTTAAAGGAAGACAGCACAAGTTGAGTGAAATTGCATGTAGCATCAATCTGAACACTGAAAGAAGTTGATGTAAAGTGTGAACACAATGTTCACACTTTCCAATGAGTTTAATATGCATTTTAATGAAGAAGTTAGTCATTCTCTTATTTCAACTAATATGTTGCATTCCTGTTGAATGAGAAATCAGATGCAGCATGTTGCTACAGTTTTTATCAGCACAATTAGGCACCATTTAATGAACCTGAGTTGGCTTGAAAAAGCATTGGGGCGGGTATTTGTCAGCCACAAATATAATATAGTTTTGAAGATGATGTGGTGGTCTTGTCAATTGTGTTCCTAAGAACAATGCAAACACTGCTTGTCTGCTTTGCGTTTTACTTGTCTAGTGCTGACTATATTCCAGCTCACTATGTAAAATTTGACAGGTGACGGTAGCCAAACAAACACTGAGGGATAATTTTCTTTTCCAGCAATGCTTATCAGAGTTCTTCGCTGTCCAGAACATGAAACAGCAAAAGAAGTGAATAAAATAAATCAAACTACAGTCTACATAAAAGGAGTGGAAAGGAGCGATTCTAAATTTCTGGGAAATGTTTGAACAATATCCAGATTACTTTACAGTGTCTAGCATTTGCTTTCTCTCCCCCCCTCTCTCTCACACTCTCACGCGCGCACGCGCGCACACGCACACACGCGCACGAACACACGCACGCACGCACAAACACACACACGCACGCAAGGTACCAGCCTGACCAACAGGACCAACTGGGGTTTAGTTTGCCAATCAACTCTTCAGTATACACTACTAGCTAGGGATCAAACCAAATCCCTTTAGATTTGTGGACAATATGCTTGATCTGCCTACACTGAACCAACAGCAATTACAGGCCTATGTTTCCAGATTCATACATATACATACTTGGCTACTACTTCAGCCAGCCAATTCAAACTAAAGCACCCAGAATACCGATAGAACTACAGAGCCGCACAATGTCTCCTGCCCACAAAACCCTGCTCTGTCCCTGTTGTGTATGCGTTCCTAAGGTTCAGTGTTTTTATGAATGATATGAAAAAACATTTTGTTTTACAGTTGTAGTTTTTCCTAGAGGAATTGTTAAGCTTTTACAAGCTAACACACAAGCCCAGAAGGTTGGAGGAAGAGCAGAGAAGTTACAGAGAGAAAGAGGCTCACATATATACACATATTGACTGTCTTTACTTTTCCTTACCCTGTTCATATAGCTGTTT
Organism: Mola mola; assembly: GCA_001698575.1. NCBI lineage: Eukaryota > Metazoa > Chordata > Actinopteri > Tetraodontiformes > Molidae > Mola > Mola mola. The sequence continues at coordinate 12,893,737 of KV751317.1, forward strand.
ACAGTGCCAATGTAATGGTTAATTTCATTTTGGCTTCCCTGACAAAATGGTCTCACCATTTCTGAACATATTCCATCACTTACGGGCAGCTGTTCCACCATGCTATAGAAATAGCTGACCCCACATAGAGCCAATGTATGCTCTGAGATTACTGGCTTTTAAGAGGCAGATTTTCCTCACCATTGTTGCCAAGTAATTGCTCATGGGGCAATGTTTGTTCTAATTAAAACTACATTAATTGACAACTAGATTTTCTGATGAAAATGTAGTGGGAATGAAAAATGTGATTTAAATGATTAAAGCATTTGCTAAAATACAGCATTGTAAAATGAAGAGCCAGAAAAGTCAAAAAACTACATTGTAAGCTGAAATCCAAAACTGGCAACATTGTAGGCTGAACTACAGTACTTAACAGCATGAAAGATAAGAGGAGAGAGAGAGAAAAACAGGAAAAGGGAGAAGAGAAGGACAATGAGGGAGTAAGTACACCTTTTACATAGACCTCAAGAAAGAAATAATTAAGACTGTAGGTTTTATTCTGGAAATGATCAAACTACAGGTCAAATTACAGGTATCATGAGTTGTTGCAGAACAGATTCATATAATTTGTGTTGATATTAGGGTTGGGTCATGACTTTCGAATATTCAAGTATTCGAAAAATAAGAAAAATTCTAAAAGTTTACCCAATTATTGGTTTGTCTGAAAATGTATATTTTCCTCTTTTTTTCGCCAGCACTTATAAATAACTGGGGATGTTGCGTTACTTCCAGTAAAACGTGCACAGTACAGTCTTCGCCACTACAGGTCAGTAAAGAATGTGCCAGAATTCCGAGTGCCACTACATCCCACAGTAGTTATACAAACAGCAGGTACATGTAAAGACGTGTGGAATTCATTCAACGACCCAAAAAAATGAGATGCCTGCCAGGCAAAGTTAGCATAAAACAAATCAACAACTATGCTCTGTCATTTAAGAGCAAGGGCCCCCGGTAGAAAGTGGGCCAATAATACACATTGTAGCACAGAAAAAGACTGAAAATCATAAAACTACAAGAGCTGTCAAAAAGAAGAATAAAAGCTAAATAGTGTAAACCTTTGAGAACTGTTTAAAAATTTTGGAGGGCGTTTTTAGCTCAAAGTATGCGGAACTAGAAACAAGTAGGTTGAAGAGGAGTTGCAGATTTCTCCATTAACCCATATCATATAAAAAAAAATCTGAAAAAAGCTTAATAGCGAGTATTTTAGCAAGAACGTATACAGCAATAGTTGACGACTAAAAACACATGAAATAAGATAAAGGGCAGACTGAGGTCGCGTTAACACCAGCCTTGTTTAGTTCAGCTGAATTGAACCCTGGAGGGTTTACCCCTGTGGTGTGGTTCGTTTGGTTTGATTTGAATGTAGCCTGAAACCTGCACCTCTTTCAACCAGACTCTGGTCTTCTTGAAAGCTTTGGTCTCAGACCGCTTGCAAAGGAATCCTGGAGCGGATCATCACTGCTGTGAAACCCATCCACACCAACCACTGTAGGCATACTATCTATGAGTCATTTGCTGTTTTGCTGGAGGAAGAGAGCGTCGCTAAACTGTTGGAAAAAGTACACAAGAACACCGAGGTGTAGGGCCGGGTATCGTTTGAATTTTAGCAATTCCAATTTGGATTCAGATTCTGCTTTACCACTCCAGTCCCAAATGATTCTCGATTCTGATACTTTGTGGGTCAGGGTCAAAAAATGTCACGTGCTTATTTCAAAACCTATTCCAGAAACATTTCCACAAGCTGACCCATATTTAGTTATATTAACATTGACTACTGCTTTAATATGATTTAAGAAACTTTAAAAATTGCAGATACAGCCTAATTTGGTTGCTGTAATTACATTTTTTGTTTCAATCATTATATGCTCTTTCTTTGTTCACTAATACAATAATGCAGTGTAGCTCCTTTAACCAGAGGCTGTACAACTCGTGCGTTGAAACAAAGTGAGCAAGACAGAGTGAGGAAGCAGCAGCAGTTAGCAGCTAGTCAGCAGTCCAGCAGTGTTTTAAATGTTATTTAAGAAGCTAAGTTCTTAATAAACGAAGCTCCAGCTTCTCCAGACCGTGGTGGAGTCAGCTATTTAACTGCTTTAGCATCTGAAAGTGAAGGTATTAATCCTGAGGCACATTTCCCCTGTCCTGAAACAGACACGGAGCAGGAAAACGTTAACAGGGAAATTTAGTCAGCACTCACTTTCACTAATGAAAGCTTGTATGCAACCAGGAAGTGCTGGCTGTTAGTTGAGCAGGGAGGACGATTGAGCAGGAAAATAGCCGTTGCAAGACAAAACAACAAATCGTTGACTGTTACACCATGCACCTGGTTTATTTTGCCACGTTTGTGTGCACCCTCCCCCTTGCAAAAAAATACATTTGTGACAGGTGTTGCACTGTGAAGAGTCGGACTCGACATCTCTAACAAAATCAAGTCACACTTCCACACTTCAGCGTCTATAGTCTTGACAGCATACAACTTTAACCTTACCCAGACTCATGTCGTCTGCAGCGTTTATTTGGGAATCGATTGGTGGAAGCGAAGTAAAAATCTCTTAATGATTCCATCAGAATCAAAACTTTGGAACCGGGACTAATTTGAAACTGGGTTTTGTACCCACCCATAGTGAGGTATTTATAAATCTTTAGCGAGAGAATGAAAAAGAACAAATTTAAATTAAGTGTTGAGCAGAGTCACGTAAAAGTGAAGAAGCTGCAACAACAACACATAAAAATACGTAACGCACTGCAGAAATGTGGCACTTCTTCTGATATTAAAGACAAATTTCTTTGGCATAACAACCTCAACAATATTTTTATCACTAGACCCATGATGAGACAGTCATCTTCCGTGGTACATTCTCCTCATTCTATCTTTCCGAAAGGCACAAATTATTAGGTTGTTCAGTGCATTGTCCAATCATAAGTTCATATGCGCCATCCGCTAAAATCTGCTATCACACACTCAAGATCAATTCAGTAAGGAAAATATCCTTTCAATGCTCCATGATGTACACTGCTTGTACCTTTGTGCTTTTAAAATTTTTTGAAAGTGCCCTATTTCCTAATGGTTAAGAATCTCTTAAAAATTCTGGGACCTGGATGCAGATCAGCACGATATTGTGGAGACCTACCTTTTGTACAACTTTCACATCAAAAAGTGTTGTAATGTTTGAGTTGTTTGGGTTTGAGGGCAGGGGAAAAAGGACGGAAGGATGGAAACAGGGTTCAAAAGAGTTAGTCAGATAAACACCCAGGCTGACAGAGGGCTCCTTAAGCAGCCAGTGCTTACAGACCTGTACTGTGGTGTCCAGTCGGTGATGTTACTGTGGTTCAGAGTCCAGCGGTACTGTAGAGGCCAGCTGCCTCCAGCCAGGCAGGTCAGCTCAAGTCTGTTTCCATCCAACACCACTCGCTGTTGCAATACACCCCCTCGCAGGTAGGGAGCCACCTCTGAAAGACGGTTGAAAACAAAGGGAAATAAAATAAACACTTTTATTTGAAAAAGTCTATGTATTCATCCTTGAAAATATAAAGAGCGAATTTCATTCCAGTTTTGTCCTTTGCAATAAGACACAATTGAACCATACATTGACATACCATTATCCATTATTTTATTGTATATGGCGTGAGACTGGAATCCATATATTCTGTAAGACTGGGGGGAATTTATCAAATGACAAAACAGATATGAAAACATAAAGAAGACATTTGGATAAAAGCTAATAATTAAAACAACTGTAACTGTGTGTGCTATTGAGGATATCTAGTGTACTGTTGCTTTTATCACTCTTTCTTTCACACTATTATTAATGAACAGTACCTTAACACAGTATTTATGAGTCAGAAGGACAGAGAGGATTAATAGAACAGAATTATTAAGGTCTTTCTGCAGAGATCCAACACTCCATTAGTAAGTTCTATCAAGCCGTTGCTCTTCCTGCAGACTGTGGTGACTCCACACACAAACTTACATGTTAAGTTTCCTCTGAAAATCTGTACAGTATTCATAAAGTACCTGCTTTTAACAAAGTAAATAAATGTATTTGCTGCAATAATTAAAGCAGTAATCACAAGTGATGACTTCATACCTGGCAAAGACGGCACAACACACATATACTGTATAATAATATGCATGTCAAAACAAACATCTATCTTTTCTATGTGAGCCCACACACTGTTGTCTTGAGTATGACGACAAGCATACTGTGTCACCATGTCCTATTTCCCAGCACTGATGCACGACAACGATCCAGGAAAGCAGAAATTCAGATATGTATTCCCTGGAACAACACAATATAATTTGGCTGCTTCTTTTCGCAAACTGGTGTATTGCTGTAATGATTAAATTATATAAAAAATAACAGTGTATATTGCAATTTATGTTTTACAAGATAACAACAGGCAAAAGCTGGCTGAACCTAACAGTTTACAGAAGTTTGAACGTTGCATTTCGCAGATGTGTAGAAATCTCATTCAGTCAAGCAATAAATCATCCCCACTCACTAAAGCTTATGGGATGTTAACAACTGATAAACAAGCTTTTACTGCAATCAACAACGGGTCTCCATCTCCATCTTTCGTAAGTTTCCCATATTAGGACACTGTGTATGTAGGACACTACACTACATATTGTGCAGAGCTGTGAGATTGTAGAGATTGTACTTTGTACACTTTTGTGCTATAGTAGACTGAAAAGTAAACTTTTCAATGCCTCACAACACGTTACCTGGTAAAATCATTCACCTCCTCCTACCTGCACTAAACTCTGCACTCTGCACAACTTCTGCATATATTGTTAGATTTTTACAACTGCTTATACTGTTTATATTTTTCTACTTTTATTTTTATTTTATACTTTTATACATCATGGTGTTATATGTCCACTGGTGCTGTAGCTGAACATCCTTGCTGCTGTGACGAATTAATTTCCCACGTGGATTAATGAAGTCATCTCTATCTATCTATCTATCTATCTAACTATACAGCAACTCATCTTACCAGTCATACATCTTATGGTAAATATATTGAAGTCTCTCACCCTGGCTTAGGGTCATGTACATTCCCTGAATAGCTCAGCTGCAGCTGCTGTCTGAAGAAAGCCATCCAGTGAATTACTCTTGGCTCAGGTGACTAGACCCTGGCAAACCACTACACAGCATATAGTCATCAAGGCTAAAGAATCCTCCCACAGCAACTAGTGCTAAACTCCTCCAAACCAAAATCTAAATAAATTGGGATGTATAGAGGGGGGCAATGCAGTTATTGACAGTGAGGTTTATTTATCCAATTCACAATGTCCACACACACACACCCCCCCGACACACACACACACACACACACACACACACACACACACACAGGGTTATCTGATTGCTACAGGATGTATAAACAGGTTCATAACTCAAAGGCTTTACTTTATTTCTCTCCCCTTTTCCTGTCAAATCAGTCTTCTCTCATCCCAGCCTTTTCTACTATATCTCTCTAGCCCACCTACTTTGTTTCTGTTGCCTTCCTTATTCTTCATTCCAGAAGGATGTCTCTCGACCACCATGTACTGCCTTTCTCTTTCTCCATTTACCACCATTTCACCCTATCCCTGTCTCCTTTAGACTGATAGCTGCCCTCTCCATGCAGAGGAGGAAGTTTTCCATCTAAGATAGATTTATAAAGGAGTCCGTATGTGTGTGTGTGTGTGTGTGTGTGTGTGTGCAAGAGAGTAAAGAGGATTTATTTCGAATATTCCAATTTAAAAACGACGGATTGCAATGCAGACTCCAATGTCATCCTTCTGACCAGCACTATAACTCACCTCTCCCTGTGTGTGTGTGTGTGTGTGTGTGTGTGTGTGTGTGTGTGTGTGTGTGTGTGTGTGTGTGTGAGT
>KV751317.1:12899669-12911294 GCA_001698575.1 Mola mola
GGCAGGAGGAGAAAAGGAGAGAGAGAGAGAGAGAGAGAGAGAGAGATAGATGACAACAGGGAGTAGTAGAGACACAGCCTTAACAAGTAAGCAAATATTATATGACCCTTAAATATAAAGACAAACATTTTATACAAGTAGAAAGATGTGGTCATGTGGATGTTTTGCACCTGCTTCCATTTTTTTCACTTATCTATCACTTTCTTAATGCTTTAAATGCTACACTGCTGCATGTCCTGAACCCCCTCCCCATACCATTCTGCTCCTTTTTACCCTTTAATCCCTCTGTCTACTTTCAAGGGAGTCCATTAGGAGCCAGAGATAGAGAACTCCACATCTTAAAGGCACAATGTCAGCTAACAGCATGTTTCACTCACCGATGTTGTCTCTCTGTCTCTCTCCTTCCACTGTCTGTCTCTCTGTCACTCAATGTCAGAATGAAACTCCCTTGCTCCCTTCACAGCCTTCCCCTTTCCTTACTTAACCTGAACCTTTTTTCTTTCACATAAGCTGTACTATCTTAGCACCTGACGCCTCACCCTCTAGTTTTTCCTCCATTGTTCTCAGGTTGCCTGTGTGATGCAAATGCATGATTCAAGCATGTATGCAAGCGTGTGCACGCACGCACACACACACACACACACACACACACACACACACACACACACACACACACACACACACTTTCTTCCTGACACAACACTCACTTGTCTATGCTCTTATGAAGCTTTTAAGGCACATTTTAGGGAGGGATTCAATCTGCTGGAGAGATGACAACTATGACAGAACAGCAAGAGAGGAGAGGAGAATGAAAGGATGGGAGGACAAGAGGAGCCGGGTCACTCCTGAAAATGTGGTTAAAAATTACGCTTTGGTTGAGCAGTCTTTCACAAATGGACCAGCAATGATCATTATTCTTAGCCTGTTCATCAAACATTTCAAAATGAATCCTAACTTTTGCTGCTGCAGCAGCTGAGACGAGGTGTGAAATTTCCCAACATGAGGTTAAGGAATTAAGTTAACATTGTGTTAATTTTTTAGTGTTGGAAGTTTAAAATTTGCCCACTTTTTTTAAGGTGGTGAACTAAAAACGCCCTTAGACAGCCCAGTTTGCATTCTGATATGGAGAGGAAACCCAGGAAACCCTGCGGTATAAATTCATTCTGGAACACTGACAAAAGAGAATACAGTACATGTGCACACATAAAACTAAAGTTTTGCTGTCTACCAGCGCCTGCTTAATTATGCTTGTGTATGTGCGTGTATTGTGTTGCCACGTCCGTGTGTGTCAGGTCAGAATTAGGGTCACTCACTGCAGAAAAATCACTTAATCTTCATAGAGCTGAAACCCTACTGTGAGACAGGGCTGGCAGAGATGACTATAGCCTATGAATACTGATTCACTGATACCATCTTTCTCTCTCTTTCTCAAACACACACACACACTTCCAGACACGCCTAACCATGCCTTATTTGATGCATGAAGTTGAAGGGGAGAAAATAACAAAATCAAAATCTTTTATTGCAAGTAATTTTTTTATGAATAAGCAAGTAAATGTTGCATGGCTGTGCACTTTTGTTGCAAAAAAAAGCTGTCTATTTAATTATGGGGTGCAAATGAGTTCTATTCCATTTTAATCTAATAATTCTGCTGGGCTCTTGTTTCAACGCATTTAAAAACACCTAATTGGACTGAGTGTATGAGCGGAGAGGAAGAATTATGAGTTAAGTTTATCTTTGGCTTGTTGCTAAAAAAAAAAAAGAGGAAATTTAATTAACTGATCAATATAGAGCGGCATAGCAGAGAAATTGGATTTATAATGTTCCCACATAGAAGAGCTCAAGTGAAGACATGCTACTAATGAATCAGAATTTTTCACTTACGAAAGATTGTCATAAATGCAATTTATAAATACTGACTATATACAGGTGGGAGAAATTAAGACTGAAGGAAAATTAACTGCATCTCACACATAATGACTCCCTCCACCAAAGTACCAAAGATGTTTATAGCCTTTGACAGTCAGAAAAAAAACCATATTTGGCTACTAAGTACAACTAGAGTGAGAATGAGACTCTGACAATGATGTAAACCGGCGAACACAGATTTACAAATGCTCCAGTATTAAAACAGAAATTCAAGAAATTCACTAATAACCATATATTTGTGTAATTTATGCTGCAAATTGTACTGTATAATGAACAAGTCAATGGTAGAGTAAAAGAATTGGGCAGTGAGAACGAGAACTTAACAGAAAAGAGCTGTAGAGGAGTGAACGTCTCAAGAGTGACCTGTAAGATAATGAACTGTCTTTGTCTTCGTCTTCATCGTCTGTTGCTTATCAAGGTCCAGGTCACGGTCTCAGACCCAGACACTCCTTCTTCTTCCAACTCCTCCTGGAGGACACCAAGACGTTCCCAAGCAAGCGGAGAGATATAATCTCTCCAGCATGTCCTGGGTCCGCTCCAGGGTCTCCCATCGGATGGGCATGCCCAAAACACCGCCCCAGGTAGAAATCAGGGAGGTATCCTAACCAGATGCCGAAACCACCTCAGCTGATGCCTTTCGAAGTGGAGATGCAGGGGTACTACTTTGAGTTCCTCCTGGATGTCTGAGCTCCTCACCCTATCACCAAGCCCAGCCACCCTGTGAGGGAAACTTATTTCAGCTGCTTGTATTCGCAATGACCATAGGTGAGAGTTGGAACATAGAGTGATCGGTAAATTCGCCTTCTGGTTCAGCTCGCTCTTCACTACAACGGAGCGGTTTTGCATTCGCAATCAGTTTGTCATCTCCCCTTCCATTTTCCCCTCACTCATTAACACCCCGAGATACTTGAACTCCTCCACTTCGGGCAGCAACTCTTCCCCGACCCAAAGTGGGCAATCCACCCATTTTCGGCTGAGAACCATGGTCTCAGATTTAGAGTCGGTCAATGCTCATCCCTGCCACTTCACACTCAGCTGCAAACCATCCCAGTGTGAGTTGGAGGTCACTGTTCGATGAAGCCAACTGGAAGATGTCATCTGCAAAAAGCAGAGATGGAATCCGGAGGCCACCAAAACTGACTCCCTCCGCCACTTGGCTGCGCCCCGAAATTCTGTCCACAAAAATTATAAACAAAACCAGTGACAAACGGCAACTATGTTGGAGTCTAACCCTGACTGTCTCAGACAATACAGAGATCAAATGGCCTGTAACAACAGACCATCTATCCCATACTCCCAGAGCACCCCCAAAAGCCTTCTCCAGAACCACAAAACACATGTAGACTTTTGGGCAAACTTTGTAAGCCACTTCCAGTACCCTATTGAGGGTATAGAGCTGGTCCAGCATTCCATGGCTAGGATGGAAACCACATTGTTCTACTTGCACCCTGGAGTAGACCTTGCCATGGAGGCTGAGGAGTATGATCCCCCCTGTAGTTGGAACACACGTTCCAACTTCTTAAAAAGGGAACCACCACCCCCGTCTGCCAGTCCAATAGCACTGTCCCTGAGGTCCACACAATGTTGCTACGACATCCAGAGCCTTGAGGAACTAGGGGCAAGTTGTTCAACAGTGTCAGCAAACTCAACCCTAGTGACAAGCGAGCCCACCTCTGAGTCCTTGAGCTCTGCCTCCTCCACAAAAAGCTTGTTTGGTGGAATTCAGGAGATCTTCAAAATAATCCTTCCGCCGCCCGACAATATGTTCAGCTGAGGTTAGCAGGTCCCTATCCACGCTGAAGAGATTGTGGACGGGGTGCCACTTTCCCCTCCTGAGCTTGACTGGCCCTCGGAGGTGGTTGTGGCGTTATCGCCACAACTCGCAGCAGCAATCTTGCTACTACAGCTTCAAACAGCCACCTCAGCAATGGCAGCATGGAACACAGCTCACTCGGATTGCATGTCACCCATCACTTCAAGGGTGATGGGCGACATGGAATCCTGTGATTGAAGCCCTGTCAGAGGTGGAACTTAAAGACCATTCTGACAGGGTCCTCAGCCAGACATTCACAGTAGACCCTCGGCGGCTCAGGAAGGGAAAGCGGAACCCCGTCCACATGGTATTCGGTGTGGGAGGGGAGTTGCTGACCTCAACTGAGTCTATAGTTCGGCGGTGGAGGGAATACTTCGAAGATCTCCTCAATCCCACCAACACGCATTCTGAAGAGGAGGCAGAGCCGGAGGACTTTGGGCTGGGCTCTCCCATCATTGGGGTTGAGGTCGCCGGGGCTGTCAAACAACTCCGCAGCGGCAGCACCCCGGGGGTTGATGAGATCCGTCCCGAGCTCCTGAAGGCTCTGGATGTTGTAGGGCTGTCATGGTTGACACGCCTCTGCAACATTGCGTGGACATCGGGGACTGTGCCTTTGGAGTGGCAGACAGGTGTGGTTATCCCCCTTTTCAAGAAGGGGGACCAGGGGGTGTGTTCCAACTACCGGGGGATCACACTCCTCAGCCTCCCTGGGAAGGTCTACTCCAGGGTGCTGGAGAGGAGAGTGTGGCTGCTAGTTGAACCTCGGATTCAAGAAGAGCAATGTGGTTTTCGTCCCGGCCATGGAACACTAGACCAGCTCTATACTCTCGCATGGGTACTGGAGGGGGCATGGGAGTTTGCCCAACCAGTCCACATGTGTTTTGTGGATCTGGAGAAGGCTTATGACCGTGTCCCTCAAGGTGTCCTGTGGGGGGTGCTCCGGGACTATGGGGTAGATGGCCTTTTGTTACGGGCTATTCAATCTCTGTATTGTCGGAGTCAGAACTTGGTTCGCATTGCTGGCAGTAAGTTAGACCCGTTCCCAGTCGGGGTTGGTCTCCACCAAGGCTGTTCTTTGTCACCGGTTCTGTTCATAATTTTCATGGACAGAATTTCTAGGTGCAGCCAAGTGGCGGAGGGAGTCAGGTTCGGTGGCCTCCGGATTCCGTCTCTATTTGCAGATGACGTGGTCCTGTTGGCCTCATCGAACAGTGACCTCCAGCTCTCACTGGGACGGTTTGCAGCTGAGTGTCAAGCGGCAGGGATGAGAATCAGCACCTCTAAATCTGAGGCCATGGTTCTTAGCCGGAAAAGGGTGGATTGCCCACTCTGGGTCGGGGGAGAGTCGCTTCCCCAAGTGAAGGAGTTCAAGTATCTCGGGGTCTTGTGCACGAGTGAGGGGAAAATGGAGCGGGAGATTGACAGACAGATTGGAGCAGCGTCGGCAGTGATGCGGACGCTGAAGCGGTCCGTTGTGGTGAAGAGAGAGCTGAGCCAGAAGGCAAAGCTTTCAATTTACAGGTCAATCTACGTCCCAACTCTCACCTATGGTCATGAGCTCTGGGTAGTGACCGAAAGAATGAGATCGCGAATACAAGCGGCCGAAATGAGCTTCCTTCGCAGGGTGGCTGGCCTCAGCCTTAGAGATAGGGTGAGGAGCTCGGACATCCGGGAGGAGCTCAGAGTAAAGCCGCTGCCCCTCCGCGTTGAGAGGAGCCAATTGAGGTGGTTCGGGCATGTGGTCAGGATGCCTCCTGGACGTCTCCCTGGGGAGGTGTGCCCCGGTGACCCCGAGGCAGACCGAGGACACGCTGGAGAGATTATATCTCTCGGCTGGCTTGGGAACGTCTTGGTGTCCCCCGGGAGGGGTTGATGGAAGTGGCTGGGGAGAGGAGCGTCTGGATCTCCCTGCTCAGGCTGTTGCCCCCGCGACCCGGACCCGGATAAGCGGCAGAAAACGAAACAAAACGAAATATCTCAAGAACACTTTGAGGGATCCTCATCAAACTTTGTACAAATGTCCACTCTAACTGATATATGAACTGATTTTGGAGGTCATAGGTCAAACGTCAAGGCCACCACAGGCTCATGTAGACCACACTTGGGAACATAAAAATACTTAGATCACAGTCACTAACAATTGGCTTTGATCAATAGACCAGGACTGGTCTATTGATCACTGGTCAAGGGTCTTGTGACCTGAAATCTAGTCGAGTAGAATATCTCAAGAGTGCATTGAGGTATTTTTGTCAAATGTGGCATTAACCTACATTTGGACTCAAGATTGAATTGGTTACATTTTGTTAGTCAAATATCATAACAACCTTACATATTGATAATTCACAGTATAGAGGTATTTTGTGAATTTAATTACAACTAACAATTTTCAATTTTCACTATATATTTATTTACTTTACATAAAAATTTGAACCCCAAACACTTAAGAAATATGAAGCATACAGTGAAATACAGTGGTGGGTCAAGACGATGGCGTGGAGTGGTTTTTGTGGTAGTGTGATTGGTAGAAATCATATTTTATTTAAATATATAGGTGCATGTTTTGTAATAAACTCTGGATTACAGAGATACTTGTGGAGGTATATAACCACCAGGAGGCAATTTTTCTAGTTTTAAATAATTTCTTTCTGAGTATTATTAAATGTCATAGTCACTTTTAAAAGTCAAAAAGTAATGTTTAAAATAACGCTAGTAATAATGTCTGATTCCAACTGAATAAAAAGGTGAGGGATTCACCTCATTAAACAGCACACATCGGCACTGATTGAGAGCTCTGACTGAAGGAATCTTCTGACCAAAGACAATGACAGTTAAGCATGAAACACTAGGTCACTTTGATGATGATAAAACAAAATCGGACTGATCCCAATAGGCCAAAGCTGAACTCCAAGTTAGTGAGTCTACTGGGAGCCAAAGCTGATCTGGACTACAAGCACTATTCTTAGACAAAAAACAGCAGCAAAGTTTTCAAACGAGAACAAAAACTTCCATCCGCATCATCCATTGTTAGATAGAGCAGAATGTTGTGGTAGACAGGATTTGAGTGTAGAATTTTGATCAGGAGTTTAATACGTGGCTTTTCAAGTTTACAGCTGCTTTTATTTACTACTGAATGTCAGAGAACCAAGTGGTTCTTGCTGAAGACAGGATAACACCTCCTAACCTTTTTTCCTGCTCAGACTGCCAATCACAGCACCCTCCTTCAAGCTCTTTCAGTGCCTGCTCCAATCGTGCTTTCCACAAGCCTTGACTGACAGCTGTCTGTGAGGAGGTGACGGATGACTGATTAAACCCGACGCGATGATTGTTAGATGTCAGACCGGGACGCATGTTGCCTACACAACACACACACTGAAATGCCCTCATTCAATACACTTTAAATAGTTGGGACTTGCTTACAAGTGTTTGCTTCTCCGTGTCAAAGAGTGATATGCACAATGTACTGAGAGCTGTAGTGCATTCTAAACTAAATCTATAAAATGTAGTCAAGGAGAAGCACAATCCAAGAAAAAGTTGGCCTCAAATCACAGGGTTTTCAGTGTGGATTCACATTAATATACTGTACTGATGTATGTGATGCAGACCAAAACTGAACAAGCATTATTATTTTGTTTCCCTCTCTCTTTTTTTAATTACTGTATTTGTTCTTGTTGTTATGTATATGAAGGTGTACAGGGTATGAATTAAAAATATCACTTAATTGCACTAAAGCCTGTTTATTAACATAATAACCTGCAAAACAGCCTATTATGTCAATTAATGTCACAGATTTACAGACGCACGGGGTCACAGGAGCACAGGTGGATATAGGAGAGGAAAGGGGGGCAATAAACTGGGTTGCAGAAGAGAAGTGGGATGTGAGATGTGGGTGCTGTAGCGAGATGGAGATCTGTCGGGGGGTTTGGGGTAATCAGGTGGAAGAGACTGTGATCAGTGACATTTAAGAGGTGGGCCATGCTGCAGGGAACATCTGCTAGGACACACGGAGGCACTGAAACACACACACAAACAACTGTCTGCTCCCATCTCCCGATCAGCTGACAGGAGGGACGAAGACGAATGGGAACGTGAGGGAGTGAAACAAATACCTCCCACTGAGACGGCAGCCTCCTGTCTGTCTGAAGAGAGTTGTGTGTATGCAAGAAACTGTGAAAACACCTCAATGCTTCTGTATGACACACAAACACATGCGGACAATAAAAACGCGTGCTGTTTTTTAATCATTCAGACTCCTTGGCTCTCTGCCACCTCTATGTATCTCACATAAGCTCATTAAAATTGTCTTTGTTCTTGCCGAAATCAGCAAAAGGACAACACAAGAGGTAGGTGTAATGTAGTGGGCGTGCCAATTTTACTACTATTTACCAGTGGGTGAGGGCATTACCAGTTTGTTTTTTAACCTGTCCACAATGACTACACCACTGTCACATCCTAGCCCCTGGGCTTCACACACACACACACAGACACACACTTGACCCAGATCCACACTGCTACTGAGAGACTTTACAAACAAGACTACATTCAGACCTTGATAATCTGACAGCATGACTTCAAGCTGCATCTCTCTCATCTCTCTCTTTCTCTCACACAAAGGGTTACCCAGATGCCAGAAATGTGTTGCCTTCAGAAATCAATGGCTCTGTGTCTGTGTGTGAAGAGGCTCTATCGTTTTATCTTTTATTTTTATTTAAAATTTAGTTTTATTTCTATTTCCCAGTATTGCTAAATTTTTGTGAACTCATCGTTTACCAAAGGGTAGGTTGTACACGTTGTGCACGTACCTGAACTGTCCACACACCTGCTTGTGCTAGCCATCATCCCTTTGACTGATGCCACTGTCTTGACCTTGGCCATTGTAAGCTGAATGGTATTGAATTGATTGATGAATCATATCCTTTCATTCATTATTAAAGGCAGAGATGAAAACCACGGTACCCAGGACATCGCTGTAACACCGCTGGGGTATTGTGAAAAGGCAATCTTAATATTTTAGGCTGTTCGCTACTTATAATGCATCCTAAATACCAGATGGTTTCACACTTTCTAATGAAATTGACTCTCACTTGAATGCCATCATGTGTGATTTCAAAAAAGGCTCTACAAAAAGGGATATGTGATGAATGAGATAGTACTACTTAAAACTCACTAATGTCTAATACAGATAGTGAAAAAAACGTAGAACATTTACACCTGAATAGGCTTGACCTCACAGGACAGATATCTGAAGCCTGTGGAACCCCTCGGTGCTGAGGAATTCATGCATCACTCATTTGCACTGGTGCCTGGAAAAATTCCAGCATGTCTCTCCATTGTCCATCAGAGTAAATTTTAAACTGTGTCCCCTAATCTTTCAGTCTTTTATCAAATTGACCTTCCTCAGTCTCCACCTTGCTTGTAGTCTTCTAACCTTGTCGAGTCTATTCTTTAGAACTGATGCTAAAGTGGACTGAAGCATAGCTCTCCATTCATACATCCCTTAGCACAGTCATTTAACCGTAACCTGTGTGAGTGTATAAAAACTAAATTGCTTTAAGTTTCCCTTTTGCAAACCTGCTTCTTGCATTAACACATGTACTTACTTTGTCCCTCTGGCCCTTTCTTTACAAATTTTAACAACTTGTTATCGCCAGTATTATGGCATGGGTTTTTAGTGAATGTGTGTGGTACATATGTCCATATGTTCTGTGGATGCAAATATGTGTGTGCAAATGTTTATGTTTACTTCCTGCTTTCAACAGAGGCAACATCTGCCACCAACTACCATTCCCACCACATTTTCCTTGTCTCCTTCATTCTCCCAACTTCCCTCCCGTCCACCCTCCTCCCTCCTCAGACAAGTGCAGCTAAGTGACATACATTTGAAGGGCAGACTCTGTCTCGGTAAGTGTACCTCTTAAAACTTAAATTAATTCAATAACACTGACAAATGTCCTTGCAAGGATACAATATGACTTTCTGTTTCTTACTGTTTACTCACTTCCATGTTGATACACAAACTCAAGAGTTCATGCAAAAATATAGATGCAGGAAGGTCAAAAATATACCTACAGTATACCAGCTCAGATATTTTCAGTAATAGCAAACAACTTTAGTGATAATGATGAACACAAAGGCAAGGAAGTGTTTGAGGCATATGTGCTCATTATTGGCAGAATAATTCATCATTTAGCTGTTCGATTTCGCAGCGTGTCTGTGAACTGATTCACTGGATATTTTTAGATTTCTTTTGGGGGAAATTTTAAGAGATGCTTGCAAAGTGTTTTAAAAAGAAGTTTGTTGAAAATATCTTTAATTATCTTGCTGAGACAAACTCAAGTTGAGCTTGTTTGCAGGTATACTTTCCTCATTTTCACCATAGTCATTAATAGCAGTAGTTGTCCCAGTTTAACAAGGAACGTGGTGGGCGAGTCAGTCAGAGCTTTCTTTTAGCATGTTTGACTGAAGTCCTTTAAACAGCAGGAACACCACATGCTTCTAGCTACCTGTATTTTTCAACCAGATACCAGAAGAAAACTGCACTAAACTTTATAAAAGTCAGAAAAAAAATAAAAATCAAAACCAATTCAAAAGTGTGCGCTCTCAGACAAGTAAACAGTAATTAGCACATAATGCAGGTGACAAGACACCTCAATCAAACTCAGCATAATCTGTGTTCATGAATACAGAACACACAAACTGAATCCGTGTGTACACATTTATGAGTTCATGAACAGAAACATTTCAGAAGTGGATGAAACAAAGAAATGTTGGTAAAAAAGTTTGTAACTTCAAAGCTGCTCTGAGATTCAAAATTTAGTTCAGCTCCCTGACTCTTCTTGCAATTTATAAGTCACTGTGTGTTTGTGTGTGTGTGTGTAGGTAGCATATACATACAGACGTATATACCTACAGTAGAATAGACATACAGAGCAAAAAATCACTGCTATTGTTTCTTTTACCATCCACATAAGTTGAACTAGGGATCATAAAGTGACAAGTGATGTAGCGAGAGCCAAACACCACCTCACTCAAGATCTTTCCCTCTCATTTTATTGAATCCCATCTCCTTTTTCTCCGATTGCTCCTCTTTGAGCTCTACTCTCTTTGCTTGCTCCACCTAAGCGTGCTGCCCTGTCATTTTCATCTCACCATGTGCTTCTCCCGAGTCTTTCGTCTCCTCTGTCTTTTCTTTTGCGTGCTGTCATTTAGCCCTGTGGCTGCTAATGAAACATTCCATCAAACCCCCCCACCACGGTCAGCACATTTAGTCATCCACTTATCCATTTCAGTACATTCTATCTCTCTCAATTTCTTTTATTTTATTATTTGCTTTAATGATTATGCCAAGAGGGGGTGCCAAGAAATACCATACATGGAAAACACAGGTGTTTTCAAGAAGTACACACAGATCTAGCTCTGGATAGAAAATGTTTAACACGCACATCCATCGACAGCTCTAATCCATCTTCTGTTTCAGCCATACAAAACAAATTGGTGCAGGTCAAGACCTGCTTCCCTTTTGGCCTTTTGATGAGATGAACAAGGATTCTATCTCCCTCTCCATCTCTCCTGATGACATCACATCCCTGTATCAAACGTGACACCCTCGTTAATCCACATTCAGTCAGACACTGCATCTCCTGAGCTCACCCCACACCAGCACAGGTATACAAACCTGAGCTAGGAGAGCTCATGAATCGCTAATGGGCAAGATGCAACAATGCTGTGATTCACAGAAAATGGCCTTACACCATCAGTTCCACTACTGGCTGCCAGCAGATTGATTGAACATAAAGGCCGAAAGAGCAACGCAGTATGTGCTTTGGAGACAGAGTAATTGAGTGTATGTGAATGTGTGTGTAAATGAAAGAAAGGCAGTGTGTGCG
>KV751317.1:12911403-12932619 GCA_001698575.1 Mola mola
GGAAAACGAAAAGAAAAAGTAATTTCACACATAGCCCATCTGCCAGTCTGTCTGAAGGGCTTATCTGCACGCATGATGAATAAATTTGATAAATGCACACATACAACAGTATTTTCTTCCTTCTCCGGGACACAAAAGCACATTGCGTGTGCGTTGTTGTCAATAATGGAATATTTGAGGCAAGGATGGTTTGCAGCAGCCTTATTGTGGCCATAATAAAAATGGTGCTTAATCTACATGATGTTTAGCATCTCATCTATCTTCATGATAACCTGCCACTCTTAACCTTATTGATCTTCCTTGCTTTTTCTCTTTACAGCTGAGCTAAAATGATTAATCAATTAATCATTCCAAAGAAAATTAACTGACAATTTTTTTGATAAGTGAACAATTGTAAAATATTAAACATGTTAGTTCCAGCTTCAAAAATGTGTGGATTTGCTGGTGTCGTTCATCATTCCTGTCAGTAAATGAAGTGTCTTTAAGTTGGTCTGTTGGTTGAAGTAAGGAGGCATTTTGAAGATGTTACTTTAGGCTTTGAAATAATGTGATTGCATTGAATTTTTCACTATTTTTATATTTTACAGAATGATTTAATCTATTAACTGTGAAAATAATAAAACGATTAACCAGTGATTAAAATAATGTTATTTGCAGCTCAATTCTACACAGTAATCTATAGAAGACCTTATGATAAAAGCAAAAATGTCTGAAACACTGTATTGTTTGGACTGGCACAGGCATGCATACTGTGCATAAGCTGGCTGAGTACAGGGTCACAACAAGATCCAGGCTGCACAACTAAAACCACTACAATACTACAAATTATGAACATCCTAGAAAATCAATATATGGTACAAGCGTTAAAAACTAAGACTAAGAGTATTACTTCATTTGTATAGAATGTTGATTGTTTAAAATGTACAGTACATAAAACATATTGTAGAAGCCATCGTGTCAGTCTTTTTAACTTGCTTTAGAGATAACAGCTGCTTATTGTATGGTGAAATAATTTATGCAGCACAGTAAGTACTCACGCCAGTACTCATTAATGTGAAATGCATGGTACCCTATTATAATAGTTGAATAATAATTAAAAGTGGATTAGAAGTCAGTTCTGAGCTCTGAATACTGAATATGAATTGATCTCAAAATGAGCTAGTATAAGAATGTTTACAAAATTGAATGCATATATTCCTCACCCTTTAACATCATTTTAACCTCCTCTGGTGAATAAAATGTAACCCCAGAGTTTCACTTTTTTTTCATTTAACAATAATCTATTTATCTGCAATCAGGATCCACAATCCAAATTGTTTTCCTCAGATGTTGAAATACTCTGTAGTCTATATCCATACTCAAAACAGCCTATATGTTTTTCTTTTTTTGCAGCATTAAACCACACTTCTTTGTTAAAGACTGTTTTATTATGTATGATTCACTTCAAAAATAGACTCTCCTTTATACCTGCTGAAAGAGGATATAATATTCTGTACTGCTCATGGCTGTACATTCCTTTTTACAGAGGCCAAACATGGTCTGAGACAGTACAGTAGCTTGTTCAGATATTACACTGTTTGAAGTGTGAAAGGACGAGCTGATAAAAAAAGACATAATACATGTTGAATCATGCAATTGTCCTTGTGCTCAATTTATATCTCTACAGATCTTTTCAGCAGACATTGGCATATGCAGTAGGATTTACTGCTTGGAAGCTACTGTATGTGACTGATTAAATCATTTTTGTTGCAAGTAAAATTTAAAAATGGCAGCATCAAATGATTTCATTTCCACAGCATAATTCAAAAAATGTAAACCTAGTATTCATCCACAAACAAGCAATCAAGAGGATTAGAGGTAAAAAGATTGCGTCTGTTTCTTCAAGAGGTTTCAAGGTGTGCCACAAGGGTATTAGTTTCATTTCCTAAACAGCCAATCAACTCCTGCATGCTACTTCACTACAAGGCCATTTACATAGGGCTGTGTACACTACAACACAATAAATATGGCCAGTTCTTAATTCTATCTCATTTACTGTTTATAAAGTAAAGTGAAAGAGTCAGGTGGCAAAAGCGGTTGGTGGCTTGAACACAACAAAAAATAAACAATCACCACAAATCTTTGCATGCAAATTGTGAAATACATTTTTTAAATCAATATAGTTGCATAAATGAAAATATTGCAATATGCATGTATATCAAGAATTTCTTAGAGCCTTAAATTTTCACCTGATATTTGTCCTGCAGAATTAATCTGGATAAGAAAAACAGCAGTTGCAAGTTGTAAATGCTGATAAACTTGGATAGAATAGAACAGAGCACCACTATTTTTAGTGTATATAAATGTGCAGATTATTTCATTTAGGCATAAATTAATTTTAGTAATTTTTAGATTTTTGGCAGGAAGGGACCACTTACTCACTTTCATTTTTATTTAATTAAATTCATCAATTTCTTTTAGTAATTTAAACCCATTAATGACTACAAATAAAACGTAAATGCAAAGCTCCTGATCAGATAAAATACCCCTCATAGATTGTATCAATGTGTAAAAACAGTTTTGAGACACAAAGTTTATTTAAACTGATGGAATACTGCCCTGCTTGTGGGATGTTTTAAATAGCAAATAAAATTCTTCCAACATAAAATACCATTGTTAAAAACACATTTTTCCCACATTAATGATCTGTACATGTTTAACCAAAAATATATATTAAAATTTTCTATGAATCTTGGTCCTTTACTTAACTTAGGAAAATCAATGAAATCAAATGAGTAAAAGTAAAAAATACATGAGAGGTGTATACCCATTTGTGCGAATCACACCTGTGGCCACTGCAGCATAAGGCGGCATAATGTGCTCTGACCTACACGCAGCAGTTCCTTGAACAGCAATATCCTATGGCTGTCCCTCGGGACCACACAGCGGAGACAGGTTATAAGCTGCAATCTTACTGTGAATTTTGGAGTGTAGGCAAGACAGAGATAGATGGTACAGTAGAAATACACCTCAGATAAAAACACACACACATACACGGGCCTGCAGACACACGCTCACTTATTTGTAAAATTTGTACTGTGCAGAAATATTGCTGAGTACAGCCTAGTTGGAAGATTCATTATTGTTACAGCATCGTCATCGATTTAACAGATCACTGGAATAAGTTGGACAGTGTGTATTTTCAGGAATGTCTTTACGACCAAACCTTAATCATTAAAACAGATACTTCTTGCCTCTTTGTTTCAACTCTTGACTTTGACCCTTTAGACCATTTTCAATCACATCCTCACACTGCCTGACAGACACTTATCAGTATTTCTGGCTCACAGACAACAAATGCATACGTGCACATACATATACACACACACACAGTGACAGGTCCTGTCTTCAGTTGACAGGGTTTTTTATCAGCAAAGACATCAAGCCACCCACACCCACACTCCCTCCCCCCTTGACCCTATGACCATGCCATGATGAGAGATGCGACAATCTGCTCTGTGACAGCTCCACTCATGCAATGGCACACATATACACACATACATCCCAAAGGCAGACACAATGATTGTCTGAACACAAAATGATAGAGGGTAAGAAAGGCTCTATTTAATGTATGCCCACACTAAGTGCAAGAGTGGGTGGATATCATAAGAAAACATGCATGCACTTGTGTGTGTGGCATACTCTTAAGTGAAAGCTTTGTAAAACGCTTGTTCGTCATAACTGTGATGTTCTAGCCTGAGGCTTTGCAGCACAAAGCAATTTCCCTCTTGTTACACCAGGCGTACATTAACCTCCAAAAACCTATTCTCTTGAGCAGGTTATTTATAATGAAGTCATGTACTTCCTTATCAGCTTGCAAGTCTACTGAGTAAGAGCAACCTCTCATTGTAGGCTTAATGAATGCTGCTTCTGAGCAGTTAGTGAATGTAAAAGGGGAAGTCTTAACCCACCTGTCCTGCCTCTAGCTCTGCTACTCTGCTGTTTCACCCTTGTATGCTTTTCAGCTTCCCACTTTATCAAATTATTAAATCAAAACAACGCATTTCAGGAACAGAAACCTTTCTGTGACGTGCTGTGAGTGTTCTAGATAAAGTGATCTACCGCTGCTTAGCTTAGTTAAACTCAGATCACTACAGCAGTAGCAGTTCAGGTCTACAAATCCATTCTATCCATGTCATATAAAAAACAGCTGTAATTTACCCCATTTTGTATGGCAGTCACAAAACTGGTTGCATTGATCCATCCCAGAGGAATAACTGTATGAACGTTTTATAATGTCTGCTACAGTATGTCTTTCTGTCTCTCCCACTTGCCTCTAATGTTAACCGTCGTTCCTGATTGTTTGGCCTTTCATTATTAATCTCCTCACTTTCGAGATCCTACAGTATACTCATTGCCTCTTTCATCATCTTTCTCCTGTCCATCCTCTGTCTTTTCATTTATTCTAACTGTGAAATCCATGCCTACAATATCTGATGAGCAGAAAACAAACAAGCATGATGGAATGCAGAGGTAGGAATAAGGAATGTAACATGGGAAAGTGAGAAGAGAGGAGAAGCAAACAAAAGAGAAACAATATGTTTCACTTTATACTAAATATGTCTTGGAAGTCATGGTTAACTTTAAACAACAGTCTAAAGTTAAACATGACTTTGTATGTTTTGCACACCGTCACAGCAGACATTTAAAGGAAAATATAGGTATATTAAGTAATATACTGCATCAAGTTAGTTTCCTTGAGTATGCATTTAGCATCTGCCAGTAGTAGGTATAGAAGAGTTATTTTTTTCTTGTTTTTTTATTTTTTTCTCACATACCTTTAAATTGCATTTCATAATTTTCATCTTAGTGAATGTGTTTGTGGAGGCTTCCAAACATCAAAATTAACATTTCTGTTGTTTCTATGCCTGAATGCCTTTTAAGTAATTATAAACAAAAGATGAAATGATAAGTGCTCTCTGCTGCTGCTTCAGAAGTTTTAATGAATAATAATGGTAATGATGACAAGTGACGTGTGGTTAGCATTATTGTAAAAGCAGTGACACTATATTGTAAAACCCAAGAGCTGATAAGATACAATAGATATGCAAAGCTAGCTATTATAAGCATTATCAGCCCACAATCCATGTTGTGCGGGTGGGATTGGCTAAGAAAGTTAATACTAGATAATTTGCTGTTTAGACAGGGGAAGAGACTGAGACAAACGTTTTAGAAATCATTACTTGTTGATTAACAACAATTAATTAACAACAAAGAACAATGTTTGCAACAGTTTATTTCTAAGATTTATATTGCCATGGCCGTGTGTGAAGAAGAGACAAGAGCAACAAGATCAGCACATTGGAGAGCGCCATGTGGTCAAGCTTGTCTTGGTACTGAGGACTGATAATTGTTCTAAAATAATACATAATAATGGACTGCAGATTGTTTGGGTTCTAATATGCATCCCATTTTGTCAAACCTACTGTGTTGTGAATCCAGAACACTACCTCATAACATACTTGCAAATGCCAATTTTGCTTCCAGTCTTTTGTTTTCCAAGTTTCTTGAACAGAAGCACTCATTATTATAACGCTGTGATCTTTCATTTGTGTAAAAATATTTTCAATTTCTTCAGTGTAAAACTAGCATCTAAAGTTCCAATACCTTGACATGATATCATATCCAATTTGTCTTTCTTGACGAGTTGACAAACAATAAAAATATGTAACTATATAAAAAATATTTTACATTGGGGCTGAACGATAAAACGATATTGATGCGTGATCACATATAATTTAGGTCAAAAACAATGATAATCACAAATCACAAAGTCAGAGTCTACCATTTTAGGCTGGCATTTATTTAGTATATGCCCACTTCCTGCTGCAAAAAGTAGTTTCTTTGAGGCACAGCCAGGAAAACAAAGCATTAAAGATGGACAAGAGGTAAGAAATGAGTCGAAGTGGAGCCATGGGCAACTTAAACGATGGAAAACAGTAAAGCAAACTTGTGTTATCCTCCCAAGCTGAGGGTCAGTAAATATGTTTACAGGACATCAATTGTGTGGACATTGATATCTGGAAAGGGCCGAGAAACAGAATGAACCAGTCTGCCAAATATGGCAGTTGTTGCCAAGCAGAATCCAAAAAGGTACCATCCCAGCGACCACACCAAGAACATGAAAATGCGAGGTTATGTTGGCCTGACTCCACACACACAGCCCACAAGTAGTAGGATGAGTTTGTCTGCTGTTAGCAGTGCTAGCGTTAGCGGGGCTGTCATGCTAACAAACAGCAATCAATCATATTGTTTAATGCGGCCAAAAATAGAGTGAACATTGTTTCTTCTTGCATAGCAGAAGACATGAAGCCTTTAAAAATATTGGAGAATATCAGGTTCAGGACATTGATTCAAGTGTTGAACCCCAAAGCTGGTTAAATGAGCTCATTTCTAATTTTGTAAAGGCAGATGGTTGCAAAATAAAGTGAAATACCTATGTAGCAGAATATCTAGTTTACAATATTAATATTATTTCAACTCTACAAAACTGACGGTATGATATATATATATATTAATTTCATATTGTGTTAAAGTTGTAAGTACAGTTACAGTACCTGAATTTGCCAGAGGTTTTGATCCACTTGTTTACCTTGCTTGATGTGTACTACCTCTCCAAACATTTAAGAAAATATGCTTGACAAGAGTTTTATTGATATTATTATCTATTAACTAATTTTAGTTTTTTTTGCAAAGTTATTTACAGAATATAATAATGTAGCCGAAACCGACCATTCATACAAAATTAAAAAAGACTCTGTAAGAAGACAAGAGTAGAGGGCCCTGCTGTTCTCTAGACTATGGGAAGGCTTTTCATATACTGTCAGTAGCTATGTTTACATGCGCAAAATTTCTTAATCAGATTTAAAATTTGAGGGATTCTGCATTCCGAATCCACTGTTTATATGGACGCTGAATCAAATAATCCGATCATGACATGCATATACATGCACCAACTTTTAATCCGAATAGCTGCATTTTGACATTAGCAGATTTGTCTTACTTTCTAAAAATAACCGCAGAAGAAGAAGCTGTACTTCCGCCTGTGCTGTAAACAACTGCTGATGTGGCTACAATTTGCATTTTCACACTTTTCCCTGTAATTTGAACTCGTCACACTGAAAGAATGGACTGGCGCCAGGTTCTGAAAGCACTATATTTGTTTTTACTGTTCTCTGTGATCAAGCTACGTGCTCAGAGATGCATAGTGCTCCTGCGTTAGAGGAGGAGAGAGTGGGAGGACATGAGCGGCACGCATGCACAGTGAGGGTAATGTTACCCAAACAGGAAGTCGCAATCTGAATATGTGTGTACATGGACGCGGTTCGGAATAAGGATCGGCATATACCACCCCTCTCGATCTCGATGAACCAAATCAGATCAGAATATTCCAATTGACTTGTTTACATGAAGCAATTTTATTCTAATCAGCCCTTTATTCCGAATATTTGTGTCCATGTAAACATAGCTAATGAACAATGTGAATCCATTGTCTGTGTAAACCTCAAAGAAAACACTGTGCTCAATATTGGAAAGGCATTTTATTCGATCTTTTATGTCAATAAACCATATAATAAAGTATAACTAGTTATACCGCGGGTTTCCTTGGGCTTCAGTCAGGATGCTCTCTATATATACTGTATATACTGTAAATATATATCCTGATAAATATTGTTATCAATCAATGTGGAAAGATATATTGTGATCACATTTTTTGCCATATTGCACAACCATACTTTACATATTACTGTATTTATTATTTGTTTTATTTTTTGAAAATCCAGTGTGTATATTTTTTTTTAATTAATTTACTATAACCTGCAAGTTGCACTAAAAGTAAAATGTACAACATCATCATAATAGTTTACCTGGTCTGTATGAAACTACATGTTCAGACAAGAGATCAAGAAGAGATCAAGAGGAGATCAAGAAGAGGAATTTAAAGACACAGACAAACAGAAAGAAAAATCAAGAATTATGCCGATCAACCGCAAACTTCCTGTCTGTTATTGTATTGTTCCCTCTCATGCTGCCAAAAACAAGCTCTTACCTGTAAGGACATGGACAGAGGACCTCTGATTGATTCCTGAGGTTCCTGGCACCGGTTCACACAGGTAGTGCATACTTTGGGTCATGTGGGGTGGGGGGAGGGGCCTCTGTAATGTCCATGACTCCAATGCATCCCATTGTTGCTTGACTTGGCAAGGTTTTGCGGACGTTATGGTTCACCCAAATTAGCATTCCTGAATGGTATTCATGTTCTGGCAAGGTGATTTATTTAGGGCATTATGTGTCATAGTATATCTCACACGAATGCCAAAATTAAAAGTTTTGTAGTGGAACATAGCATTGCAACAACATGACCTTTATTCACTTGACTTGTCAGTGGTATTAATGTTGTGGCTGATCAGTGTGGATGGGGAACAAAAAACTGGGATGATGTTGTTAGTATTTTCACTAACATACAATGTCCAACTGGCAGACTTAACCAAGGTACCAATGTATCGTCAGTAGATAGCCAACAACAAACAAAAACTAATTTCAACTCTAAAAAAAGTTGAATAGTTTTCAAATTACAGCACCTTAAATAGATTTATTCAATTAAACAGCTTAAGGCTGGAATACAAAGCTTCTGAACAGCATAGCAGCAGCCTCCTTCATAGATTGACATAATAGGCAAAAAAAACTCTAAAGAAAGTTACAGATAAATTTAAATAGAAATGGCACATCGTTTGCAATGTTTTTAAATCTGCATAAACTGTCTAGCTGTCACAATCTGCTCCTGGTTTTCCCCTCAACCACCCCCACACCACCCGCTTAACTACCTGTCCTCATTAAGGTCATCAGACTCACCTGTTGCTCCCAGTTGCACTCAATTACCCAGCCTCCTTTTAACCAACTCCTCCACACTCACTCTCTGCCAGATTTTCATCGCGTCATGCACTACTCTCCAGCACTCTGTTCCGGACGGATCTCCTGGTACCTGACCTGCCTTCTAACCCTGACCACGTCTCCTCGTCTCTGCCCCGGTAACCTGACCTACCTTCTGTCTTTGGACTTTGCATCTGCCTGCTCCCTGTCTGCCTGCAGCCTGCCTGGACTTCCTCTCCGGAGACTCCTGCCCCATTCTGAACTTAGACTGTGCTCGCCGACCAGGCTTCCTGATTGTCATCTGTTTGGACTCTTGAACATTGGCAATAAAGTTCTGAACTGTTCCAGTCTAGATTTCTGCTGCCCTTGGGTCCGCTCTCACACTCGCTACACTAGTTTCAATTTTTTTTCCTAGATATTTCAACACAGTGCTGTAAAGATTTCCACTTAAGTGAGAAAGCATATTCAAATGTTTAAAAAAAAACTCTTGGATTTTCCAGTCAAGACAACTACATTATGCATTCCACTTGCCTGAACCTGCCTGAAGAGTTTACTTGGCCAAAGTAAGTGTTGATGACAACAACAGAGCTGATTCCTATTTCTAATAAGTATCTCCAAAATTCTTTGGCGGTAACAGCCAGCGGTCCGATGACTAAAATTACAACCTGAATTACCGCAACCCAGATCTAACTGACTGAATTACATTTTAAAGTGGTCTCCAAAAGTTTAAAGACTAAGAAAAATTTACTGACAAATGTATTGTCTACAGCCACGCTATAGATTCATTAAGCATAGCAGATTCATCCTCTGGAGACCAAGAACATCTGTAGAAAATTTCATGCCAACTCGTCAAGTGTTTTAGTCTGGCTGAGGGTAGAGAAACCAAAGTTGCCTTCCCCAAAGCCACCGTTCCAGCATTGCTATTAGTCTCAGCTTTGGTTGAGTTAGATAAATTAGAATACAAAAAAATTGGATTGTAAGAACCATTCATAAAACATTACTTTTGTCCACTATTTTTTCAGGGGAGTTCCGACTAAAAAAAAAAAGGGAAAAAAAAGCACAAAGAATAAATTATGAACTACAGTGTCAATAAGTCAGGATTTTGTGATTTTACCTTTGGCTCTCTGTCTCTACATGCAGGAACATGAAATGGCCTCATAATTTTTCCCTCTAACAGCTCCTGTAAGAGTTGGTGTGACCTTCCCCTGCCGCACCACAAACACTGAGCCCTCAGTTTATTCAGGCAGCCAACCACGGGATGCCAGTGACAAGATGCAACTTGAAGATCAACACTATCACTTTGCAAGGTCAAACACTTGAGGTTATGATTCAGGGAACACTGTGACCTTTTCCTCCTCTTGCTCTTCTTCCATTCCTCCTTTCTCTCCTTGCTGATCCATTCATCGCACAGACAGGCAGTGTGTCTTAACTTGTGCTCTGTGTCACTAGAACAGTCAATTTTAGTGGAGGGGGAGGTTCACAAAGGAGGAGGAAAAGGTGAGTAGGTTACGAAAGAGACAGAAGGTAAAGGAAGGTGTGGAGACTGTTTGGGCTGCACACACTCAACTGTTCATACTGTCAATAAAACCAAAGTGCCTTTCTCTAACTGAATTTTTTTCTGTAAGCAGACGTTGTAAGTTTTCATATTGTGCAGCTACTTTATCATTTTATCAAGACAGACTTTTAAGTAAATTATCTTTTCAGTTTAGCCTTACAAAGAGTGGCCTCGGATACCGATTCAGAAGTGAAACAACGATCAGCCACCTCCTCTACATGGATGACATCAAGCTATATGCAAAGAGTGAGCCAGACATCGACTCACTGATCCACATCACCAGGATCTACAGCACTGACATTGACATGCCATTCGAGCTAGAAAAGTGAAGAGAGGCAAGATGATCACAACAGAAGGGTTTGAACTGCCAGAAAGCAACATAGCCGATGTTCAGGACAGCTACAAATACCTTGGGTGTCAGGGTTCGGTAGTTTAAATTACTGTTTGTTAGGGTCATTCTGTGTTTCCTGTTTTATTTTGAAATTTTGGTTGTGACTTATTCCACATGTCCTGTGTATTTAAGCTGTGTGTTCCTTTCCTCCTGTGCCAGATTGTCTTTTCTGTTTCCTGAGAGCGGTCCAGCGTTATATCCTTCGTGTGTTTCCTTGTGTATGATTCTGTTTGTTTTTCAGTTCCTGGATTTGCCTGGTTCCTTGTATAGTACCTTTGCTTGTTAGTCTGATCTCCTGGTGTCGTCCCATTTTCCGATTAAACGACTTTGAATTAAGAACTTCCTATTGTGTCTCTGCATAGTGAATCCTCCAGAGTCTGTACCTGATATTGGGATCCCGCAGGCAAATGAGAATCATGAAGAGGCCGCAAGGAAGTCAGCCCCATGAAATACCTACGTAGAGAAAGGCAGGACAAGTGAAGGTAGCTGAATGGCCAAAACAAAATCCGGGCCATGACACCTATGACCTGCACGTCTCCAGATACCCTGCTGGCATAATAACCTGGCCAAAGGAGGAGATAGAAGACACAGATATCAAGACAAGGAAGCTCCTCCCCATGCATGGAGGGTTTCACCCCAAGTCCAGCAACTTGAGGCTGTACACAAAGCGGAAAGCGGGAGGCCGAGGATTAGTGAGTGTCAGAGCCACTATCCAAGATGAAACAACAAAGATCCAGGAATACATCAGGAGGATGGCCTCTAATGATGCCCTGCTAAGTGAATGCCAGAGGTAGCAACCAAGTGAGGAGAAGGAAGAAGAAGAGAGATCATCATGGAGGGACAAGCCCCTGTGCAGGGTGTACCACCAACAGATAGAGGAAGTGTCTGATATCGAGAAAACATACCAGTGGCTGGAGAAGGCTGTTCTCAGGGACAGCACAGAGGCACTGATCATGGCAGCATAAGAACAGGCCTTGAACACAAGATCAATAGAGGCTGGGGTCTACCACAGCAGACAGGACCCAAGGTGCAGACTGTGCAAAGATGCTCCTGAGACAGTGCAGCAGATAACAGCAGGGTGCAAGATGGAGGTAGGTGAGGCATACTTGGAGCATCACAACCAAGTAGCTGGCGTAGTATACAGAAACAGCCATACCGAGTATGGGCTGGAGGTTCCGGGATCAAAGTGGACAACACATCCAAAGGTGATTAAGAACGACCCAAGTTAAGATCCTGTGGCACTTCCAGATCCAGACCAATAGGATTGTGGGCTGACCAACTGAATATCCTTGTGGTCGACACACAGGAAAAGAAGGCGGTAGTGGTAGAGGTCGCTATCCCAAATGATAGCAATATCAGGAAGAAGGAACACCAGAAGCTCGAAAAAATACCAAGGGCTGAAAGAGGAGCTGGAAAGGACGTGGGGAGTAAAGGCATCAGTGATACCAGTGGTGATAGAAGCACTTGGAACTGTCACCCCCAAGCTGGGAGAGTGGTTCCAACAAATCCCAGGAATAACACCTGAGATCTCTGTCCAGAAGAGCGCAATCCTAGGAAAAGCTAAGATATGCACAGGACCCTCAGGCTCCCAGGCCTCTGGTAGAGGACCCGAGCTTGAAGAAGACACGAGAGCGTCCACAGAGGGCAAGTGGGGAATATTTTTTTCAGTATACATATCCCACCAATGCTTTTCTTTTGCTAGTTTCTGTGAGTGTGTGGCAATTTTAATTTGCTTCTCTCTGTTGTGACATTTGACAGGAGCTCTCCAATTTTCACAGAGGGCAGAGAGGTGGTTAAGAAAGGAATTACTACTCTTAGATACCCACCAAGCTGATTACCTATTGACTGGTCTAAACACCCTGTGTCCGTATCACACAGATTCTGTGTGTACCTGACTTATCTGTTACAATCCAATTCTACCTGTCTTACTTATTTTTATTTGTGTTTTCCTTTAAATTAAACACACACACAACCAGACCGACACAGCTTGACATTTACGTGGAGGTTATATTAGGACTGATTGGCAAGGCAGCATCACAATCACAGCAATCAATACACTAACCAGAGTATGACATCACTGTGTGAGATGAACCCATGTTAGTACTTATCTGTCCAATATGCCACTCAGCTGACACTAACCATCACAAGTAGCTAATACAGTTGAGTGTTATCTCTGGCCTTCAAAGTAAGAAAGTATATATGAATGAAATAATACTATATGTGAGCAACTGTTGTTAATAATTGTTTTCTCAAACACATAACTCCTTAAAATTAGTTTCTATTCTACTGAATATCTAATTGTCAGCTTTTAAAAATTCCAAGTGCAAAGCTACTGATAAAAATGGGTAATAAGTTGCATTCAAACACAAAACCGATTTAAAATTAAGTTTCTGAGACAAAAACAAAAAAATATATTTCAGGTAGATAGCCCATGATCATAATTCCATCGTATCACAATGAGTTATCTTGTCTTTTACAGCACTATGGCTTGGAATGAAAGCACTCCACAATTGTAATACATCATATTACACTCATTTTATTCCAATGTTTGAATTCAGTGTGCCAGGTTTATGCAGTACATTTCCCTTAAATATTCCTGCAGTGGAGTGAAGCTTACTCAATGGCATGTAAACCGCTATGAATTCCACAATGCAATCTACATTTGGAAAAAAAAAATACAGTCAAGGATGACATTACAAGTCTTTGATTAAATAAAATGACAAATGTATATTCTCAAAATCTCAAATTTACAGGTCACTATTGAACAAACTTATGAGATCAGTACAGAGGGAGTAATGACAGCTACTTTGTTCAAAAAAGTTCATGTAAAAAATTAACATTCTGGTGTGAGTAACAGGAAAAAACAATGTCAATAACTTCTGTTAAAATGGCCCCATTTTTCTCATCATATTTTGAATAAGCTCCATCCCTTAATGACAAATGCTGGCTTTATCTTAAATATTCTTAATAGAAAACCCCAAAGAAGACAGCAGTAAATACTAATCTATAATTAGGTATTCTAATAAATAACCGTTAATCAGTCAATTTTAATCTATTACAAATTTACAATACAATTCCCTATCATTTCTCCAGACTTTTTCTCTACAGACTTTTACATAATTGCAGTTCACTCAAACTTGCCTGCTATCATAACAGAGTTTGTCACAGTCAGGAAACTAAAGTGGAATGACTTCCTTACAAGCTAACTATCGCATCTGTGTTAGCTAAAAGAAGCTATAGTGATGCGCGTCTTAAGCAGTAACTGAGAGGATTTGCTGTATGGTGGAAAAGAAAATGATGCCAATAAACCTATTTCTGAATCAACTTAACTATGTTGAAATGGGCTATGGCATTCCCTCAACAGTCACACTGGCCATGTTTAGAGGTACATGAGGCCATGTTTGCTGGCTACACCAACAGTGTGTCTATTACAAATAACTGTTGGACTGTGTAAACTGCAGAATTACTTCACAGTTACATGCCACTTCACAAATGAAAATCGGCATTTGAAATCAGCAGCTATGCTATCAAGGCCACATCATACAGCATATCATGGTGCTCATACACCAGAAAGTAAGTGCTTAAATTTTACATTTAAATATATCTATGTTTCTATATTCCTCTTTTTTCATTCTGTGCTTTATGTGGATCAGTGCAATACTTATTCTTATGTTTCTACGGCTTTGTGTTATCTTTTACAGGGCAGAGAAATGCATGTAGAACTTGGAGTCCAACACAAATTTCCCCAAGGGGACAATAAAGTGTATTGTATTGTATCGTACACCAATCCAAACTATGCCAACTAGATGCACCACGTTATTTCTGGTGAGTCCCTTCAATCATAGCACTGTTGCGAACTGGAAAGCAAGCAGTGTTTGTTTATTTGTTGTTTTTTTTTTAATTTGGCGGTTGGTAATGTTTAATAATTAACTATTGATCATTAAGGTGTTCAACTATTGGCTGAGGGAAAATAATAAAATATGTATCCCTAGCTAGGGCGGTTAATAAAGGCTAATAAATAAAAATGTTGCTAACACAGCAGACAAGTAGCAGCCACCATCGCAACCAAGAAATTATAAATGAACATCAATCCCTGATATGATATGATGACACAATTGTTCAATCACAATAATTCGGACACAGGAATAACAAAGTTGAAATATTACTTCACAAGAAAGGTGATATATTAATCACTTTTTTGGTTAGAAATTAGAGAATAACAATCTTCCTTACCAACTAACAGTAAATAGGAAAGATTAATGAATGACACAACAATTTTCTAAGAACCCTGTAACATCAATTTGACACTTGAACCCGAATCAAAACAGAAGGAAAAACAAAGAAAAAAGCAGAAAGATTGTTGAGTCCAATTACTGAAATCGGATGAATGAAGAGTGAATAAAGGGAGAAAGATGTGTATTAGCAAGCACTGACTTAACAGGAAGCAAAAGCCTTTTCATTTCTCTGATTGTACTATCCATTATGAGAGTTCCCCTAACACAAAAACATGCAATTTTTTGAAGCATTTGCATTTAATAGTAAAAAGACTGAAAAAAACAAGGGAGTGAGGGTCAAACAAACACTGCTCCCACCCTGAAGAGCATGGGTGATATGACAAGAGATGGAGGGAATAAGATGCAGTAGATGCAGTGCATGTTAGAGGTGGAGGGCAGACAAACATGGTGCTTTGAAAATGGTGAAAAAAATATTAACCTGTCCCTCAGAAGTCATCTCTTGCGCACATATAACTGTGTCCAAGCAGAGACACAAACGCACGCGCCCCTTCGATTCAATCAAAGCAGCTGCCATTATGGAGGCAACGTGCAATGAATCATGGAATTGATGATGCGCCCTTGCAAGGGGACAAGTAATTTGTACTGCCTGGGAGATGATGGGAAGAAGGTATGGATGTAGAGAGTAAGGGAACAATGGAAAAACGGTAGAAGAGAGGAAGAGGAGAGTTAACAACATGAGTAGTATCTTTTGAGTTCCTGCAGTCATCCCTCCTCCACCTGAACCTGACCTCATCGACCTGCTAACAACAGCACAAAACCCCCAAATAGGACAAAACACAAGCAATAGGAAAAATGTTGTATGAGGCTTATCACAGACAAGAGCTCCCTCCATACATCATTCACCCACTTTCTCCAACAGGGTGTTTGTTACTCTGTGTTTGGGGGGGTGTAGTGGGCCTGAACAAAAAGACAAACTTTCCCTGTCTTTGTCTTGCCATTCTGTCCTCTTTCTGTAGCAAGAGGAATGAAAATTCAAAACCGCACCACGGAATCCTCTTATATATTCAGACCAATATCTCCCTATTTCACACAAGCAAAAGGGTGAGCATGCATGCATGCATGCACAAAGCTGCTCACATGGATTGACATAAACACAAACACACACACACCCACACACACACACGGGTAAGGTATTCAACCCTCTTTCCTTCAATCCCGGAGAGCAGACCCAACTCTCCTCTCCCCTCCGGGGTTAGGAGGGGGGTTCAATGTCTCCTGTCTCTGCGGTGAGAGTAACAAGATAACAAGAATGGTGGAGACAAGAAAAAAGTATGGAACAGAAGAACAAGAAAGGTTAGGAAGACAGAGAGACTGAGGGGTGCCAATTATTTGATGAGAGCTTAAAATGTAGATATACACAGAATGAACAAACCTGTATGTGTTAGTCTGCAACTAATTATTTTTTGTGATAAATCAATGAATTATGTATTCCCTAAATTGAAGATTTGAAGATTGAAGATCTACAAGTGTCAGGAACTGAACCTTTAAAATTTCACTGACTAACCAATAAAACTACTTTCTTATAATGTTCTTGAATGTTCTTAAATATCTTAACATGATCAATGCAATCAACAGATTAATCATTTAAATAATAAAATTTTAGCAAGGTTTGTGAATAAATATCCCTTTCATACGCAGAGAAAATGTTAAAATATTCTAAAGATATTGTATCATGCCAACAACTTTCCATCCAAACGCCCACACACACCAATACACATTGGATCATTTTGGGTTACTGATGGAAAACGCTGTCTCTCCCTGCTATCTATCCAGTAATGTACCCTTCATCAAACTCACACACTCTCTTCTGCCAGAGTACTATGCAAAACACTTCAAAATACACATCAGTGCGTGCAGTCACATACATACAGGGGTCAGCCGTGTCTGACGACTGCTCTCCTGCTATATTTTCCCAAAAACATTTGTCCTACTTGCCAGCAAACAGCAAAAGTCAATACTACTAATCATTAACATAATGACTGCAAATGAAGATTTGAGTCTTAGGCTGTATGAGGCCAGTACAGGAAACTGCTTAAGAACTCAGCACAATCACTAATAAAAGCTCCATGAAAGTGTATCTAATTAGTGAAGTCATTTAACTACTAATGCTCTAGGATTAATTTAAAAGCTCTTCTGACCAAGTCCAATGACCTAATGACAAGTATGTTGGCGCTCTTGTCTCCAAATACTGCAGTTCATATTTTGCCATGCAACGTCAGAGTGAGTGATGAAACTATAAGCAGTACAAATTGGAAGCCATAGGACAGGTTCAGTGGCAGAGAGTGACTGTTTATAAAGAAGCATGCATGCTCACAGAGCTTCCAAAATCACATAAATCACTGGTACAAGATGTGGCTATAATTAAGTCAGTAATCCTTTGTGTCGCTACTACTGTTGAAGACAATACTGATAAAATAACCTGGATTTAAAAACCTTTTTGGTGATTTTGTTTGTTTATACATTTGTGTTACCTAAAATTTAAATGGTTAAATTTCTACAAAAAAAGAATTAAATTTGTGGATGAATCACACATGAAATGCACACTCACACTAGACTGACTGTAGCTTGCAAAAACAGGGAGTTGCTGCAAATATGTTTACAAGGTGCCATGTCTTGTACACACAGATCATTTTTGTTTTAAACTAAACATTGTCTCCTTTCAAGGAGCACAACTTAGAAACCGCCTCAGGTAACAGAAATGAATGAGAAATTGGGAGAAAATACAAAAAAAGCTGTTGATGTTGTGCCTTTCTGTCAAAGTTATTTTTAAAAAATCAATATAGGATTAAAGTGCATGGTGTATGCAAATGGTGTTTTCCTTTATTTCTCTTTCCAAACAGTTGTAAAATGCACTATATAAGACCATCATTTCTGTAAGTTCAACTATGTGTGTCTTCACAGTGCTATACTGTTACATATTCAAGTTGGAGGTACTGGATCAACTATGAGCTTCTTTGCAACAAAATGTTCTTAGATAGAACTTTTCAAGTTTATGCAAGGCAACTGCTAATCTAATCATAAAGATGACTAGGAATATGAATAATGTCATCATGGAAACATAATGCCTGCAGTAGTTCTCACAGATCCATTGTCAACATCTCTCCACACATAAAATCACTGGGCTATGTCGGAACACCCCCTCGTTTAAAAAAAAAAAAAAAAAAGGTACATTGATGTACTGTAAGAAGTACATCAAAGGTATATTTGTCTTTTAAACAGTTCTCTCCTCAACAAATATATTTAAGACGGAAAACCAAGGAGCTGACTGGTCAAGATCGCAGCCAATCCACATCGCACCTTTAGAACCATTCTATCTAGAGCAAG
Organism: Mola mola; assembly: GCA_001698575.1. Lineage (NCBI taxonomy): Eukaryota > Metazoa > Chordata > Actinopteri > Tetraodontiformes > Molidae > Mola > Mola mola. The sequence continues at coordinate 12,929,879 of KV751317.1, forward strand.
CTTTTACAAAATGCAGCTCAGGGTGTTATTGGTGCGGAGACTAACAAAAATGTTTTTCTGTTGCTAATTTGCATGAATTCCACGTCGCACCTTTAGAAGCATTCTATCTAGAGCAACCTTTTACAAAATGCAGCTCAGGGTGTTATTGGTGACGAGACTAACAAAAATGTTTTTTGTTGCTAATTTGCATGAATACCACGGCAGTTTATTCCCAGACACAAGGCCATGAGTGCCCTCCAGAAATGGACAAAACTGTGATTTTGATAGCTTTTCAATATGGTGAGTCCCTGGGACCCCCAGGTGGTGGTGACATGAGTGGGTCACTAGGAAATTAAATGGGTCCCCAATAAAATTTAGATTTTGGTTTATTGGTACATTTGGTGATAAATCCATACATGTTCAAAATGTGTCTGGAATCAAAATAAACAAATAAAATTCAAACGCTGAAAAAATTATCGCAAAACTCTCACAGCATACAAATTTCAACTAATAGCATTTTTGAAGCATCATAAATAGCACCAAAATAAATTACCAAATTTCAAATGAAAAAAACGGTGTCTGTAGTAGTACTAACTATCAATAAAAGTACTGATTTTAACACACAAAACATTTCTGCAACAAAATAACTGTCACCCAAAAAACACCAACATCTTGTGTTTGTATCATCAACTAAATCAACTGAACTCAGTCAATCTCTGTGAAACTTTTAGCACAAAAATTTTAACTTTAACACAGTGGTAAGTTTTAAGAAAAACAAAACGATGCAGTTATGTTTGCGATGTATAGTAATCAAGTTTATAGCATATATAATGACTACTTGTACTTCATATTGTAAAGTTTTCTCTGCTTGACCTCTTTCTATTTTGTCAGTGCCTCTTCAAAATGGAACTCTGGCCTTTTGGAACCCAGGTTAACCTTGAGAAGCTGCTCTTGGTGTTCCAATGACAGGCTGTTCCTGTGAGGGCTGAGAATGAGGTTCTGAGCGGAGAACCCTTGTTCGCAGCCAGCTGTATGCACAGCCAGGGTTGTGGCCAGTTGAGCAAGGATGGTGAGGTTGGGGAAATGTTTAGGTGATATTTTGTCAATAATGCCCGAAGCTTCCACATACTATCTCTGGGGCATTGATGTGCTTTGACAAATTCTCCACTAGAGCCCACCCCTCTCGACTTTGTTCAGCATAGATCAGGGGCTGGGTAGTGATCTGGTGGTTCTCCCCACCCTCTCTTTATTTATGGGTTTGGTCATGCCCATAGTGAGCAATAAGCAGTTCTAACTCCTCCTCTCCATAGATCTTCAACTCTTCTTCACTCATGAAGCAGATGGGATAGAGGCTCATCACACCAAATGCACACAACAGCGAGGTGTTCGGAAACCTGGAGTGCACATTGCTTATCAATTTGTCAATAAATTTGATGCACAGCTGCTCTAAAATCAATGTGAACTTTGTGATTTGATGCTCACCCCTGTATATGTTACCCTAGATGTCGCTGGCTAGTGCTGTTAGGATGGGGATGTCATTTCCTTGATCTTTTCCAGATCCTTAGTGGCAACATCAAGCTTCACTTTTATCAAAGCTAAATCCATGTTTTCTGTTTGCAGGAACTGGGATAAGACTGTAACCGGGGACATAGCATCCATCATCAATGAAGTGTTACTAATGAACTTCACTGAGACAATCTTCTTCTTTAGGCCACTGGTCTTTGGGTCTGTCCTGACATCCTGGGACACTTCAGATGTCTCTGGATGTGGTCAAACCTCTGCCAGAGGGGGGAGTGAAGACCATTCTGAGAGGGTCCTCAGGCAGACACTCCCTGCAGACCCTCACAATTTGTTCGGGCCAGCCGGGTATATCCTCCCAGAAAACCTGATCTGACAGTTCCTATTTTGTCCTGGTGCCAGGTAAACTTATGGACACCCTTATTTCTGAACATGGAGTTAGTGAAGGACAAACTATGGCTAGCACAGAGGTCGAATAACTGAGTATCTTTTAGGTTCATATCAGACAGGCTGTTCCTCCCAATCACAGCCCTCAGTTCACACTATTATTGCCCATGTGATCATTGAAGTCCAACAAAAGAGTCCCCTGTAGGAGCAACTTCTAGCACTAATTGCAAGGACTCCAAAAGGTGGGGGTACTCAGAACTGCTGTTTCATGCGTAAGCACAAACAACAGCCTTTTACTGCCACATGATCCACAAAGAATAGTGCCCCATTAGGGGCAGCGCAGGGTGCACAGATCTTTGTTTCGAAAAAACAAAAGGTGTCTTTATGAACTGTGACCATGCCAGAAGAATAATGCACCCAACAACAAAGCTACTTGGGTTGTTAGAGCTGTTAAACCCCTCCACCATGATGAGATGGGGATCACAGATGATTCTGTTTTTGTCTGTTTACATGAATTAGAAACAGCCTGTATTGATGAAAGGTGCATCAACTTTAACTCATATTTTTCTGCAGAAAGCAGTTATGTTGTCAAGTCACAATCAAAAGTGCCATGCTAATGTTGTGATCACTTAAAATTTCAGATGACTCTTGACGAACTTAGGGACTAGGGCAGAGAGTTGGGAAGAAGTAAAAGTCAGATAGGAGAAAGTAACTGATAGCAAGGGAGCAGGGACAGATGTCACATGTCAATAATGAGCGGTCCCAACTACTCAGTAGCATGAACACACAATCATAACCATTGAGATTCAGAACTGATGTTCAAAAGTAAATTTCTTAAAAATACTTCAGAATTTCAT
>KV751317.1:12932670-12967272 GCA_001698575.1 Mola mola
ACTGAGGTGCAACAGTTGTTTACACAAGTTCTTGAAATTCAGCGTGTCTCCTTAGGTTAGCAGTGACGTGCACAGTAAGAAATTTTTTTACTCACATGAGGGAGCGGATATGTCAAAACATACGGCACCAGCACAAAGCAGGCAAGAAAAAGGAGAAACAGAAACAGAATTTGCTTTAATGCAGCCATATATTCCCTGCACATTTATAGTATGTTTTCCACAACAGGGGCTATTGAAAACTAAGTTTTGAGGGGGAAAAAAAAAAAAAGAGACAGAAGAAATAGAAATACAAGCAAAATGAAGCAACATTCTGAATTTGTGAACTGCAGTGCGAGGGATGTATATTGCAAAACGGTAACTGTCAGGCTCCTGTCCAATCATATTCATAAAAAAATATAATGGCTGAAAAATGTTGGAAGCAAAGTGTTTGCAGCTTGAAAAAGTCAGTGGAGCTGAGCAACACAGAGGAGAGGAAAGGAGAGGTCTACATTTTGATATAATTTCTTGATTCTGCATTTAGTGCATTATTTACTTTTGCGCTTTCCAGTTCATCTGAAGATCAAGGTCTAACTGTCTTTCTACTTTCTTTTTCTAACAAACACACTGCCTCTCCTAATTTAAACACTTTCATATAGAAAAATCCTAGAAATAAGACGAAGAGAAAAGCACAAAGAAGGTACAACAGAAACAATCACAGTAAGAGGAAATAGTGCATCTAGGCTTGTGCTTGACTGTTTATAGGCTGTGATGCCATTTAAGACTACATCTACTAGGTGCAGGGTCTGGACTCGGCAATCTGCCAACATGCCTCACGCACTAAGTTGTAAAATAACACACACATATTCACACACATGCACCACTAAATGCACTGGGTAACAAAACGAGAGAAATTACTGCCTGTTAGTTATAACCCTCTGCAAGGCATACAAAGCATTCAGTGACAGTATAGCGGTAGGTCAACACAAAGGGCTGGGGAGGTTTTGCGTTGATGTGATTGGTAGAAATCGTATTTCTTTCAAAGGTTTAGATGTATGTTTTATAATAAACTCTGGATTGCAGAGCTAGTCAAGGGGGTCAAATTTTTGTAAAAAATAAAGTAAATACTGATATAAGAAACAGTCGAAAATGTTAGTGCTAGCAAGTAAATTAAACTAAATTACATTAGCCAAATGGTCAAATTAAAAAATCCAACAAACTGTTCTTGCGATTTTGTGCTCACAAGAGAATGGCTCCGGATGGACAGAAGGACAACCCAAAAAACATCATGCTTCTGGCCTTGACTACTGCTGGTACAGAGGCATGAAATAGGCAAAGACCTTTAGATCAACTGAGGCAGTTGCACAAAAACCAGCAGAATTTTTGAAGTCAAATACATATCCTTACCCAGACAAACTATGCCTACACACAGTGCAAACTAAAATAAATTTCTGCTATATCTCAGCCTCCTATGATGTAACAGTATAAATGAGCCAATCACATGTTACAGGTCCTCCCACAGGTTCAAAGACATCAAGATTATTATCCTGCCCCCATATTGAGTTTGAGTGTGCATCTTGTGTGTTTGCGCATGTATCTATTTATGCATGGTTGGGATCAGTGAGAAATTGTGAGCCAGTCTGCATTGTACAGTGGCCCTTTCAACCTCCTATCTATCTATCCAAAATGACAGGAAGGGTTAAATCCATCACTTTGAAGTATGATTCTGTGCTCCCTCCCTGCACACTATGACCTCTCATTTACTTTCTCTATTCACCCTAGGTTCTGCCATTTTGCCAAACTGCTGTTAGCTGTAGTGCTCTTAAGTTAACAAAGATTACATATAGATTATCTGGATAAGAAATTACTCTGATTGCTTCTAAATTACAGTGTAAGAGATTTGTCACATATATCCTCCAAATACAGGTGGGGAAAAAGAAGTGCAAATATGCCTGTTGCTGACAAAATAACTGAACAAGTGGAGACAAAAGACAAGAGAACATCAGTAAGACACACATGCCACAAAGAACCATGTGTAATGTTTGCTATTGCATTTTAATATGGTTAAGGAAAATTTTTTTTTAACTTTCAGACTTACAGCAGGAGACGGCCCACTGGTTATCATAAAGATATAGTATTTAGCAGGTGCATTGCTAGTGTTGCCTGCCCCCCATGCATATTACTTCTAAAGTTAGATGGAATTACCTTACAATGCAGGAAAATGTTTGGAATAGTTGAGGTATGAAACCTACTAAACTACCTGATATTAAACCATATTTTCTATCCGTTGTTCTTCATTTAAAAAGAGCATTTAGTATTCATTTTTCTTTACTAAGAAAGGCACACTTGATCAGACTAGGCTAACCCTCTTTCAACCTTTGTTACTCCTTTTCTCAACAGCTGAATTTTTGATGCTTTTAAATCAAGCTTTTTTGGAAGATCTAGGCATATAAATCTTCCAAATCCTAACTTGGAAACACAGACGTGGAAACAAAAGCTCATTTTGACATTTCCCTTATGCACTGCTTCCTCACCTATCTTAACCTCCTGCCTCCACCTATTTTCCTCTCTGAGTTTTTAAATCATTCTCCAACTTTTCCCCGTGCAACTCCTCTTCCCTCCTGCAGTCTGAGCGCAACAAAGCGATGTGTTGAAAGCAAAAACCTGATCGTTGTTGTCATGTCAGAGCTTCTTAGAACTGGGAAGTTGTCATGAGGTCTCCAACACAATCCTTTCTGTAGTTGTCAGAGAGACTTAAATGCTGTCTTTAGTGCTGACATGCAAAGGCGCACACACACACTCACTATATCTGACATACAACTCTGGAGTCCTTCAATCCAGATCTCTGTGTGTGTGTGCTACGTGACAGTGGACTAATATCCTATTCTCTATTCTCAGGATTAGTGAGGACAGTGGTGTGAAAGTAACTTATTTTGTAGCTGTGCAGACTTTAAGAGTTGTTTAAGAGGTGAATGAGACTTAACAAGATATGACGGGTCATTCTCTATGCTCCTTCACACCACATAGACAAAATCACATAGTCCCTTTCTCAAACAACCACACATACCGTACTCACACAGACTTAAATTAGGGTTAGGGCTAAGGTTATCTTTGCCTTAAAGTGCTATATTCCAAGCCAGTGACAGAGGAGACATAATCCCTAAATTGCTTCCTGTATCATCACTAATCTCTCCTTCTACTTTCAAGCAACTCATATGCAACACATATTGGACACACAAACACACAACCTGTCAGAGACCACAGCGGTAACCCAAACAGGAAAACCCCCAAAAACCATGCATCAAGTCAGTTAGCTGAAACTGCGGAAAGAAACAGATGGAGCAAGAAGGAGAAATAATGGCGAGTGAGGAGAAGGCACTCTGAGCAGTGGAAGGGTTAGGGAGCAATGAGTATGGGAGGGAGGGACTCAAGGAGAGCGGCTGAAAGTAAAGACAGCAAACAAAAAGACAGACAGATAGTGACAAAAAAAGTGAAAATGACAGGTTGACAGAGAGGTGGAGGTGCAGCAGGGAGAATGGAGAAAGTGAAAGGACAAGGGAAAAAACAGGGGTGAGAGGTGAGGAATGGGAGAGGTTGGGGAGTGTGGTGAGAGAAGATGAGGTCGTAGCCTCTGAGACAGTTAATGAAGACAGCAATGTCAGCATGGGGTTGGGGGAGGCAGAGTAGGTAGAGGAATGGTCCATCTGCTGCTTAGTCTGCTGGGATATGACAATCCCTTCTGTGGCTCCCAATTCTCACTTATACAACCATTAATAAGGGCAGGAAGAGCAAGGGCAGGGGTAGCACCTGATGTTTTGCTTCCTCTAAGCCAACTGAATGAAAAAGCTCAAAATTCTCAAAGTGTAAAGGAGCTGTTGACTCCTGTGCATAAATACTACTTTATTTACATCCCCAAATATCAGTGATATTATTGTTATGGAACCATTATATATAAAAAGCATCGCCACCACAATTGCCTCCACAGATCCATTATGTCAGCACAATGACACAAAAACTATCCGAGGCTAGATCTTCATTTTTTCACATAAATGGAGATCTGGAGTGATTAGATTTTCAGCATTTTTCTGACGACAGTATTGGCCACCAGATGGGGATTTTTATCTTAAAAAATAAATAGTTTCAGACATCTCTCCATTACCATGAGTGTTATCTACAACACACAAAATAGAATTCCATCAGGATGACATATACTTTCATGGTGAGACCCTGTCATGCTGTCGTCTTTGCCTTAGCTGTTTTGTTTTTTGGTTTTTTTTTCAGCAATGCCACACATCTTTCATTACAACATAATAGCACAAAACTATTTGAAGCTGGATCCGTATTATTTGCACGCTAGTAGATACCCATGACATCAGGAGCTCATTGGATTATCAGCATTCTCTGACAGCAGGATTGGCAACCAGATGATTAATTATACTTTCTATATTCTGTAAACACCATAATCCCAAAACAAAATTAAAATATGGTGTTAGCAAACTTTGGGTTCTCAAACAATTTGGCTCTCATTTTTGTTAAGACGATAGAACTGGGTAGATGACTGTGTGTATTTCTTTTTGCTGTTTTTGAAGTCTCAAAAATACTTGGTATACAATACCTTAAAGGCATCACCCAGCTCTATCTGAGGCAGCTGATTAGCTTAGTGCTACTTAGTGCTAGTCAGTAGTGACTTGAGATGCCATCTAATGTTATTGTTAAACAAAAATTGATTGAGAAATGACCAAAGATAATTAGAGTTACTAAAATTAGGTCCATAAGTATGACACACTTTTTATTCTTTCAAACACAATGGATTTGAAATAATGTGATAAAAGTGCAGACTTTAAGCCTTATTTGTAGAATTTTTACAAAAATGTTGCATTTACTATAGGGTTTACATTAAAAAGGCCATTTTATGGAGAGTACCTCAATTGTCTGGGGCTCAAAAGCATTTGGACAATTGACCGACAAGCACTTTCATGGCCATTACTTCAAGACAAATGAAGCATAGAAAATGTCTGGGGTTGATTTTAGATATTGAATTGTCATTTGGCAGCTCTTTGACTGGAGTTATCAATATGAAGTCCAAGGAGATATCATTACAAGTGAAGGTGGACATAATTACACTGAAAAACAAAATAAATAAAAAATAAATCTAAGAGATAGTAAAAACTGCAGGAGTGCCCAGATCAACAATTTGGTACACTCTTAAAAAGAATGCACTAGTGAGCTCAAAAACATCAAAAGGCTTGAAAGACCACAGAAGACAGCTAAAGTGAACGATTCGAAGAATCCTTTCCTTGGTGAAGAAAAAACCCTTCTGTCATCAAGAAAAGTCAAGAACACTATTTATAGAATGTAAATACAAAGGGTTTATAACAAGGTGAAAACCACTGGTAACATTCAAGAACAGGAAGGTCATATAAGGCTTTGCCAGAAATCATTCAAAAGTACCTCCCAAGTTCTGGAATCATGTTCTTTGGACAGATAAAACCAAGATCAACTTGTATTAAAATGATGGGAGGAGAAAAGTAAAAGGAAGGAAAGGAACAGGAATGCATCCCACATCATGTGTCAAACATGGTGGAGGCAGTGTTAAGCCATGAGCATGTATGGCTGCCAATAGAATGGGCTCAATGATGTATCAGGATAAATTATGAGGTGTATAAGGCTATACCCCCTGGTCACATCCAGCCAAATTTTAAAAAACTGATAGGACGGTTCTTCACAGTGCAGATGGTTAATGACTCTAAACATAGTGCAGAAGCAACTCAAGACTTTTTGAAGGCAAACAAATTATATTCTTTAATGGCCGAGTCATTCACCTGATCTCAAGTCAACAGAGCAGCATTTCAGTTACTGAGGACAAAACTGAAAGGAGAAAGATCCACAAGCAAGCAGCAACTGAAGGGGGCTGCACTGAAAGCCTGAAAAAGCACCTCAGGAAACTCAGGAAACTAAGAATTTGATGATGTCCATGGGCTCCAGACCTCAGGCAGTCATTGACTGTAAAAGATTCTCTTCCAAGTATTAAAAATACGGTTGTATTTACATTATGTTAGTTTGACCAAATAATTTTGAGCCCCTAAAATGAAGGCACTCTGTAATTCCTAAAAAGGGAATACCATACTTTTGTAAATACTCTTATATTACAGTTCACACTTCAATTACATCTTGTTCGTTTTATTTCAAATCTATTGTGGTTGTGTTCTGAGGCAAATGATAAAAAATGTGTCACTGTCAAAATAAATCTGGAACAACCTGTTTATCCAAATTAACCACCACTCCAATGAAGAGCAAGTTAAAAGCTTCTCAGAGTCACCTTTCAAATCTACAGGCAATTAGAGCAGGATACTCAAAACATGAGTTGTTGCAGGATTCCTTTAAAAATTTAAAAATAATAAAGCAAAGCTCTGAAAGCAGGGAAAGTCTGGTCTACAGAAGACATATTTTCACATGAAAAAAGTTACCAACAAAAATGTAATTCACTGTAGGAATCTGACCTATATCCCCATATCTTTAAGCACAGTAATTGATGGTCTTTATTGTTAAGAGCCGCCACTAAATTTAAATTATCATTTATTCTATCAATTGTTTTCACAATTAGTCTTTTAATTTAAAGATTAAGTAAACCAATTCCTTGGTTTTTGCCCAACAAACAGCCCTAAAAAAAAAAAAAAAAAAAAAAAAAAAAAAAAAAAATGAAATACTTACATTATGATTAATTACGACTATGAAAAATTATGATAAGAAAATCTTCCTACAAGCAGTCCCATTTCCCTCAAGAGTTCCTCTTAAAGTTAATTTAAATCAGACAGGAAGACACTGGTGAGACATGTTTTGAGAGGAAAAGAGAGCAATTACCAATGAAACTGTCCAACATCTTAAAAGTGCCCTTAAATGGTGCTGATTTTGAAAGGCTAACCGAATCACTATGTGGGAATGCTGACCAGCATGGCACACACATGAATGGCTCCACTGTTCTTTATTTTGATGTTGATATTTCTATGGCACATTCAACATTCAACATTTTAGCCATACTAAAAGTGTTAACTGGAGTCCTCTAACGAATGATCACTTGGGATTGTTTTCATTGGCCAGCTGTTGCACAAAGTCTCAAACCGGTATTTTGGTTCTCTCCCAAAGTAAAGTTTTTTATTTTGTCGATGAGATGGGAACTCACTAACTTATTATGAGCCTTCATTACATTATGGATTTAAGAAATTCTGCAACAGCAAAAGGATGGGGAAAAAAAAGTCTTTGAAAGAAGACAAGAAAGCGTGCTTTTGTCAGATTGTTATTGCTAGTATTTTCTATGACAATCGTGATGCCTAGGAAAATAACACTATAAAAAACCTTAGATCAGCATATAGCTGTTAACCCTAAATAAATTACAGGACAAAGCAAGGAGCACAACTGTACTTCAAACTAAGTGACTGGATAAATACACAGGCAACCATGTCAATTAAAGTTCAAACAGTTAAAAGCTACTGCGGGGCAGAGTAAAATCATAACATCACTGATTCAAAATAGCCGGTGGCTAGTGAACAAATCACAAAAGTTTCACCATTGATGAAACACGTATGCAAGGAGCAGAAAAATAATCTGTTGTGCACTCACACCACCAACAGAAGGTGAGAATGACAAAGGTACTCTTTAAAATACTGTTTTAACATTTTAGTACTAGCGATCTAGTACTGGACACAAACATACACAAACACACATCTCCACACTATATTATTGAGTTCCCCCCCCTCTTCCTCCTCACTCTCTTAATGAGCCATAAAGTAAATCTCTCTGTACACATCACAGAAGCAAAAACATATTTTATTGCACTCCAGTACAGCATGGAAAAATACAACTCTCCTGCAGCTGCAAACCATCTTGTCTGGAAGCACTTTCTGTCTCTTAATTTTTATTTCTATTTTTTCTATGTCCCACAGCCTGTTTCTGTCCCTCATAGGTCAGAGAGATAGAAGGAGTGGCAGTGTCATTAGACAGTGACAGCATGCCATGTAACACTCACGCTTACAGAGTGAATGCACATACAGTTTAAGAAATTCTGGAAACCACAATTTTCCTGGAACCAATGAAAAGCATGAGGTTGCCAAGCACAGAGCAGCTTTTTCCTCAAGGCATGCTACCACTGTGTGGTTATGTATGTGTGTGTTAAGGTTAGAGTCACAGCATAGTATACACAGTGGCAAGAGAAAAATGAGCAAGAGAAACCAACCAGTCTAGGCAGTACTCTAGATGGGAGCACAGTGGACCTGAAAAGTATTTGACGTTAATATCAGCCTTACACATACTCACAAGTGCAAACAAAACCAAGTCTTGCAGTGCTGCTACTGAAACACAGAAGAGATGTAAGAAAAAAAAATATATATATACTGTATATACATATATGTGACGTACAGACAATTTTCAGACGTAATAAGAGGAGGGTTTCTTTTTTTTGGGGGGGGGTAGTGGCATGAAAGTTTGAAATAAGTGAGGCACCTGGAGAAAGTGCCATGCTGTCACTGAAGTAAAGGTATATTCTCAAAACCACTCATGCTATACTGCTCAGAGAAAAACTACATAGAACAGAACCCCTTTGTATACTGTAAATGTGTATGTGCATAGAGTGTATAGGACCATTTGTGTGTGCCAGTGCATTGCTATAATATAGTTTATCTCAGTGGAATATGCAGACTTGGGGCTATTAACAACTTAACACATTCAAACCAGCAGTAAGTCATTCCTATTACTCTGTAGTCTGTCTATAACCCTATTGTCTGCTCTTCTGCACGTGCATATCTGAATATATATAATGTTTAAATCTATCAAATCAGTGCAAAAAGGGAAAAGGAAGTACATATTAAAAAACAATGGAGGACAGATGTAGGATATGGGAAGCGAAAAGCAAAGGATAAACAGTGTAATAGAAATGGATGATAGAGTTGATCACAAGGCTGAGTCCGTCAAAGAGGTGGTGTTGACGACAACCCCTCTATCAGTGGAAACGTCATGAGATTTGATGTAATGTGATACGATGGGGAAGCCCAATAGAAATGTTAGCCAGAATTGGAACAGACTGGATCTGCAGCAGCGTACACTGATCACAACCACACATCAACACCCCGCTCAAAGACAGACACATGGCATGCGTGCATGTAGGCAAGGCTGTCTGCCAGTGAGTATTTGTGTGTGTGCAATTTGTTGATCTGCCCCAAAAGAGAATATCATAAGGACAAAAACCAGAAGAATCATCTTGCCCCTTAAAAGGAAGACGGAATAATGATCGGGGGGAAGGGGTTCCATGGTGGAGAAACTGGAATAGTGTCAAGCGTCAAGCCTTCAGCAATGTTTATCTAACTCAGAAAGATCCACTATCCTCGCTGGGTACTTCACTCAGCAACACACATACATTTCATTCAGCATTCCAGATTTATGATGTCTCTCTACCACGCACACACGCATATCATCATTCATGCAGAATTGTAAAACTGCGTCAAAATGAAATGTGTGCAGGCATAATCAATTCCTATATGCTTATGCATTACTAAATATAAGTCTGTGTATGAGTTTTTTTTAGCTTGCTGTGGGAGGTGTGCATGTGAGCACACAAATCCAGAAAGTTAAAGACACAGACACAGAACCATGGCAGGCACATCAATGAAAAAGGTTTCAAATGCATACGCACATTAATTTAGAGGTGGTCAAAGAAGTCCAGGGTGTGATGGATGACAGAGGCCACACAATCAATTTTGCAGGCAATTAGGCACAGAAGCCTGTAGACAGAGATCTGCTCAAATCACCAATAAGCACTTGCACTCACACACACAAACACTGTGAACACTCCGAGGTTGCCACAGGCTATTTCATAAGGGTGTGATTGACTGTTGCTGTCTGTACGTCTGACTTGTACATACAAATGACAACCCCCACACCCAGGGCATGGATGTGGTCTGCAGATTAACTGTAAAATTTATAAATCAGTTTGAAAAATACAGTGTTAGGGCCACTGTATTTTTAAAAGTAATAATTTCCTAATTCTGTGTTCTGAGTGTACTGAAAAGCTGTAATTATCGTCTCAGTTGAGTTTGGTGTGACTTTGGGGGTATCAGTGGTCTGACTGGGAAAACTGCTGGTGAATGTGTACGTCATTGTAGTAGTTCATTACACTGTGACATTATTTGCACCTTCTGAAGTATTTACTTCACAGCAGCTCTCCTGCCAGAGCAGCTTCAGTCTCTCTTTTCCTGTAGCACAGTAGCCTTCAGTGTAGATTTTAGTGGCATGTAACGAGTCACAGGGACAAACTGTAAAAAATGGATGGATCGATTATTAATTTAATAACATAAAAATGCTTAGATACTAATAAACTGATAGACTGATAAAATTAGTAAATTAAAATATAATGCACAGAATACATATATGGTGTTGACTACAAAAAAAGAAGCTTATCATATTTTAAATTAATTTAACCCTAGTTTACCCCTAATCTAATGGATTTAGGAAAACAGAGTCAAAGAAAGCGTGGGGGGGGGGGTTGTTGGTGCATTAGTGTTTTCTCCGGTAAAAGCACTCTGGAGAGTGGGAGCCTTATAGAGTGAGTTTGTATGCAGCTGAATTTGTGTGTGCTGTTGCTGCCTACACTATGAAACACCGAGGGTAAAGGTCATTACTAAGAGATGGAGAAGAAAGTAGGAAGTGCTAAAATGAGCACTTTCATTCCATCCATGCATTCAATGGGACAGTCACTGAATCATTAAGGTTAAAAGAGACTGACTCCAGTGGTCACAATGTGCTAAAATGACCATTCTCCACCAACTGGCTTTCAATCCTTCTACATTTTAGGTGACTTTATTTAAAGACTGCATTGCATGCTTTTGTGACAGGTGAGAACCACATTTCAAGCATCTAGTTTGGTTTGAAAGAAGCGCTTTAGCTCTCCATTCAGCAGTGACAAAAAAGCACGGAAAAAAGAAAGATTAAATAAATCAGTTCAATGAGTTCAGTTAAATTTGTGAAAATAAGCATGTTTTTTGTTTCTTCTGGTTCTAAACAATTCTAGATTCCGATTTTTTTATGCGTAGCGTTTAGTGTATTGAAAAAAACCTTTCCACAAGTTGACTCATATTTAGTCATATGAACACCTTTAATACAGATAAGGAACTTATAAACGTTACAGATACAGCTTAATTCGATTGCTGTCATTAAATTTTATGTTTCAATCATAATATGTTCTTTTCTTGTTGTGGCTCATTTAACAACCGGCTGATCGTTCGACTCATGTGGTGGAACAAAGTGAGCGAGACCGAGTGAAGAAACAGCAACAGTTAGAGGCTAGTTAGAAGTCCAGCAATGTTTTAATTTTTATTTAAGAAGCTAAGCTGTCAATAAATGAAGCTTCAGCTTTTCCAGACCGAGGTGGATTCTGCTGTGCACTGCTTCACTATTGATGGAGAAAGTGAAAGAATTAATCCTGAAACACACCACCCCCCATTTCTCATAGACACAGAGCAGCAAAAGTATAACACAGTCTGCACACACAGCCACACTCTGACAGACTAGACAGGTAGAACATCATCATTCTGAATGATGTCTTGTTCACTGCTAACTCATTAACTTGTCTCGTTAATGAAAGCATAACAAAGGTGAGGTGCTGGTTGTTACCTGAGCTGGGAGGACAACGAGAGCAGCACATCAGACATGGTGCACTCATTGTTACACCACGCACCTGGCCAAGGCGGTTTGTCACGTCTGTAGTGCGCCCTCCCTTGCATGACATATTACATTTGTGACCAGTGTTGCACTGTGGTGAGTCTGACTCAACATTTCTTTAACAAAATCAAGCCACACTTGTGAGCGTCTACCATCCTGACAGTGTACAGCTCTAAACTTACTCAGACTTGTGTCGTGTGCAAATGTAATTAGGAATCGATTGGCAGACGAAATTAAAATTTCTTAATAATCGAAGCTTTGGAACCGGGTCTCGAAACCCAACACTAGCAAAGTATGATTTGTTTCGTTTGATGATGACATCTGACTGTTTCTGTAGATTATCCAACATCAGTACAACCATAATAATGTTCACATTAGAGCACAACCTTTATGTAATTTTTGGAGCTGATACCAATATCGGTGAGTAAAAAAGTTTCTATATCAGATATTGGCCGATAAACACACATTGTTCACAATGATCCTTAAAATGATGTTATCAAATATTTGTAACAAAAATGTAACTGAGGCAGAATATTTTAGAGATAAACAATTATATTTTACTGAATTAAACAACAGCAGTGATCTTAAACAGTAACCTTAATATGACCCAAAACCAAATTTTTTGAAATTGGCTCATCATGATAACATATAAGCCAGTACTGTCACACACTGCCCTGTTGTCTCCTGCTGTTGTCTCCTCCTTGCCACACCTCTTCTTCAGCTCTGATCACCCTCACTTGCTGGTTTCCAGCTGCAACTCCTCCCTGCTCATCAACTACCCAGTATATTGGCTGAATTGTGTCCCTCACTCAATGCCAGGTTGTGTATGTGGAATGTGTGACTCTCCAGCAGATTGACTTCCTGGTTGCGACTCGACTTGATTTGACTCTCCTCTCCTCTCTTCTCTTCTCCTCTCTTCGTCTCTGCCTCGGTAAAACACAGCAGTCTTCTGTCCCCGACCTTGAGTTTCTGCCTGTGATTTTCCTGGTTCTCGTCTGCTTGTGGCGGTTTGGCATTTCACCGCTACATTTTTCTTGAGAGAAATAGTCTACTTTCCTGAATCCTGTGAACCTGAGTTCACCCAAGTCCTCCTACGAACTCCACTCAACTCAAGGTCGGAGAACTGTGAATACTTACTGCAACCTGTTGATCCTCACCTGTGCCCCGTTCAGCCTACTGAGTTACAATAAAGTTATTACAAATTGCTTGCCTTGTGTTGTGCTGTGTTTGGGTCCTGCCTATGCCTATGACACATACCTAGATATCAATATATGTATCAATACATATCAGTTAGGCTCTAGTTCAAATATCAGTTCAGTGTTTCATGCATAGGCTGTGCTTGGGAGACTAGCTATTTACATTTAATAAAGACTGTTTGTTTCACAGACACTTCTGCGTTTTGGCTTGCATTACACATTTACCAAAGTGTTTAAAAGGTGAATCAAATGTTATAAACACTTTAGCATTAGCAGAGATGTTAGCATTTCCTTAAAATATATCAAGAATTTTAAAAGACTGTTTCCCTGAGTAGTTTCCTCGATAAGTAGCCTGTGTTTGTACATGTGTGTGTACAGTATGTGTCAACCATACCGTAATTTGCTGGGGATCCACAGGATTGTGATAATTGGACTACTTTGTTTTGTTATAGCCTTGTTGCTTTCAACATTTTATCAGGCTGAGCTGCTGTCATTGCAAAGTAGGTCTTGAAGCAACTCCTCAGCTCCACTAACAGCCTGTGAAATTCTCCACATTCTTGACAAATTCTTTCCTTCCTCGTAAGCTTGAGAATTATTAACTTCTTATATTATTATTGAGCGCATTACTATCAACTGATTAATTTAAAAAATGCAAATGAAAATTTCAGACTTGGTGTAAAAACAAATAAATGACTGTACAGCAGCCTGAGATGCAGGCGGCTGTGAAATTAAAAAGGTGGTGATATTGTTGAAAGGATGGAATTTGTCCAAAGATAACACTGTAAGGAAACAAAATGTATGAAAAATTTGAGAATTTTATTTTAATGAGTGGAAGAATTTGATATAAGATATATCCAAAGCAGGGAGTGAGAGCAAATGAGGAAATAAAGGAAGAAATCCAGTCCCTCCCAGAGATATGGTAATTCATGCTAATCTCCATTCACATACCTAAATTCATGATTGCTTTAATTGACATGAAAGCAGGTTACAAAGAGTAGACTAGTTGTCATGTCAATATTAAATAAAAGACTGTTACAATTAAAAAAAAAAAGCACACAAAAACAAGCAGATCAATACATCCCTACAGCAAGCAAATCCCTCTATGTTGTTCTACACTTCAGAATTAGAAAAATAAAGAACTAGGCGCAAACACTTACGTTTACAAAACTGTTTACAAACGAGGCTTTTCCTTTTCATTTCGTCCCAATCCTCAACTTCTCATCCTTTGCTTTTTGGGTCAGGTTGTGTGTGTATGTGTATTAAAGAGTCTAAGAATGAGAAGAGAATGCATTATACAAATGCAGACTGAGGGGTTATCCATTCAATTTGGTGAGACAAAAACTGTTATTGTACCCCATTATCATTTTGACTTAAGGCCTAGATCCCTTAAAACACACACACGCACGCACGCACACACGCACACACACACACACACACACAGACACAAAATGTATAAACACATATTTTTCAAGGTGCCACCTCTAACTAAATAGGATTGGGCTCATTTGGATATAAACCTTAGCATATACTTAAAAACAAATCCATAAACAGGGCGCAAACATATACATACAGTGCATGTGCACTTAAGTACCCAAAGAACAACAAACATACGAAGTATATTCACACAAAATGAAAAACCTTTCACAAAAAAGAGAGATGACAAACACTACCCTTGACCCGTTATGTCTTCTATTTTCCGCTTCTTTACTTCTCAACACCACAGCTCTGCCATTCGAACAACCATTTAACCTCATACAAATTACCTTTTCTGTCCAGGTCTCTGTGTGTGACAGTGATCTATCTGTCATGCGACCTACAGATTAAATCATCCCTACAACAAAACTGATTACCCTTTATCAGCAAAGATAATAGCAAAATACACTAAAAGCACACGTCATCTGTGGTATCAAGTAAGGCCAGGTATTGGTCATTGACCTCTGATCTCAACCATTAGTTACACAGACATGGTGATGATTTACTTTTTGTGTTAGTGTTTTTTTTGTTCATGTGTATCTGCTGACACCAGGTCTGTGTCAGAGCAGCCCCCTCTTTTTTTTTTCAGGCTCATAAATGACCTGTCAGCTGCAGATTGAACCAGAGAGGAGGAGGGCAGTAGAGGGAGAAAGAAGAGCCTTTATGCCTCTTTTTACACCATCAGAAAGGCTTAACTGTGACAGCAGCTTCTAAAAGTGGGGAGTTAATTAAAAACACAAGCTGCATTATGAAGGATTAATTAGTTCACAGGTAAACATCAACTGATGCACCTGTCACACCCAAGTTTCGCAGTAAACACACACAGCTAGACAAATAAATGTGCACTCATCAAAAAGACAAAACAGCTATTATTCTATTAGTCGGTTAAGAGGACAAATATGAACAGTGGAGGAGAAAACAGTCTAGCAGTAGAATTGAAAAATTGTTAACTACACCAAAAACAATAGAGAATGAAAACAGTAGAACAGTGATAATTTAAGACGAAAAATTTGGCATCATGTGGCTAGTGTTCCTTAAGTCTGGTTATTCCGCAGAAAAGAACCACAAAGAGTAGGAGAGGCATGCATTAAAAGGGAAGAGGATTAGTGTGTCTGACAATCATAAGTGGAGTACAAGTCCCAGTATAAAACCCTCAGTAACGCCACAGATTATCACCAACACAGTATAATACCGCACAACAGCACGCACACACATGCACGCACGCACGCACGCACGCACGCACACAGATCTATACTCTGAAATGAAAAAAGACGATTGAGATGTTCATTCATGTCATTTTACAGTCTGGCCACAAATAGAGGAGCAGGCAATGAACTTTAGTATAGAGAAGAAAGTATTGATTGTAATTATAGGCCATGCTATCTGAGTTAAGAGGCAATGGAGTTGTTAAAACAGAGTGCAGCAGCACAAGTGACAAACCAGAGGTAGTAATCAAAGAATTTGCATATCACAAACATCGCTACGGATCACCCATCTGTTGTAAACAGCACTACACTGACCAATACACTGACCCACAGTTTTACCTGTGGAAAATAAATTCTAACAGTCAATAATAAGACAGGATGCGCTGGAACTGTGTGATTTATAGAGTTGTTATTACTGCCCAGTTGCACAGTTAATGTTTCCTAATGGGGCATAGCCCTAAACTTAGCAAAAAGGACTAGTAATACAGAACATTTGAGGCAGTGGACATTGCATTATTGTGGAGTTGCAGAAACGAACTGCCATCTGGATGTCTGCGTACAGGCAACAGGTTCAATATAACTATAAACTTAAGTGACATCCATGATCATATGCACTAAAGAGCACTGGAGATACTGCCTAAAGCGAAACACCTGCCAGTGACTAACAACACCTCAACAACGAATTGAGAAATTAAGACATCAAGCTGATAATAATGATGCCATAGTCAGAATGGCTTGTAGATTGACAGATGAAAGGCAATAGACAAGTGGAGAAAGAGAAAGATAAGCAGAAAGATCAAAAAATCTGAAGAACTAGTAGGAGAAAAAGGGGGACTAGAATCACTCAGGCATCAAATGGTCTGTCTGAATTAATCCTGACCATCACGCATCCCCCGTCTCACACCCAACTACCCAAGCCCCCCCCCCCGACACACACACACACACACCTGTCAATGCCTTGCAGCAACAGATGCTGGCAGACAGAATAGCTTCCTCCATCTCTTCCTCTTTGAATCTCTCTCTCCTGTTCCCTTCTTCTGTATCCTCTATCTTTGTTGCCCCTCTGCTTTGCAAGATAAAATGCCAGTCATCCTTCACTCTCCTTGTAAACAACAAATGAGGGCGCAATACAGGAAGAGGAGACCGATGGGCAAAGAGGTTACACAAGGTAGAGAGAGAGAGTTAAAAAGATAGAAAGGCAGCAGCTATTTGATAGTGTCAGCTGTATAGGGGAGATACAGACAGGCCATTCATCTCAATGGATCAGATAGCAGCCGCCCTGGAGTGTGTGTGTGTGTGATGTGTGTAAGCTGCACACACACTGAAACAGAAACACAGAAACTCAATGAAAGACACAGACACACAAACTCTCTTCTACACATAGAAACCAGTCGAAGTTTATAGTTATAAATGGTACCCTTGGGCTAAAAGCCCTAGGCATAGTCTACTAAAAAGTTGCCTGAGAGAGACTGAAAAATGGCAGTAGCATGTCTGCAGTCTTGTGACAGCATCTAAATGCATAATAGTGTGTGTACTCTGTTCCACGTTCTAGAAAAGTAATGTACAACAATGAGTCATAGCTTGGACAGACAGAGGAAGAAAAAGGAGTTTGAAAGTCTTAAATCACAATTTTCAATTTCACATCACAAGGGAGTCAGGATAAGTCCATAACTAGCTGAACTCTTTAAAACTCGTAAACATTTAAAAGATGTCTTTGAATCTCCACACAAAGAATGCATCAATTGAGGACCTGACTACAATAACACCTGGTCTCTTAGTGAGTTTATAATGATTTTGAGGGATGCTGAGGCAAACTAAAATCTGACCTGTCCACCCTTGTTTTCAGCCAATGTCTGTCTAACTATGCTTGCCTCCATGACAATTTATTTCCAGCTCTCATATTTTCATATGTAGTCCCATTTGAATAAAATATTATAGCAGTTGACAACTATATACAAAGGAAAATACCTTTGCATCAATATCTGAGTCAAAAAACAGTTAAAAAAAATATTCATATTCCAAATGTTCAAATGTTCCAAATTTCATGAGGTCGATTGCTACATTTTTTTAGGCCCAGTGACAAGAGCTGATAGACACAATGTGCGCGTAACGAATTTGTCCCTCATATCTTCCCCCCAATCTGTCCCTCTCCCTTTTTCCCCACCTGTGCTTTATTTTGGCGATCGATCACAATATATTATCTATTAAATCTTATTATTTTCATTGTCCTGCGGATTTAAGAATACTTTAACACCAAAACCCCAGTTTTCATCTGAAAAACAATGTATTTGGGTGTTTAGTAGTATTGTTGATTGATTCAGATCGAAAACTTTACATTTTTATGCAAAGAATGTGAATTCTATATATTGTGTTATAAATAAGCAAAATGAATCCTCTCCACAGGATGAAATCTTTGACAGAGGTGACAAATGCCCCCCCATAATATGGCCAAAGTATGACCAAATAATGGAAGTCCCCCAAGTTTGTCTTCACCTCATCTCAGTGATTCGTATAATGTGTGTGGTATTGTGAAAGTGAGCGAGCGTTTTGCTGTTCCCACACTGACACCTAACTGGAAAATGCTAACACTGACATTCAGTCTGCAGTTATCGCTCAAATTCTGACAGACTGAGCAGACAGGGGGAAGATCAATATTCTGAATGTCTGTTTGTCTAACATTTTAGTCTCGTTAAAGAAAACTTCACGTACGTCATAGTTTTTGTTATCAATGATCTATTTCTAGCTTGTCAGCATCTTCATTATGTAAAAAAGTAATCGAAGAAAAATTTTCACCGTAGTTTTCAGTAACGAAATTAACATTGATGGAATTGTAGCGGGGGATTCTGTGTCTCGTTTTCTCCATGTCTGCTTATTGTTACTCGACCCTGCAAAGTGAACATGAAGCAGAAATAAACATTTTCTCTTGTCCCACAATATATATAATAATATCGCCAAGGCCTACGAGTGAGTGAAATATCGACAGTATTTAGCATATATGGAAAAAAAATTTGGCCTGATATTGGCCTGGCAGCCCGCCAGGCCTGCATAATGATAGGGGAAACCCTGGGCTCGAGAAAAAGGAGGGTTAAGTGAACAAAATACTAAACAAGTCGATGAAAACTCATAAAATGGGAGAAAATGTTCTCAAAAAGAGCACACAATGAATCAAATATGTAAAATAAAGAGATATAGAATTATAGATTTTAAAACCCTTTAAGTACGAGCCTGGCTTAAGCTTAAAAGTCTTGCTCAGGCCATTGATTAAACCTCAAAACCTTGTTTCTGTTTTGTAAATTTCAAAATGTAAATGTTAATGTCTTGGATGTAATTCTCCATCATTTTATCATCTACATTGTGGGGATCCATGAATGTGCTACTTTAGTCTTGCATCATCTTCACTTCACCGCTCTGACCCTCTACTTGCAGCCGGAACAAGGTAGAACTTACCTGTAACTATAAGCTACACAATGGCAAGGCCTAACATTGTAGTATTTCAGCCATACATGCTTGAACCAGACGTGGATTCCCAAGAAGATGATGAGGAGCTAATTTTACGATGGATGCCTACAAGTTGATGCACCAGAGTGTTAATTTTCACTTCTCCAACATTAAGGCCAACATCAAACCTCAAGGTGCTTGAGATTTGATTAAAGGTGTCCATGGACTCTCTAGACATTTTACATTCTACAAACTAATTAATTTTCCAATCTGTGTTTACACCCAATATGAGGCCAGCTACAATGGCCTGTAGTGGTAAAACACTACACCAGGAATTGGCAGAAAAAATCCTCAGAGTGAAGAGAAAGTTCTCCCTAAGGATGAGAGGTGTAAAGACAACAAACAGAAGTCTGGTGGTTGCAAATCATTAGGCATGTCCAAGGGATAGAATATTTAAGTGTTCTCAGAATTTTTCCACAGTGCTTGTGTATGGTAAGTTTGTGTTTTGGGCTAGCTAAATGAGCATCCAAGCTTAGCTGCCCTCATTACTTCATCCGCTGAAACCTCTCTCCCCATCTCATCTTTTGGTCTCATCTTCCAACCTCACTTATTTACCCCAAATCCTTGCTTTAGCTTCTTAAATAAAAGCCTTGGCTGCTCTGTGTTTGAGCAAGTGCATAGGATGTGAAGACAAGCATACACAAAATGCAGAAAAAAAACTGATCCGCAAATAAAACTCTAACTAGCTAAAGATGTTAAGGCTACTGTCTTTCAAGTCATCAATGATATGTTTGGGTTATGTGTGTGCTTGTGCGTCTGCATGTGTGTGAGAGTGAGAGAGAAAGAGTGAGATTGCTCGTGTGTGAACTTGCATTTATATGTGGGTGTACAGCTTCAGCGATCAGGTCTAAAGCTGTGTGTAGGAGATAAAAGAAGTCATTAGTGATTTCTGCCTCTTAAGACCCCCTAATACCTTGGTTAGGACCCTGGCCAGAGGTTAGGCTGTGTCTTTATGTGCCTGTGTGTCTGTGTCTGTGTAAGAGCATGTTCTTGTGGCATAGTAATCACATTTATTTTCCAGGAAGAACACCAAAAACGTAAGAATCAAAGCATCAGTGCTTGCTGTAACTCTAACTTTCGGAACTTTGAGTCAACGCTGCAACAAACCTTGTATGAAATAAATTGAAATGAATGCCCCATATCATTGGATGATTGTTCTGATATTATATTCCGATATAATAACACTTCACCTTTCCTACAGTAATATCAAAAAAGATATGTTAGAAGGCCATGGATTCTCATTTGATTCCAGTACAGAGCAATACTAAGAATAATGGAGACAGTAAAAGGACTGTGGATGGGGGATAATAGGCTCGTAATGTATCAGAGGACTTTTTGATCAGCGTTTAGTGGGTTTAACAGAACTGTAGATCAATATAACTCCTGGTAATCCCATTGATCTGCATCCTGGACTGCCACAAATACATTCTCACAGACATACAAACACACATACTGACACAGAAAAATCAGGAGCCCTTACATGCACACTTATACTAACAATATGCATAAAAACTGCGACAGCATTCACTAGAAACACTGGTTATGGGACAATGGGAGTCTATCAGCTACATGGGTGAATAGACTAAAATTCCATGATTTAGCAAACACACATGCCAGCACACCACAATCTATACTGCCAATTGAGGGCAAACCATAAAGTATAGTGTTATGGCTAATGAACTCTGCAACTCAGATTGGCGGAAAAATATGTACGAAACTACACACATGTAACACACACACACACTGAAAATGCACAGACTAAATATGCTTAACATTTGCTGCTGGATATGTAAACAAACATATCCACCATACACAGACACAAATCACTTGCACAGAATCATCTGGCGCAGCAGAAATGTGCACGACTCCTTACTAAAGAACAAACAAATGCTGCTCAGTTTGAATAAACAAATTAAAATGAGTTCAGGTTGTACTGGGAATAAATACAACACTTATCTAATTACTCGCTCTCTGTTTGGCACTGAGCTTGCCCCACACTGACATAAAACCACATGTATACAGACAGAATGACTAATTCATTTAAAGACAGGGATAAAATTGTCCCTTAAACGCATGAGAATTAGGTCAAGTTTAAACAAATGAGGTCTAGGTTTATAGGATAAAAGGCGAAATACAATCCAATTTGGCACCTGACATAAACAACACACACAGAGACATGCATGGACACCTCACATTCTCCGACTCATACACAGTCAAGAATTAGATCCTAATCACATATCTCTCCACTCATTTGATGCAGAGAAAAAGCTATTTATTAAGATGCCTCTAAGGAGCTGGACTAAAACTAAACTGCTAAACTGCCCTACTTAGACACACACTTTCAAACACATGCACAAAATAGGAGCAAGAGTTTCATACATTTTACCAATACACTTATTCACACTTTCATATAAATACAGACTCAAAAGACACTTGAAGAGCTCCAGGAGGAGCACCGTTATTAATCTGGTGAAGCAACTAATGCGACTCACAGTCCGCTATAATTTGATGTGATCCAAACTGACACTATAACCAAATATCACAACACAGTGCAGCTGGTCATTGGGTGCCTCTGTTACTACCCCTACAGAGAGT
Organism: Mola mola; assembly: GCA_001698575.1. NCBI lineage: Eukaryota > Metazoa > Chordata > Actinopteri > Tetraodontiformes > Molidae > Mola > Mola mola. Next base: position 12,954,320 of record KV751317.1, read on the forward strand.
TTCAGCCATCTCCTCTTGACAGGCACAAAACTTTTCTCTGACCTCTTGTTTCATCCCAAAACTGCTCCCTAAGGTTCAAGGAGATGAGGGATGAATGGAAAGGGGCTGGGTAAAGGTTTGGATTAACCTTGTTCTAATGAAGACAAGGTGTGCATCTCAGCTATGTGCCAGTATGTTAATTCAGGAGTTAAATTGAAAGCTGGAGAAAGGAGAAAGTCTATTTGAGGAAGCGTATGCATGAATGTGTGTGTGTCTGTGTCTGTAGGTGTAAGTATGAGAGACATGAATTGCAATGAAATCAGTCAAGCAGAGATAAAAACCTAAATCTGCTCTGATCCTTCTACTGTAAATACTGCAACACTAAGCAGAATATTCGGTCATTAGCATACACAGATGCACACATAAATAACTCATAACTCACATAATACTTAATGCAGGCGGAGTGTACTAAATTCATGTTGCATGCATTAGTTCGGTCATGCAACCAGCACAAAGTTCTGCAGCATTTAACAGCTTACACACAGAACATATACCATACTAACAACAGAACATATACCATACTAAGAACTCAAACGCATTCGCGCGCACGCACACACGCGCACACGCACACACACACACACACGCACACACGCACGCGCGCGCACACACACACTGTTCATGATTTCATTTCAATAACACAGACTCAGTATTTAAAACCTGCGTGAGAAAACATGTTCCTGTTTAATTAGATAAAACAAAAAAATGTGTGTGTGTGGAACAACAGGTGAAGCAAGGTTACAGCGCTAGACAGGATAGAAGGGAGAAGGGGGGAGAGAAAAGAAAAGTGAAAGAATAGTCAGACCTTCATTCTCTATTCAAGGAGGTGGTGTAGATCGTTAGCTAAATAAATTAGAGCCTTGCGGCTGTGGATAACACACTGCCATATGTCAGAGAGAGGAAGAGGAGGAGGAGGAGGAGGAGGAGGAGGAGGAGGAAGAGAGGTAAATGAGTGGTGGAGAAGAGAAAAAAAAACATCTGTTTGCGGCAGTAAGTGTGAATAAATACATACGAATGACAACATAAGCAGATGTGGCCTCAGCTAAGAGAAAATGCAGAGATGAAGGAGAGGGAGAGGAAAGGGTGACAAGGGGAGGGGACAGGAGCTAATCCATGAGAGTTGAACTAAGACCATAGTTAAGCACACATAAGTTTGTACTGTGCCCTGGGCATTTACAGCACAAATACGGGTGGAGGGCTGGGTTGTGTGTGAGAGAGATTAATAAATCTGTAAAGTATTCGGAGTAGTGTTACTAGAAAAATTGATGGTTGAGGCACTAGGTGACCTTGGCATTGACTTGGCTAAGTAGATATCTAACATAGCTATTAGAACTACAAATTTTTTGTTTTAAGAAGAAAAACTTAAGTTTGCACCCCTTTAAGTGTCATGTTAGCTGATAAATGACAATAACAGATAACGATAGTTAATATGTAATACTCCATACAGTGTGACCAGAGATGCTGTGATTCATTTCATTAGACACAACTCACACTATATGTGAGTCACATCCATCAAAATACTTCCATTTACAAGCTTTTAAGTCAAAGGATGTTGGTTGTATTGTTCAAGAATTAACCTGAAAGAATCCTTTAGCTTCTATGCTGTACCATTAGCTCTGGAAAAACATTGCTATCCATGGTAAAGAGTAACAGAATGATCAGAAAGTTGTTTTTTCACTACAGAGTTGGTTTAAGCCATTTAATGTTGTGTTTGGTGGGGTAGCCAGTCTCATTTGGTGCCACTGATCTGCTCTGCTAATATCAACACAGTCAGGAGAGACAAGTGACTGAGTAAAATGTAATGTTTATTACAGCAGATATGTGATAATTAGATCTTTTCAAAAGTCTTTAGCACGAATATTCTACAGGGACATTTTGTGATCAAGGGGTGTGTGCCGTGAATTACAACAGCAGCATAAAGAAAGACTGCTGTTGATGCTGATGAATCTGTAAAGACAGGGCAGTGATGGGGAGAGTCGCGCAAAAAGAGCAGCATGAACTAAACTAACAGCTGAGATTGAGACACATATTTAACTAGAATTACTGCCTCACTTTTTGAGCCTAAGTCCAACAGTCAAGGTGTATTTTTTTTTTTAATCCAAGTCTGTCTGGACTGATATCATACACTGACTGATCAGGAGCTTGGTCCCACGGTGCAACAACAATCACCGAATGCAAAACATCAACAACAGCAAAATTGTTTGAAGCTAGTGTTTTGAATTTTTGAGTTAAGACGAAACATTTTTCCAATAGCAGGTCACAGCACTCTCGACAAGTTAATATTTGTACCATATTTAAAGACTTTCCGTTAAAGTAGGGTTTGACAATATGAGAAAAAATATATCTTGATATTTTTTCTAAGTATTCTGGACAATTCATGATTTCAATCAATATTTTTTTTTCAATATTATTTTTTCGCCCATGTGAACACAAAAATGAAATTCAAAAATAATTTTCTTTATTAGAAGTACAGTATATACAAATTACTTTAGTTACAAAAAAGTAGCACTTGCATGAGAATTATTATTAGTTTTTGTTTTAGCTCAGATGGCTATATATTGTTAGACTACAGTCTTGATTTGTAAAACACATTGTTTTTTATGTTTTGATAACTAAATTTCTAATTCTCATTTCAAAAAATCAGCCATGGCGTCATGAGTGATTTACTACACTAAGGACTAATTATCAAATTTGAATTCTTCATTTTACAATTTAAATGTAACAATAACTTGCTTCACCAGACAGTTGGGAACAAGTTGTAAATGAAAGAAGGGGAATCAAAAATGGCACCTGTCATCTAGTGACTCGTCGGAACTGCAGTGTGTACTCTTCACATCAAAACCACAAACTGTGGTTTTCCCATCAGCCTCTCCCGCCCCTCTCATCCTCTTCTTCCCTCCTTCCTCTGCCTCCGCAACTGGGGAGGAGCACCCCATCGGGCGTGAGTCAGGCGCGGGTGCCAGAGAATATACATTACCTACGCTGACTGCATTAGGTGTGCACGCTCATTGGGTTGTCGTCGACCGGGACTGCAAAATATTTCCACACCGATGATTTCAGAGAAGCAGGGAGGCCAGCTACACGTTAAAGGCAACTTTCTGCTGCTACTACACCGTGTGTCATCTGTGTTTTCTTTTCCTTGCATACTGAAGAATTGACAATTCCCCCTTTGATTTTGATGGTAAAGACTGTGATGTCATTTTGATCAATTTTCAATTTACAATCAGGATCATGACAACCCTATATAATACACATGTCTTTATTTATAAAATACAAAGCAACTTTGTAATGCTGTCCTCTAATGGAGCATGTTTACAAATATGAATAATAATAATATTACACTACTATTATTCCTCTTTAATCCCTACAACTATATATCCCAAAGTAGGATTTCTTGTGGAAGATGCTGTTCAGCTTCCAGTTACTGTCAACCAAATAGTCAGGCTCATGTAAGGCTGAAGGTTCTGCTGGTTAAGCTGCTTTAGATGTAGTTTTCAATGAAAAACACAGTTCCCATTTCAATATCAGGTGCTGGAATAAGTTTGTTTGAATAAGTTTGTGGTAGTGTTGCTTATGGTTTAAAAACTTTGCACAGCACAATGGTCTGTTTCATGTCAGACTTTGCAAAAGGAAACCATGTCTTTATGACTGGAGAAACATAACTACCTTGCTTTGCTATTATTTCATTGTCTTTAGCAGCTGCTATTCCTAATGCCTGTTTTTTTTACATGGAAGACCGCAGACACGTAGGCATCTTTGGGAAACAGAGCCACCCCCTGTGGTACTGTACATCCAGAGAATTACTGACCTGGTTCATGAATGACATAGGAGGGATTTTCTAAATCTCCATTTTGCTATTTAAAAAATCTACACATCTTCTGAAAACAAGCTCAATTTGATCAAAATAATTTGATTTAGCATTGAACCCTTCATCAAAGCACTCCTGAGGTATAATTTTTGCCATAATGGGACTGATGTTAGGTCATAGTATCCTTGAGTTGAAAGTGGACATTGGTACCAAATCAGATGAAATTGCTTGTCTTCCTGAGATGTCATGTTCATAAAAGTAGGGTGGCGCTCTACTCATAGACATAGTATAGTATAGTTATATACTATAGTTACATTGGCCTCTGATCATAGACCACAAAGAAATATTTTTTCTGCGAGGTTGAAAACTTGTGCCACATTTGTAGAGTTAACAAAGCTCAAAGCATTATTGAGATACCGTGTTCACCAGAATAGGCCATATGTAACTTCACAGTGAAGTTCATCTTAGGATCCCCGAGTCCAAGAGGTTGTTTTGGGTTTTTTTATAAAATCTGAAGAAAAAACAAAAATATGATACCTCTGAAGGTAATAGCTGATGTGAACACATGAAAGTAGCAGCTGCAAGATGATTATCTACTTATGAGGGTGTGTTACTATGAGATGGACCTCCTGATATCTGAACAAGTGATATCTCAAATGACAGCCCTATACAATGAAAGCAGGAAATTCTGGGATGTTGTGAAAAATAAACTTCAAGATTACACACACAGACTAGTCTTCTTGACTGAACTTCCACTGATGGACATCTTGCAAAAACAATTTAAGAACGTTTAGACAGCAATATTTGAGGCCACACAGTGTTTTATTACCCATGACAACTGTATTGTTAGAATTCAGATAGATGGCAGTACCTCAGGAACTCAAGGTCATGGAAATGGTAGCTTTTAGCTTTTAAAGAAAAAAACTGATTAATCCCCCTCCAACCAAAACTGATTGAGCAGTCTACCTCTAAATGAAAAAGTTAAACACCAAGTTGACATAGACCTTAAAATCCGATGTGTCTATTTAAACTCTACTTTTCTAAAGTTAGTATACTTTCAGTCAAATAGAAACAAATAAAATCTGAGAAAAAATAATACTAAATTGCAGCAAACTCTGAGCCCTCGTTCACATTTTTGCACAACAGTAATGTTGGCTAACAACAATTATGAAAATAGAATAATTAAGTTTTAAAGATTATTGTGCTATATTCTCATTTGCATTGACGAGACGTTGTCTTATGTATACAAATGTGTAAATACAGTGTAAGTATAAATCCTACACTGCTGTTGCCTCACTCTCAGCTATAGAGTCCGACCGATATGTAATTTTTGAAGCCGACACTGATATCAGGGAGTAAAAAAGTTTCAATAACGATATTGGCCGATATACAAAAAATTTTTCTGAATGATCCCTAAAATGAGGTTACTAAATATTTGTAAAAAAGAGGTGCAACGGCGAAGAATATTTTACAGATAAACCTTTACTGACTTAAATGTCAGCAGTGCACTGAAACAGTAACCCTTATATCAATCTTCCCTTCTGTCTCTGCAATGTTTTCTTTAAAACAAAATTTTGGATATTGGCCGATATTGATAACATATAAGTCGATAACAATATAACCATGATAGGACAATATTAACCGATAACATCAGCCGATAACATCAGCCAAACCAATATGTCAGTCGGACTCTAATCAGCTAGGGTGTGGCATGTTTAATTTGCTCATGGTGGTCAAGTGAGCAAGCAGTGTGTTGAAATATATTTGCAGTCAAAGTGCATCCACTGTAAAAAATTTTGTTTCTCTGTAAGTACAAGAAAAGGCATGATACACAGTAAAAGAGTAATCGTGGTAAATAATCATAATCTCAAAATACTGATTACAATAGTCTTGATTATAATCTCTGCCCTTATTGAGCAGCCCTGAATGTAATCACACTATAACAAATTTAATCTAGAATGTGGCTCACACATTGCCAAATAAGTATAAATGACATCATCTATGACGAGTATACTGAATACATATTTCAACTGAAGAAAAACATGTTGGACACTCACTAGCAAATTAATTACCATGCACAAAAATTCATCCACGGCAGTTATTTGTTGAGGTGGCGGAAGTTCTACCCTATGCCTTTCTTCCCTTAACTCCCCTCATTTTCATTCAGTCTGAATAAATACAAGGACATCGCAATCAGGAAGACATGCATATACACACTGCAGCACAGCATCTAGAGGGGATTAAACAGCTTAGACATTGATTAGACACACCTGAACCCACAAGGGAGGGAGGGATCAACAGCAGAAGAGGAGGAAGGAGTGGGAAACAGGGGGTGGTGGATGGTGTGGGAGTGTGTGAGGTGTCTAAAAGCATGTTGGAAGAAGAGAGAACAGAAGAATGGGTGGAGAAAACAGGCATTAAGTGTGGGAATTGGGGGAAAAAATATCACATGGACAGAACTAGGGTGTAAATGTCTCAGAACATGTCCTCTAGGATGGACTGAGTGGCAGCAGACGATAGATGAAGTAGAGAGGAGTGAAAACGCTGTTTGCACACAGTGCCGGAAAGGTTTTAACGCTCCTGTTTGTGGTCGAGGTGTAAAGACACGCCATTTTCCCTTTCTCCAAAAATATTCATAAAAACACACACACGGACTCAACACACATACAGGAGAAAAAACTCAGAAACGCCCTTTCCTACAACAATCTAAATTCAACCCACAACCATATATACATGAAAAGACAAGACTAGGGCATCAAGTCAATAATGCATATGTATTTATAAAACAATGTAGCCCACACTGGATTGCAACACAAAGACACATTCCCCATTGCTTTTAGCTCTGTTGACTCCTACCACCCTCTGGGTCTTGCATGAATAGATGAAATACCAGATACACCAGAAATAGAAGATATCCACTTTCTTCTTCATTCTCTCTTTCCATAAAACATTTTGTGGAAGTGCAACTTTACATATGGGCTGAGGGAGGATGTTGGAAAGTCAAAGCAAAAGAAAGTGCAAAGTTTCAGATGTTTTATATGAATGACTGACAACATTCAATTTGCAGCTTTATTCGCCTCTTTCTAGCAAATTTTGACAAACACTCCCACTAATATGAATGCTTTCCTATTAGGGAATTACTGGCCTGGAAAGGGTAGAAAAGTTCTTCATGTGTTATTCCTTTTGTACTCAGACAAACACAAGAACATTTTATACTTTGTTTGCTTTTTTTCTTTTTGCTTTCCCCTTTTCCTCACATTGCCCCCAGTCACCCTTTCTTCTTTAACATTTGATGTATGAAAATTTGTACACAGACACGTGTCAACAAAAAGAGTCCGATATTAAGGTGAGATAACTAGATGTACATGGCCTTGAATGAATTAATTCATGAGAATTTATTTACTTGTGGATGCTTCCGCTGTAAGCAGCTTGTTATGGTCGAAGTTACTAAGAGCAGATGTACTTCAGAGACAACCATAAACATCTATTCTCCTGAAGCATAACCACGTATAACTGCTAATGTGACCAAATTTGTTTATGCATACCTATAGTTGGTTGGCCACCATTCACTCCTTCATGCTTTAACCTTTTTATCACAATGAAGAAATTTATGGCTGATGTAGTTATAATCTGATTATATAATCGCTGCTGCAAACCTTAGTCACTCTCTCCCTCTTTGCCTTTGTCTAGGATGATTAGTAATTTATGTCTTTAAAAGGAAGAATAAAACCAAAAGCAGTGGGTGAAACGAACTGTAAGATTAAACTAACCCTCCTCCACGATTTTCTCTCGCTCCCTCCTGAGCTCTCCCCCGCCCCCTCTCTGAATTATCTGAGAGTTGTAATTAAAAAGTGCACTTTGGTACTTGCACAACGCTGAAAACCAGGCCAAAATGCACGAACGAACGCACGCACGCACACACGCACACGCACACACGCGCACACACGCACACACGCACACACGCACACACACACACACACACACACACACACGTCGACTGATGATCCAAATCTCTGCCATAAGGAATGGTAGGCAAAAAAAACTCATTATTGTAAGTTTCTGAGTTAGAACAGAATTGCAGTTTACCACAGTGTATGTGTCTATATGTTTTTCAACTCTATTTAGTATTCTAACCAATGAAATCCAGTCGTTAGAGTCTGACAAAGTAAAACATATAAAGATTTGATAAAGATTTGATAAAGAATTGAACTTAAACTTACTGGGAAAAAAAATGTACCTCATTTCAGAAATCAGCTCTGGTCTTATTTTGCATTGAAAGTCAGATTAATTTGAATTACATGATTTTATGCAGAGTTTTCTATTAATTACCTTGACTCACACCATCCACCATAGTCGAATTCAAATGTTATAGTCATATAAATGTAACACTTCTAATGAAAACTGTGATAAGTGCAACAAAAACTCACCCAACTTTTCTTGTTGCATCATTGTAGTCAATGGGAGATTTTGAAGACACAATATCCTTGCAATATGCGATTTTAATTGTAAAGTATCCACTGCAATCATTCACAAGTCAAACACACTTTGGCTGGAGAAGATATCATTGTTAATGCTAAGTAACTCACCTGTTAGGTAATCTTATTCGCCACAGTTGAAAATAGGAAATCTTGTCATTACAGTAGGATATTTCGGTATTAACTCATTGAAATGGTGTTATATATCACAAAATTTGACAAAGTGACAACAAAATGTTCAAATATTGAAAAACAAAATCACTTAAGAAAATTTGATTTTAAAAACAGCTTTTTTCAAGCAAGAAACTAAAACAAAATGTGTAAAAAGTTAAAATAAAATTTTTAAAAAGCCTCCTAAATGACTCATAATTTTTTGATGATTTAAGATTATTACCCAGTAGTATTATCAGAATAATACTTTAGGAAAGTTCAGGATTTGTCGCACATGAAGGAGAACTTTCATCCCTACTAGAGTACGAGCTAAATTGAACTCGGAGTGTTTAGTAGGAAGCAACTTCTTATCTTGTTTGAAGACGTTTCGCCTCTCATCCGAAAGGCTTCTTCAGTTCTGAGGGTCAGTGCGGGAAACCCAGGTATTTAACCCCGAGTGGGTAGAGACAATCACCAATCACCAACAAAGAGGATGTGTTTTGAAATGAAAGTTAGAAATGAGGTCTTAGGGATCAGCTGACAGTCATGTATATCTTAAAAGAAATGACAAGTCCTCCTCCCGCTCAGGTTCACTAGAACACTCGTTTTAGTACTTCCTATTTGTCAGCCTTACTTAAGGTTGAAGGTTAAGCACAACCGGTTAAAAGTTTCCCCTGCAGTCCTCACGGAAATAAAACAGAAATACGCACAACGGTATTGTGGCTGTGCTGTGGTGGACCAGGAGATACAACACTGCAGGAGTGTCTTCAAGGCTCAGCTCTATGTTATGCACTGTTAGCACTCTGTGGTTTGACATTAGCTTAAGAGTTCTCGGAGTGTTTTAGTAGGAAACAACTGGACTTCTTATCTTGTTTGAAGACGTTTCGCCTCTCATCCGAAAGGCTTCTTCAGTTCTGAGGGTCAGTGCGGGAAACCCAGGTATTTAACCCCGAGTGGGTAGAGACAATCACCAACAAGGAGGACGTGTTTTGAAAACAACAGCCTCGGGGGTGCAGTCCTCTGGCTAGGCATCATGTGAGTTGTTAAGGTCACATGAGCCCGGGTGTGAATCACTCGAGAGTGTTTGCCCCTCACCCCTGGTTTCGTGTGACACCTTGGGCTCACATGGCCCCAGGTGTGTGTGGGGGTTAAACCGCCTGGGGAGGGCTCCCAAGACGGCATTGTAGGTTGCAGACAAATGGTGTCTTAGTCCACCACCCGTTTAGAGAGGGTTTCTCCAAGTGGACATAGATGGCCTCTTTTACCCCTCTTTCAAACCATCTGTCCTCTCTGTCCAGAACGTGGACATTGGAGTCCTCAAAGGAGTGATCTTTCTCCTTAAGATGCAGATGTACAGCTGAGTCCTGTCCCGATGAGGTGGCTCTCCTGTGTTGTGACATGCGTCTGTAGAGGGGCTGTTTGCTGTTTGAGCTAAATTGAAGCAATTTCATCCTCCTCAGATACAACCTTATTACTCATCAGCATTCGGCAAACCATTTCATGTTAATCCATTCCAAACAAAGGCTAAAACAACTGAACTTTTTGACACAAAGACTTTGAGGCTCATATGCCTGTCATGTTGCATAACTTGTAAAAATACAATCATTAGAAGTGAAAGCCCTCTCTCAGTCTAAGGTGTATTTATTGAAAAGCAGAATGTACATCCTACCTGTCTGCTCCCCTCTGAAGACACAAAATCCTCCATTCTGTCAGCAATCTCATTCAAACTCATTCATATTTGTTATCAAATACTTAAAGCCCAAACCGTGCAGAATCCTTTGAAAGTTTTACATAGTTTTGCTACACTGGCTTGATAGCTGGCAGACAATCCAATCTCAGGTCTTATTACGAGCATCAAAAACAACCAGCATGTTCTTATGATGTGTTCATTATTTTGTCAGAGAACAGACATATAAAACTCCAATGCTCAGAACTCAAATTATTTCCTCTGGCATTGCTCTGTCTGCAGCTCTCTAAAAGTGCTGTCTTTACATTCCAGCTTTCTTCCCTCAACAATACGTCAACATACTTAACTGACATTTCCAATCTGCCATTTCTTAAAATAAAGTGCTCTAAGTAAATTATCATCATTGATCCTATAAGCCCATTTGTGTTTTTGGGTTGCTTTTGAATTGGTAAAGGTTTATTGTTTTCTTCACATTTTGACTTGGTGGCAATGGCACTCCTCAGAGCGCATTTGTTTCTACCCATTTTATCTTGCCAATTCTGCTCGAGATAGCAGAGATCTATTCTTAAGACATGCTGCACGAAGTCTTTTTTGTCCTGGTCGATACAGGTGGGTGATGAAGAAACGGAGAGTAACTGCATCCAACAACAGTTATCTACAACATCGAACCACCAATAGTTCAGCGGTCAAAGCGTGAATTAGAGAATCCATTTTTGACATATACTGTATATAAAAACAACACTTGGTTTCTTTTGGCAATTTGGTTTCTGGGCAATTTTAACGAGCCTTTTAAACAATTTTTGACATTTTCACATTAACTTGTAAAAGTAATTGGCAGATCAAATGATACTAAAATAATCATTACTTGAACCCTAATAGTATTACAGAATGTGTGATGTGTATGTGTGTGTTCGGATGAGTCTAAAAACCTATCACTAGTAGGCTGGAAGCAGAATTAAGGAGCCAGAACGTGAAACACAGGGAGGAGGTTTTTTTCTTTCTTTAAAGGAATCTGATATCTGTCATTGCTCCTACTGCTGTGGGTTAATGGTTTGGATAGCTTGGCTGCTTACAGTTGACTTCTCATTTTGCATTTGTGTGCGTTTGTGTGTGTGTACACGTTCAAGATGGGCAATTGTTTCCATTTTGAGATCGTTCACTCAAGGACGAACAAGACTGCAGAAAGCTGACAACACATTACTTAAATTCTTACATGATCTCAGTAATGGTCAAAACTATAAATAGTACAAAATGGCAATTACAAAAAAAACTACCATGTTCTTAACAGAAATTTTACAAATGCAAACCTACAAATACTAACAAGAATGACATTTTTAAGGTAAAACAGCAAACTCAATACACAATGCAGAGTAGCATGTAGTTAAATACATTTATTTAGTGCACTTTGTCAAAAAATAGACTGGAATGTAAACACTTCTGTTCATGATTATGCTTCTAAAACACATACACAGTTTAAGTGAGACAAAGCTTAATATAGCCTAGAGGATCAAGCTGTGACCAGTAAAATGCCAGTCTTCTGCCAAAGCAAAACCCATGACTGCAACCCAGTATTTAGGCTCCTGTGCAGGCTGTGATTGGCTGACGGAGGAAGACTAATGAATGACTACATGAAGACGTGAAGAAGCCGGAGGCTTATTCTGGACTGATTAATGTGTTTCCCTCAATGCCAATTAAACACTTATTACACAAATTAACAGCTCTGGACCACCACAATTCCTAAGTGCTCACACAGGAACTCGTGTTGATGGAATAAGCTACAAACATGTGCGCTCATTCTCACACACACCTATACACATGCAAACTTATACACAGCTGTAAGGCACCACACCCCATTTATTCTTCTGTCCTTGCCCAAAGCCCTGTCAAGGCTGCCAGGCCTGGCAGACGTTATATCCTAATACTTTTTTAGCTTTTAGCTGCACGTTGTCCAACATAGAGTCACAGACCACATTAGCCAAGTACCCTATCCTTCAACTCACTCACTCTCTCACACACACATGCACACAAGCAAAAAAAGCTGTCACCCAAAGCCATGCAAGAGTACACATACATGTGGCCTTAGACAGCTGGTGCCAAAGGGGGGCAGTTAGTTGACCCGCCCGCCCCCTTTGGGATGGGTTACAACCCCCTTCTCCTTGTATGGAGTGAGAGGGATAACGAAAAGTAAAATTAAAGGAAAGGAAACAGGGATAGGAGAGGGGCAGGGAAGTAACAGATGAGGCAGGAGAGGAGTGGGAGAAATGAAAAGGGAAAGTTTCTGCAAACTGTATGTAATGAGACACCACAGATGAGGAAAATGACAGCATGGAAAGACACTGTCAGTCCACAAGTGGAAGAGAGAGGGAAAATGAAAGGATTTGCAAAACGTCTGTAAATTTGGAAAAGTACTGGAAGTGTAAATCTAGGGTTGCAAAATTCCGGGAATTTTCAAAGTTGGAAACTTTCCATGGGAATTAACGGGAATTTATGGGAATAAAACAGAAATTTACAAAATTGAAGGTTGGCCCTCAACAGGGAACTTAAACATAGTTGGGGAAAATATATTGTAGCATAATCTTGGCTAAAACAACCAGATTTAATGCAAGTACACTCCTCAATCACATGCACATGGCACTGCTTACTGCAGGGCTATTGAGGCCACGCCCCCTGCATGCACTGTGCACTCCTCCATCACATGCACAGATGATTGCTTAAACCATGGAGGCCACACTTTTGAGCCCAAAGCACAAGACTATTGAAGCCACACAGTTGAGCCTGCGGATTATATAAAGTCAAG
>KV751317.1:12968087-12981319 GCA_001698575.1 Mola mola
GGGGGCATTTTACTTTTTGATTGGGTGGGGGAGTTCATGTTCATGTTTTTGTTGTTCATTAAAATAATTGATTGTTCATTGTTCAAGAATTAAAACTAAAGTTCTACTCAAATAAATCTGTTGAAATGTCATGTTTTTTAATTGTATTATTTTACATGGATGTTTGCTTATGACAAAACAAAAATATTTACATTTATGTTTGTATATGATACAGTTTGTTTAAATTACCCCCAATTTCCAGTTAATTCCCATAAATTCCCAATAATTCCCATAAATTCCCATAATTCCCATAGAAAGTTTCCAATTTGGAATATTTCCAAAATTCCCCAGCTTAACTTCCCATGGAAAGTTTCCGGAAAGTTTCTGGAAATTTACCGGAAATTTTCCGCCCCTTTGCAACTATATAAATCACATACACTCAGAATGAGTGAGCCTTTTTCTTTCATATTGCCTGTCACCCCATCTTTGTGTGTGTATGCAGTTGTATTTTGGGCACATAAAAATAAAAAATTAATATTGTTGGGGCAGCATGAGAAAAACCACTGACCACAATAAACTTGTGTGTTTGCAGGTAGTCAGCACCTAAACCATTCTTTAGTTTGTGTGTTGTTTTCAATTAAATTGTTTTGTGCATGAGTATCTGTGTACACAGATTACTATTTCAGCACAGCTGTACTGCAGAAAACTGAAAGACTAAAGAATAAAACTGTTTTGCAATCCAATGGATCCATATATGGTCCTCTTAAACTCACTGTGTAAGCTGTCTTCTATAATTTGTGCATCTGCCGCATAGTCACTTTTATGAAGAAATATGAAGATATGCTTAAATATATACATAGCTAGCGTATCATATCATGTGTTTGTTTTTGTGTGAGTGTGGCTTTTTGTGAAAAGACAGAAGGGCCGCCTGTGTCATTATACAAACCCAGTAGATCTATTATACAAGATGATTTTATTTGGACTAACAATGGACAAGACGACCATGGGGTAAAAATAGAGGAGAGAAAGAAATGCAGAGCAAGAGAGACAAATAGAGAGAGCTGAGATCTGGAAGCATTCAAACCTGAGGGCATTATACTAAACTATGCCACCTTGCATCCTCTCTCCTACCATCACCCAGAAATCATTCCCATTCCCATTCCGTCATCATTGATTATCTTTTGATACCTCAAAAGCACTGCATGGCGACAAAAAGTGAGCAGAGAAAAGGCTTTGGGAGGAGCTTAGAGCAACACAGGTAGAACAGGTGTGTTACTTTCCTAAGCCAAAGTTTTTTACTTGAGGGCAACAACCCTTTGATCAGGTGTCTTGAAGTGCAGCAGACCATGTAAACTACCTATGGAACAGTAAGGATAGCACCAACAGCAGCTATTCACATTTATTTCTAAAGTAAAAATTATCAAATTATAAATTTAAAAAAATCCTGTTCCTTCCTTTTCATTTCAAATACATCATACAAATCATACATCATACATCAAATAAATATGAGAATATCTTTAAAAGAGACAATATAAAACATAAACACAGTGTGGGGGTTTTTAGGTATTCATTAAAATCAAATATAACAATACTACTATTAATCAGTTATATTCACCCTTTTTATCTAAAACTTTTAGGCCTGTAAGAAATTTACACACAATCGCGTCTAGAGTATCTATCCACTATTTAAGACACACAAGATTTAAAAGTTTTAATGACTGGTTTTACAGCATGCCACACTGTAGGTAAGTGTTGTTGTATAGAACACACTATGGAACCAAGGATTTCTCATTTAGGAAATTTATTTCCTCCATCTCTAAAACTCTTCCTTCACCTCTCTCGTGTCCTTGCTAGGAGGAGCTAAGACTCAAAAAGTGAAATGGAAACAAGGAAACACAATGAAAAAAGCAATTTTTCAGCAAAAAATTATTTTTAGCAGTCATTGTGTCATTTTGCATCTTGAAAGCTGGTGGTTTAAAAGACCATTTACACACAGAAACAGAAAATATCCACACACCTAAAATAAAAGTTCAGAGACACACACACACACACACACACACACACACACACACACACACACACACACACAGTCCTCACACAGCCCATGCACACAGATTTTGATGAGCAAGTGTAATCCTAATGAGCTGTTATGTCACATAAAGTGACTCTGAAACAACACAATTAATTAGATTTTGCCAAGAACTATAATGAACAGGTAACTCCAAGCCTAAACACAAATAAGCCATTCAAGCTGTGTTTACCAGGTATGAGGAGCTGTCTAAATGATGGTTGCAGTAATCAGCACAATATTTGCCTAGAAGCTGTGGTGTGACATTTAGAACAGTAGATTATTGGACCAAACCCACACACTGCCTTCCAGAGAACATTATAATTTTATTACATGAAACTATTTCATATTGCTGTTATAATATCAGTGTTATGGTAATGTATGTAGCTGCAATAAATTAGTGGTTTCAATGTGAAGTCAGACCATGTTTTGTCCATTTTTGGCATGTTTACTTGCCAAATGATTGGTACAAATTGGCTCTCAATTACTGAACAGTTGGGTTGCTGTACATCAGTGCAGGATAAAGATCAGAGCTGAGCTCTGCACTGTAGTGGCAGTAAAAAAGTCTCATGGTTTCACTTCACATATGGTTTGGTTGGACAGTGTGTGGTCAACAAAGTTGAGAAAAAGTCCATTTATGTAAGATGTTGCCATTGGCAGTGTACATTTTTGGATATTGAACACTCATTTGCAATTTTCTGTGGTGGTTTCAGTAATATTTTTGAACAAAATTTACTAAGGATACTTAGACGACATGGTTATGCAATGTTTTAGTCAGAAAAGTTGATGCAGGTGCATATTATTCTTGATTTAAAAGAAAAACTGTTTTACCTGTTAGAATTATTTTTTGTTAGCCCTTACTGCTGCTTCTGTCTGCAGAATTCTGAATTTTCTGTGTCTTATCAAAATGATTGTTTTAACCTCTGTCATGGTTATGTTTTTGCCATTGATTTTGAGTTTATTTGTTTATTAAAAGGGTAACTCAAAAAGTTACCCACCAATTAAATTTTTAGGAGAGGTGGGAAATGGCCTGAGGAACAATTAATTAGGTTTTGGTGGCGATCCGAATCACTGTCTGGATCCAGGAAATATTTAAAGGATTCTTGGCATTGTGAAATAAGATTTCAACATTTTTACTTGTAATTCTACAGAATGTTCAGCCTCTGCAGAGGTCTGTGCACTCCAAGTGCTTACTATTTTGGGGTGTTTTAGCTGTGTGATCTTCTTCATATACTTTATTGCAGTGAATAGACAGCTCAAAAAATATCCAAAATACATTACAGTCAAACTCTTTTATTGCAGATAATTATGCATCTGACAAATTAAACTGCAAATAAGAAGATATAATCAGAAGCAGCATTAAATTCAGAGTCATTACTTGAATTTAACCATGACTGACACATTCATCTGTTGTATGCCCCAAACAAAGATGAACAGGGCTGCTTAACACCATCACTGCAGCTAACACTTACTTAGGTAATCGAGTATTCTACCTAAGTCTACAATTCATCGAGCAATCAGAAAATAAATATACCAGGAAAAAGCAATTAGAGAGAGACACTAAATAGACCAGTCTTCATCTCAATGATCATATTGGATTTACCGGTATATTAAGCACTAACATTAATGTTTCCTTTTGTCAGTCCTCCGCGCAGATGTAGGCTGGATGATCTCTGCTGAGATGTTTTAAGCACAATGTTGTGTGGTTTTTGGCTATTTTTACAATAGATACACTGTAGAGTTTTCGTTTAACTTTTTTTTTGTTGCCTTTTTTCCGTTTGAATTACTCTGTGTTTTGCAATCATGTCACATTCTTCATGTACATAGTGATGTGTGTCAGTAATAAGAATCTTTGCGAAACAGTGTACTGCAAATTACTACATCAATTAAACAAAGCTTTGATGCACATAATTTGTGCTGAGTCTTTTGGAACCGAGTTATTCAAGTTAATGGAGGAATCATTTCAGCTTTTCTTAACACACCTCATCAGATCATCCAATCGAAAAAATTCAGTCCTATGAAAAGGCTCCTACATATTGGCATTGAAATTCCTGCAGTGAGCACAAATTTAAAAGTGTCTCAAAGTATTTTACAAAGATATTAAACCTGGATGAGTATGTCATTAGTAAGAAGAATGTAATATCAGCAGGTGGAGTTGATGGCATCAGCTACTCAAATCTTCCTTATGAGAAACACTTACACACACTAATGAGACAAGAAAAGTGTTGAGGCCAGCTTCTCTGAGGAAAAAGTGGTGTCACAAAGCAGACTATCCCCAACACTAATGTAACAAATAAAATATCGACATAAAGGAATGCAAACATGTTTTCAGGGTAAGCTGCCCGTTTTGAGATAAAATAAGTAATATTACAATTGTGAAGTACTGTAATATTGCTGATGAAAATACATCATAAGATTCTGGCAACAACCACTAATCTGTATATTAGTAATCTAATATACATATCAAATCACAATCAGTCTCTTGCCTTTAATTTCGTTAAGTGATCTACAAAGGATGCACCCTCACAACCATTACTGGCTTTTCTTCAAATACTGACTATAAAAATATTACAACAAATACAAAACAGTCACTTGTCTTCATGATTGCCTCTAACAAACTCATGCCCATAGCTTCTATTGATTCTAGGAAGTTTTTTTGTTGATCACTTATTGCGTTTTTAATCTATAAATTGTTAAAATGGACATGACTCCATAGCAAACCGCAGAGTAATTTTGTGATGACCTAATTTCATACTTCAGAATTCTATTAATTTTTTTTTTTAATGAAATGCAATCTTGAGAGATTAACTACCTTTTAAGACATGACATAAGAAAGATGGTTCAGCACTGTCCATAAAGTGCAGTTTGCCATCGGGTCAGGTACTTGTTAAAACATTGATTTGCAGCAGCGTCACTCTGCAGGAAACAAAGTAAGTCTCTAGCTTAAAACAGTTTTGTTTTTTTTTAAATGTTGATTGGATCGGGTCACAGGTACTGTTATAGCAGATAGGGACGGACCTAATTGGCAATATGTGCAGGGGGATATGGGTTGCATATCCGCAGGTTGGGGCAGGAGCGGTTCTTCATAATCAGACCAGTACAGGACTCTGCCATACAGTTCAAATACAACATAAGCCTCTCAGTCTTTCTGCATACATCCACTGCAGATGGATTGTTGTGGAAAAATATTAATGCCATTCCTTGACTATTCATGTCACATCATTTAGCTTAATTACAGTCTTTTTTGCAAAAGTTTATTGATTATTTAAGTTCAAAATTAATTAAAGATTGTTTTGTTGTCATGTGAATGTAAAACAGGATGGATTATGAAATTAAGTAAAAATTATTGGGTAGATAGGCCAATTTATTGATCATTTTAAGAAACAAATTCCATATATTTGATGTTTGTTAATATTTATTTTCTGTATATTTGAATGCTGCATGGTTTTGTTTGTTTTGTTTTTTTATTCTAATATGATTCAGTACATACGCAATAATTTCCCAGTATCATGTCCAGGAAGTGATGTGGAGAAAACAAATCACTGAGTGGCATTATGGACTGACATGACCATTTTACTGAGTCAAACTATATCAAATAACACAGCTGAGCCAGCAGGTCCACTCCAGATGACAAGGAATATGAGGGTCTCTCTATGTTTCTGTGTGTCCTAATACACTCACAAACTACAGCAGCTCGGCAGCAGATACTATGGAAGGGTTTGCATCAACAAGCAAACAGGATAATTAATTTCAGTCTTTCGCTTGGATGCTTTTATTTTATTTTCATTTTGTTTGCCTAGCTCTCTTTCTACCCCTACAACCGCAAGATAAAGCAAATCCTGTAAGAGATGACTTTTGATTTAATCCACACACAATTGGTTCACGCCAAGAATACAAAATGTCTGTGAGAATAGTGTGCTTGTGTGCTGTGTGCGCACTTAAGATGAATGCGTGTGCACCACCACCTCTTAATTACAGAAAGTGGAAGAGAGAAATAAACGGTAAAAAAAACAGAATTGTTGTAACGTAGGCCGGGATAGGAGAAAAGAATGATGTGCAGCGATTGGCGAAAAAGATCAAGGGAGTAAAAGGAGAATTAGAAAAAAAGCAAAAAAAGATAAAGTGACTCCATTAACCAACAAACCAATTTTTCTTTTAATAGTCTTTTTCTTTGTGGAACTTACTCAAGACATCATCTGTCTTGACTAAGAATCTAAAACTCTGTTTTGATTATATTGGTCATGTCTCTACTGTCTTTTTTCATCCATCCATCTCTTCCAATGACCCCATAACAATCAATCTATTTTCTCTATCCACCTACTTTCGCTTTCTATTACATATCTTCCCTCTCTGATTACTTACTTACTTTTTCATACCAACATTATCTACTCATCAGCACAGTCATTTATATGACTAATGTAATACTTCCTCATTAATATATCAATTCTTTATAAAATCATCTCTAAAAAACCAACAAATAAAATTGAAGTACTTGATCGAAAAACTTAAAATGTTTACCATAGGGTTTATTTAATTTTTTGCCACATTTGAAGAAATTCCCTCAAAGCATTCCTGAGATGTTGTTCATGACTATGGGACACACGGGAGGTCATAGTGACCTTGACCTTTTACCTTTGCTCTCCAAAATTGAATTAGGTCATCCTCGAATCCTGTCTCTGTCTGTCTGTCTCTGTCTGTGTGTCCGTCCGTCTGTGTCTGTGTGTCTGTGTCTGTCCGTCTGTCTGTCTCTGTCTGTCTGTCTCTGTCTGTATGTCCGTCCGTCTGTGTCTGTGTGTCTGTGTCCGTCCGTCTGTCTGTCTCCGTCTGTCTTTCTCTGTCTCCGTCTTTCTGTCTCTGTCGTCCGTCCGTCCGTCTCCCTGTCTCTGTCTCCGTCTGTCTGTCTCTGTCTCCGTCTCTGTCTGTCTGTGTGTGTGTGTCTGTCTGTGTCTGTCTGTCTCTGTCTGTCTGTCTCTGTCTGTGTGTCCGTCCGTCTGTGTCTGTGTGTCTGTGTCCGTCCGTCTGTCTGTGTCCGTCTGTGTGTCCGTCCGGCTGTGTCTGTGTGTCTGTGTCCGTCCGTCTGTCTGTGTCCGTCTGTGTGTCCGTCCGGCTGTGTCTGTGTGTCTGTGTCCGTCCGTCTGTCTGTGTCCGTCTGTGTGTCCGTCCGGCTGTGTCTGTGTGTCTGTGTCCGTCCGTCTGTCTGTGTCCGTCTGTGTGTCCGTCCGGCTGTGTCTGTGTGTCTGTGTCCGTCCGTCTGTCTGTGTCCGTCTGTGTGTCCGTCCGGCTGTGTCTGTGTGTCTGTGTCCGTCCGTCTGTCTGTGTCCGTCTGTGTGTCCGTCCGGCTGTGTCTGTGTGTCTGTGTCCGTCCGTCTGTCTGTGTCCGTCTGTGTGTCCGTCCGGCTGTGTCTGTGTGTCTGTGTCCGTCCGTCTGTCTGTGTCCGTCTGTGTGTCCGTCCGGCTGTGTCTGTGTGTCTGTGTCCGTCCGTCTGTCTGTGTCCGTCTGTGTGTCCGTCCGGCTGTGTCTGTGTGTCTGTGTCCGTCCGTCTGTCTGTGTCCGTCTGTGTGTCCGTCCGGCTGTGTCTGTGTGTCTGTGTCCGTCCGTCTGTCTGTGTCCGTCTGTGTGTCCGTCCGGCTGTGTCTGTGTGTCTGTGTCCGTCCGTCTGTCTGTGTCCGTCTGTGTGTCCGTCCGGCTGTGTCTGTGTGTCTGTGTCCGTCCGTCTGTCTGTGTCCGTCTGTGTGTCCGTCCGGCTGTGTCTGTGTGTCTGTGTCCGTCCGTCTGTCTGTGTCCGTCTGTGTGTCCGTCCGGCTGTGTCTGTGTGTCTGTGTCCGTCCGTCTGTCTGTGTCCGTCTGTGTGTCCGTCCGGCTGTGTCTGTGTGTCTGTGTCCGTCCGTCTGTCTGTGTCCGTCTGTGTGTCCGTCCGGCTGTGTCTGTGTGTCTGTGTCCGTCCGTCTGTCTGTGTCCGTCTGTGTGTCCGTCCGGCTGTGTCTGTGTGTCTGTGTCCGTCCGTCTGTCTGTGTCCGTCTGTGTGTCCGTCCGGCTGTGTCTGTGTGTCTGTGTCCGTCCGTCTGTCTGTGTCCGTCTGTGTGTCCGTCCGGCTGTGTCTGTGTGTCTGTGTCCGTCCGTCTGTCTGTGTCCGTCTGTGTGTCCGTCCGGCTGTGTCTGTGTGTCTGTGTCCGTCCGTCTGTCTGTGTCCGTCTGTGTGTCCGTCCGGCTGTGTCTGTGTGTCTGTGTCCGTCCGTCTGTCTGTGTCCGTCTGTGTGTCCGTCCGGCTGTGTCTGTGTGTCTGTGTCCGTCCGTCTGTCTGTGTCCGTCTGTGTGTCCGTCCGGCTGTGTCTGTGTGTCTGTGTCCGTCCGTCTGTCTGTGTCCGTCTGTGTGTCCGTCCGGCTGTGTCTGTGTGTCTGTGTCCGTCCGTCTGTCTGTGTCCGTCTGTGTGTCCGTCCGGCTGTGTCTGTGTGTCTGTGTCCGTCCGTCTGTCTGTGTCCGTCTGTGTGTCCGTCCGGCTGTGTCTGTGTGTCTGTGTCCGTCCGTCTGTCTGTGTCCGTCTGTGTGTCCGTCCGGCTGTGTCTGTGTGTCTGTGTCCGTCCGTCTGTCTGTGTCCGTCTGTGTGTCCGTCCGGCTGTGTCTGTGTGTCTGTGTCCGTCCGTCTGTCTGTGTCCGTCTGTGTGTCCGTCCGGCTGTGTCTGTGTGTCTGTGTCCGTCCGTCTGTCTGTGTCCGTCTGTGTGTCCGTCCGGCTGTGTCTGTGTGTCTGTGTCCGTCCGTCTGTCTGTGTCCGTCTGTGTGTCCGTCCGGCTGTGTCTGTGTGTCTGTGTCCGTCCGTCTGTCTGTGTCCGTCTGTGTGTCCGTCCGGCTGTGTCTGTGTGTCTGTGTCCGTCCGTCTGTCTGTGTCCGTCTGTGTGTCCGTCCGGCTGTGTCTGTGTGTCTGTGTCCGTCCGTCTGTCTGTGTCCGTCTGTGTGTCCGTCCGGCTGTGTCTGTGTGTCTGTGTCCGTCCGTCTGTCTGTGTCCGTCTGTGTGTCCGTCCGGCTGTGTCTGTGTGTCTGTGTCCGTCCGTCTGTCTGTGTCCGTCTGTGTGTCCGTCCGGCTGTGTCTGTGTGTCTGTGTCCGTCCGTCTGTCTGTGTCCGTCTGTGTGTCCGTCCGGCTGTGTCTGTGTGTCTGTGTCCGTCCGTCTGTCTGTGTCCGTCTGTGTGTCCGTCCGGCTGTGTCTGTGTGTCTGTGTCCGTCCGTCTGTCTGTGTCCGTCTGTGTGTCCGTCCGGCTGTGTCTGTGTGTCTGTGTCCGTCCGTCTGTCTGTGTCCGTCTGTGTGTCCGTCCGGCTGTGTCTGTGTGTCTGTGTCCGTCCGTCTGTCTGTGTCCGTCTGTGTGTCCGTCCGGCTGTGTCTGTGTGTCTGTGTCCGTCCGTCTGTCTGTGTCCGTCTGTGTGTCCGTCCGGCTGTGTCTGTGTGTCTGTGTCCGTCCGTCTGTCTGTGTCCGTCTGTGTGTCCGTCCGGCTGTGTCTGTGTGTCTGTGTCCGTCCGTCTGTCTGTGTCCGTCTGTGTGTCCGTCCGGCTGTGTCTGTGTGTCTGTGTCCGTCCGTCTGTCTGTGTCCGTCTGTGTGTCCGTCCGGCTGTGTCTGTGTGTCTGTGTCCGTCCGTCTGTCTGTGTCCGTCTGTGTGTCCGTCCGGCTGTGTCTGTGTGTCTGTGTCCGTCCGTCTGTCTGTGTCCGTCTGTGTGTCCGTCCGGCTGTGTCTGTGTGTCTGTGTCCGTCCGTCTGTCTGTGTCCGTCTGTGTGTCCGTCCGGCTGTGTCTGTGTGTCTGTGTCCGTCCGTCTGTCTGTGTCCGTCTGTGTGTCCGTCCGGCTGTGTCTGTGTGTCTGTGTCCGTCCGTCTGTCTGTGTCCGTCTGTGTGTCCGTCCGGCTGTGTCTGTGTGTCTGTGTCCGTCCGTCTGTCTGTGTCCGTCTGTGTGTCCGTCCGGCTGTGTCTGTGTGTCTGTGTCCGTCCGTCTGTCTGTGTCCGTCTGTGTGTCCGTCCGGCTGTGTCTGTGTGTCTGTGTCCGTCCGTCTGTCTGTGTCCGTCTGTGTGTCCGTCCGGCTGTGTCTGTGTGTCTGTGTCCGTCCGTCTGTCTGTGTCCGTCTGTGTGTCCGTCCGGCTGTGTCTGTGTGTCTGTGTCCGTCCGTCTGTCTGTGTCCGTCTGTGTGTCCGTCCGGCTGTGTCTGTGTGTCTGTGTCCGTCCGTCTGTCTGTGTCCGTCTGTGTGTCCGTCCGGCTGTGTCTGTGTGTCTGTGTCCGTCCGTCTGTCTGTGTCCGTCTGTGTGTCCGTCCGGCTGTGTCTGTGTGTCTGTGTCCGTCCGTCTGTCTGTGTCCGTCTGTGTGTCCGTCCGGCTGTGTCTGTGTGTCTGTGTCCGTCCGTCTGTCTGTGTCCGTCTGTGTGTCCGTCCGGCTGTGTCTGTGTGTCTGTGTCCGTCCGTCTGTCTGTGTCCGTCTGTGTGTCCGTCCGGCTGTGTCTGTGTGTCTGTGTCCGTCCGTCTGTCTGTGTCCGTCTGTGTGTCCGTCCGGCTGTGTCTGTGTGTCTGTGTCCGTCCGTCTGTCTGTGTCCGTCTGTGTGTCCGTCCGGCTGTGTCTGTGTGTCTGTGTCCGTCCGTCTGTCTGTGTCCGTCTGTGTGTCCGTCCGGCTGTGTCTGTGTGTCTGTGTCCGTCCGTCTGTCTGTGTCCGTCTGTGTGTCCGTCCGGCTGTGTCTGTGTGTCTGTGTCCGTCCGTCTGTCTGTGTCCGTCTGTGTGTCCGTCCGGCTGTGTCTGTGTGTCTGTGTCCGTCCGTCTGTCTGTGTCCGTCTGTGTGTCCGTCCGGCTGTGTCTGTGTGTCTGTGTCCGTCCGTCTGTCTGTGTCCGTCTGTGTGTCCGTCCGGCTGTGTCTGTGTGTCTGTGTCCGTCCGTCTGTCTGTGTCCGTCTGTGTGTCCGTCCGGCTGTGTCTGTGTGTCTGTGTCCGTCCGTCTGTCTGTGTCCGTCTGTGTGTCCGTCCGGCTGTGTCTGTGTGTCTGTGTCCGTCCGTCTGTCTGTGTCCGTCTGTGTGTCCGTCCGGCTGTGTCTGTGTGTCTGTGTCCGTCCGTCTGTCTGTGTCCGTCTGTGTGTCCGTCCGGCTGTGTCTGTGTGTCTGTGTCCGTCCGTCTGTCTGTGTCCGTCTGTGTGTCCGTCCGGCTGTGTCTGTGTGTCTGTGTCCGTCCGTCTGTCTGTGTCCGTCTGTGTGTCCGTCCGGCTGTGTCTGTGTGTCTGTGTCCGTCCGTCTGTCTGTGTCCGTCTGTGTGTCCGTCCGGCTGTGTCTGTGTGTCTGTGTCCGTCCGTCTGTCTGTGTCCGTCTGTGTGTCCGTCCGGCTGTGTCTGTGTGTCTGTGTCCGTCCGTCTGTCTGTGTCCGTCTGTGTGTCCGTCCGGCTGTGTCTGTGTGTCTGTGTCCGTCCGTCTGTCTGTGTCCGTCTGTGTGTCCGTCCGGCTGTGTCTGTGTGTCTGTGTCCGTCCGTCTGTCTGTGTCCGTCTGTGTGTCCGTCCGGCTGTGTCTGTGTGTCTGTGTCCGTCCGTCTGTCTGTGTCCGTCTGTGTGTCCGTCCGGCTGTGTCTGTGTGTCTGTGTCCGTCCGTCTGTCTGTGTCCGTCTGTGTGTCCGTCCGGCTGTGTCTGTGTGTCTGTGTCCGTCCGTCTGTCTGTGTCCGTCTGTGTGTCCGTCCGGCTGTGTCTGTGTGTCTGTGTCCGTCCGTCTGTCTGTGTCCGTCTGTGTGTCCGTCCGGCTGTGTCTGTGTGTCTGTGTCCGTCCGTCTGTCTGTGTCCGTCTGTGTGTCCGTCCGGCTGTGTCTGTGTGTCTGTGTCCGTCCGTCTGTCTGTGTCCGTCTGTGTGTCCGTCCGGCTGTGTCTGTGTGTCTGTGTCCGTCCGTCTGTCTGTGTCCGTCTGTGTGTCCGTCCGGCTGTGTCTGTGTGTCTGTGTCCGTCTGTGTGTCTGTGTGTGTGTTTGTCCGTCCGTCTGTCTGTGTCCGTCTGTGTGTCCGTCCGTCTGTTTGTCCGTCCGTCTGTGTGTGTGTTTGTCCGTCCGTCTGTCCGTCCATCTGTCTGTGTCCGTCTGGTTGTCCGTCCGTCTGTCTGTGTCCGTCTGTGTGTCCGTCCGTCTGTGTCTGTGTGTGTGTTTGTCACGTCTGTGTGTCCGTGTGTGTGTTTGTCTGTGTGTCTGTCTGTGTGTCTGTCTGTCTGTCTGTCTGTCTCTGTCTGTCTCTGTCTGTCTGTCTGTCTGTGTCTGTCTGTCTGTGTGTCTGTCTGTGTCTGTGTGTCTGTCTGTCTCTCTGTGTCTGTCTGTCTGTCTCTTTGTCTCTGTGTCTGTCTGTGTCTGTCTGTCTGTCTGTCTGTCTGTCTGTGTCTGTCTGTCTCTGTGTCTGTCTGTGTGTCTGTGTCTGTGTCTGTCTGTCTTGAGTAAGTTCCACAAAGAAAAAGACTGTGTCTGTCTGTGTCTGTGTGTCTCTGTGTCTCTCTCTCTCTCTCTCTCTCTCTCCCCCCAATTTTCAGTTTAATTTTGACACCTCTTGAAATTTTCTTCTTATATCATAGATGAAATGGCAAGACCAAGTAACCAAAAGCAAACACAAAAACACAAAAATAAAGCACAGTCACAATCACCTTTTCAAATGTGAAATTTACACAGGGTTGGTATATTTGAAAATGTAAAAAAAAACCATACAGCCTGATACTACAGATTCTTGTTTGTGAGAATTTTTATCTCTCTTCTCTGTTTTGTTGTCTACTTTTCAGAATACCCTTAAGTGATGAATAGCAATGCCATTTTTTCTGAGTACTTTCACAGTTTTGTAAAAAGCTTCAGCCAGAGGAAGATCACGCAAGCACTAATTAATGAAACCAAGAGCCACTGTGACAGTTTCATCATATGTAGTACATTTTATGGGTTTTAATAGTATTAAGAACTTTCAACCCAGTGATAGCAAAAAGCAGTGCAAAGTTGTTTACAGTCAAATGACTCTAAAAAGGACCACAGAGGGCCACAGGAGAATTAATCTCTCATCAAAGCAATGATTACATGGGTTACACTTGTGGAAAAATATTTGTGAAACTTACTTTACCCCAAATACTGCTGGTTGCAAGTGTGTTCCCTGCTGCAACATTTTCAATGAATCAAAAGCCACTTACATGTAAAATATAAGTAAATATTTTTTTTAGATAAAATTT
>KV751317.1:12981346-12992873 GCA_001698575.1 Mola mola
TCATTGATTCCCTAAAGGTAACAACATTTTTGTCACAGTCACAGTCAGAGGTCTTTCAGTGACATACACGATCCAATCTAGGAACACAATCCTATTTACAGGAACAAGTGGTGGAAATAAAATTGCAGGTGGCTGGAGATACATCAGAGAGGCCCTCTGTCTTCTGGGAAATGCATTTAAAGCCCTATCTATGTACTGTCAGTCATTCAGTGCAGAACTAGATTAGTGGAAGGCTCAGGAGAAGGTTCACAGCAGGTGAAGAAAGTGGCTTTTGACTCATCAAATACGTTTGTCAGTATTATGATTCACACTGGCAACCTTCCAGTGGGAGATACCCTGGGCTGTCTTTCACTGTGTCTCTGCATTTTCTACCACATTTTCCTGTTTTTCACTTTCAGTATGGCTGTAGTCACTTTTACTGTCACACTTGCAGGTTGTTGAATAGAGGTCAATGTTTATCGTGTAGTTAGCGAAGATTGTGGAAGACTTATGCCCTCCTCCACGTGCCAAATGCACCTGGCTGAGGCTCTTTGTTTGTAAATGTTGTTATTGTGGCGGAGCCATCAAGCTATTTGAATGGGATCTTTGCATAGTGAATGGCCAGACAGACAGACACAGACAGAGATTAGTGGACCCACCTGCCCTACCTCCTGAGCTGTCTCAATAAGAAAATCTTAACAAGCTCTCAGCTAGTTTTGGATCTTAACTGCATAACTTTATTCCAAATAAACAGAATGTGATAATTTGTTAATCGCTTTCCACATGCTCATTTGGAGATTATACAATGACTATAATAATCAATAATTTTTTAATTACATAAAATGTAAATATAGGCTTATTTTGACTTGATACAAGCAAAATATCAATATGATTTCTTACTGTTGTGTATTTTTTGTGTGTCTGTCTGTGTGTCTGTCTGTGTGTCTGTTGTGTCTGTGTGTGTGTCTGTCTGTCTGTGTGTCTGTGTGTCTGTCCGTCTGTGTGTCTGTGTCTGTCTGTGTGTCTGTGTCTGTCTGTGTGTCTGTGTCTGTCTGTGTCTGTCTCTGTCTGTGTGTCTGTCTGTGTCTGTGATCTTCCTCTGGCTGAAGCTTTTTACAAAACTGTGAAAGTACTCAGAAAAAATGGCATTGCTATTCATCACTTAAGGGTATTCTGAAAAGTAGACAACAAAGCAGAGAAGAGAGATAAAAATTCTCACAAACAAGAATCTGTAGTATCAGGCTGTATGGTTTTTTTTTACATTTTCAAATATACCAACCCTGTGTAAATTTCACATTTGAAAAGGTGATTGTGACTGTGCTTTATTTTTGTGTTTTTTTGTTTACTTTTGGTTACTTGGTCTTGCCATTTCATCTATGATATAAGAAGAAAATTTCAAGAGGTGTCAAAATTAAACTGAAAATTATAAACCTATTCAGAAAATAATAAAGTACTGCTGGTTAAGATTTCTGTGCATCACTAGAATTTGCATGTTAAATATTTTTGTGTGTTTATGTGTATTAGTTATGTCCCGCAACAAATCCCATTTTTCTAAGGTTTTGGGATGGGCACAAGTAATTAATTCCAAGATTAAGGGATTGTCAGCATTTCCCCAGGATTGATCGATTTTTCTTTTTACTAAATCTTTATTTACAACGCATCTGGTCGCAATTTTCTACCCGTGCCTTGCATAAATGCGGTGTGGCATGCCAGCTATGCACTATGGAGCAGAGCCTGACTGATATGAAATGTTTGTAGCTGGTATCAACACAAATATCAGACAGAAAAAAGTCCCGATTTCGAATATTGCCCGATACAGAAAGATTTTTCACAATGATCCCTCAAATGAGGTTATCAAATATTTTTTACCAAAGATATGAAACAGAGGCAAAATAATTACAGATTAACAACGAATTTTTACTGACTTAAATGACAGCAGTACAGTGAAACAGTGACCTTCAGTGAAACTCTAATATCACCACACCATCTATTTCTGCAATGTGTTGTTTAAAACCACATTTTTCACCTAAGTGCATTGCAAAGCTTGAGTGAGCTTGTTAACAGGTGTGTGCCCCAGCACAGGGACTGCAGTAAAATGTTTTTGTTTTTTTTAAACCAAACACCATAAATATGGACTTAATCAGAAAATGTAGGTGGAAAAGTATTATGTAAAATCATGTTTTGAATTTTGGAAATGATATCAACCTTTTTACAATAAATTTTGACTTTTGGACTTTTCAAATACGAAGTTACTGGAAATGTCTACATTACATGCAGGTGAGCAAAGTGCAAAGTACTGCATGTGATGTTTGCAAATGTAGTACTTGAGTTTGTTCATGGAAAATGTATTTTTTTAGTTCTAACAGGTTTGATCTTTATTAGCTTGGTGATTTTCACTGGACAGCTGACACACTTGGTTGCTGCCAGCCTGTTTACCCAAATGTTTCTTTATGTTTAAATATATTGACACATTGTAAAGCTTTGTATTTTACTCCCGACTCGATTTCCGTGTTTCTCTATAAAATATTTTGAGATCTTGCTGTGCTGTGCTTTGCTATAAGCTACAAAGGCCTTGGGTGTTTTTACTGGCAACACCAAAAGGGTACCAGCACGTCTAGAAAAGACTCGACAAGCTGGTGTGGGGACGGGTTGTTAAAAAAAAATGTGTATTAATGTATGATAAGGCATCATGATAATCAACAATTTAGAGATGTGCCTTAAATCTCTGCCACTTACCAGAGTTTAAGTTTGAAATCATTTTTGATTTTACAGGTCTTAATTTCATCTATGAGTTAGAAAGGAATGTTCTTAGAACTTTTGAAAAACAACTGAAAACAGCTGCCTGCTGCAGAAAATGGCTCTATGGGAATGGGTAGGTATTCTTGCAATACTTGCATACTATATATACTTGCATTCAATATAATCTGTGCTATATTTATAAAATTAAAATTAAAATTAAATTATTGCCAAAACATTTAAAAATGTATTTAATGTTTGTTTGAAATAAATGTAAAGTAAATTATATTTCCATTAAGTCTTGACGGCAGCACATTGTCTATTAAATGCAGTATGTGGTAGCAACCTGTCATCCCTTAACAATGATATGACTTGTCTTCAGACTATAACTGTCCGTAACCTATCTGCTTTAAACAGAGATAAGTATATAAATAGAGATTATATTAAACTGGTATGTAATAAAAGGCTTTGTCTCAAACTGTCTCTTAATAAGATTTTTATTTAGCAACTTTAAAAGCAACTTATTCATTTGTTATTTTTGGGTAATGTTCTAACTCTCAAACCAGGTGTATACAGTACTTCAATATACAGTACTTCTCAACAACTAGGGCTTTATATTAACTCTTGCTTTGCCATTGACAAGGTTTTCTGGCAATCTGGGGTCATTGTGTTGGATCTTGTTCAACAGTACAGCACGTCTGTGCAAAAACAAGAGAGCGAGAAAACAGACTGCTGGAAGAAAAACAAATGAAGGTGAGCGTGTCCATGCCACTAAGGTGAGGGAAATAGACCTAAATATTTACATTTGGATTAAGTCTGAAAAATCTGTATAATCATGTGGTGAGAGTGGCAAGCACAGCCACAAAAGTGAGGAAGATAGCAAAAATGTTCCTTTTTCCAGCTTGAAAATTGATTTTTTTTTCAGCTTTTTGCCTAAATTATTGTTTCTTTGTTAATCAGTGTTGATGAAAATTACCAACTTTAAATGTTCACAGAAAAAAAAATGAATGAAGCTGTAATAACATTTTTCTCTGAAAAAGCTGAAGCTGTGTGCTTTGTATTGATGTATTCACTGTAGTCACTGTTTACAAAACTAAATATTTTGGGTAGCCCAAAAAATTAACGAACATAGCCAAAAATATTGGAACTGGTTGGCAACTTGAGTAAAAAAACTCTGGCTAAGAAAAAGTTAAGCGTCACAATAATTAGTAGCTATTAAGTAATAAACAATAAAGAACGATACTTGAAAGCATCTTTTAACAGTGTATTAAAGCTATAACTAATTATTTAATTTTGGAATAATTTGTTCATTGTTTCTTAACTAACTTTAACTGTGACATAATGAGCTAACAAACATCTCGTTGGTATAGATGTTCTTCACTGTGAGAGAAAAAATCACAAGAGTTCACAGTTTGTAAAACAGGAAAGCCAAGGTACTGCGAGAACAACTGTGAAAACATTCTGAACCACAAACTTAATCAGACACTCAAATGCCGTCACCCAGCTGAAAAACCCGAAAGCTAAAGCTAGCGCTAGTGTTAGCCAGAGCTCAGAGCCGGCCAAAAGCCAGCAGCCTCTTCTATCTTTCTGTGTGGGAACAGGAAGAGATGAACTATAGAAATAACCCCTTCCCTTTCAGCGGCAGTAGTGAAATAGCACCCAGCAGACTCCATCTTGGTCTGGAGAAGCTGTAGCCTTAATTTACTCACAACCTAGCTTGTCACCATACATTTAAAACACTGCTAGACTGCTAACAAGCAGCTAACAGATACGTGACCCTCACTTTGTTGACCGCCCACGTAACACCATCGTCTTATAGGAACCACGATGCTCTTACCACACCAAGTTACAACAAGCACAGCATGCACTGAATTAGTTTACGGAACGCAAACATTTTGCAAACATTTTGCTTAAAACTAATGACTAAAATTGACAAAAATTTAATGGCATTTTGTTGACTAAAAATGGAATAAAACTTAAATAAATCAAACAAGTAAACATAATAAGCATTTCGGTCTGGAGACTAAGACTAAATCTTAAATAGAGGCCATAATTAAGACTGATTAGGTGGTTTGTCACCTGTGGTCTTTGTTATTTTGTGACAAGTAAAACAAAGCAAAAATGTTTTATCCGGTAAACATATTTAACAATGATGTAAGTAACTGGCATTTGTGTTATTCATCTCTTACAGCTGTTTTTTTTTTTGGTAGAGTAATTTGTCAAGTTACTCAAGTTTATGGGGCTTCTTTCCAGTTACGGAAGAAAGAAGAAAGAAGAAAAATTGATTTCTTTTTTTTGTACATGCTGTCAATTATAGTTTTTGAAAAAGAAAAAAAAAAAAGAAAATGGAATTGGCCATGAAAATTATACCTGGTGAATCTTGACTAAATATAAATACTGTCTTGAATAGATGGCCGCTAAATTTGGAAAGAAATGTTACTTTTATAAACTACTATACACATCATGGAAACTTAACACTTTAGTCAACAGACAAAAGTTCTAAAGGTGTTTGTAAGCACTTATCTTTCTAATTGTCTGCCAATTTTTTTGCTTTATGGCGTCTAGAAGTACCGTCAATCAATACAGTTTGTGTTTCTCAAGCATTCTAATTTGAACTGTAGAGCCACCTTAAAAAGTACAATATCGTACCACCTTCATCGCCCTATATATCTTACATAATAAACAAGGTCTAAATCGCCTAAGAGCCTCCATTCCACCTTTGTGGCCTGCAGCCATGGTTTCCCTAGTCCCTTATGGGCAGAAAAGAAGGGAGGAAAAAAAGAGAAACCAAAAGAAGAGGACCAATACTAAACATACCAACACAAAAAAATGCAGAGCCAAAAGAAGCAAGATTAAAAGGGAGGTATTGGAGACCAGAGTATGTCCCACTTGGCTCATAAATCAAATCTCTCTAGCACGTTTTGCGCAGTCTACTTGCCCATGGTAGAAGCACAAAAATCAAGGAAAATGACAAAATGAAAACAGAGCAAGTCAAGAAAATCAGGCAGGCATGACGCTTCGCTTCTGAACGGCACCTGGTGGAGCACAAAGCCGCAAGAGGGACAGAAAAAATGTGCAGGAAACAGTGTGTACAGGGAGGTGCCCTGTGAAATCAAGGGGTAAGTATACTCTATGGAAAAAGTTATTGTGAACAAGTTGTTGGGAAAAAAAACCCTCAAAACTAACAGGTTCATTAGGAAAATACATTTAAACAACTACAACTTTCTGAGTATAAGGGAACAAAAGAAGATAGGATATATACACCTGTAGGTCCACCATTAAGGTGAACAATAGCTACAGGAAGGGAAAAGATGTCTATGGACAGCAGGGCAGAATTGAAGGCTGTTTAGCAACATGCCAATATCTAGTCATATGTTATCATTTCATTCACAAACTGGTATTGGAAGACTGTTGTACAGACACGCTGTACTGAGGAGGAGCACAACTCAGAAAACTTTACTTAAAGCAGCTGCTGAGGAGTGGGGTGTGTTGGCAAAGGTGTGTGGTGTGTAAAGTACGTTTAAAATTGCACTTGGTTTCCATTGTTTTCTATTTATTTACATAAATGTAAAAGTATTATAAAGTAATGTTCTATGTCACCCATATAGCCTACCATTTAGTAATTAGTGTTCTACTATTTAGTAAATTAGCTAAGTCAGGATGGTCTGTTGTTTTTGTGTCCAACTGGAATCACACTCAACCAACCAACACTGGTCTCAAATCACGCTCCCACTTTTATTCTACAATGAAAATATATACATATAT
The DNA here is from genome assembly GCA_001698575.1 of Mola mola. Taxonomy (NCBI): domain Eukaryota; kingdom Metazoa; phylum Chordata; class Actinopteri; order Tetraodontiformes; family Molidae; genus Mola; species Mola mola. The sequence goes on from KV751317.1 coordinate 12,987,827, forward strand.
ATTTTGTGAGTAATCGGGGATTCACTATTGTACACACACTACTTTAAAGGTGGTTTGCACTTTTCACAAAGACATGTAAACACACATACAGAGCCATCACTAAGTGTCAGCTGGCTGTGGAAGTGTGATTTGTTCCTCCTGACAGACAGGAAATAAGGGAGACGACCAGACCTCACTTCCTCTTAAGGTTGACTAACCTGACGTCTATCATACACAAAACTCCCACACATTCAGTTTCTTTGCCGGCATTTGTTCTCTTTGTCTAATACATATGCACACACACGCACACACACGCGCACACAAATTCAGACTACTTCAACATGTGAGATTAAATATGAGCTAAGAAAGAATGTGCTTAATTTAAAATCAAATCGAATACCACCATTACATTTACTGTTTTTGAACTATATAAAAATCAAATAATTCCATCAACAAACAGCCTCTCATATAAATTTCTATACAGTTGTTTCAAAGGATATTGGTATTGCTTTGACCATCAGTGGAAGATAACACAACATTCATAAGACTCATTAACATTTCAGAGCATTTCAAAAGTCACAGTGAGGTTCTACAGCATGGATGATGATAAATTAGTTAGATGATGGTCCTAATTTACCCTCTCATCATTACAACATGGTTAAACACATTTCCACATGCGCTGTAACAGTTTGACACTGATGAGAGAGAAGGACTGTGTGTGGGTGTGTGTACATTTATAAAATTGCATGCTAGTCTGTTTGATTTTGGTCTTGGCATCATGCTCAGAATTCTCCCAGCCAAATGTCCTACCCGTGACCTCAATTCACTTAAGCATGACCAGTAGACCAATCAGGATCAAGCCGGGGCATAGTAAAGCCAATAACATGTCATATCAAAACTAATCACACTGATAGATCCACTTACATGCTTACTTACACAGCATGAGGATTGAAGTTGTCAGTTGGCCTAGTTTGGAGCAGAAGAAAACTTTCACATTTATTGTAAGAAAGTAAACTTTTAATAGGAGCCCCTAAAAAATGTGACCACAATTTATTTTTTAGACTAGTGGGATGGTATGCTGGGATAGTAACAGCATTTTAATATAATTAGCTTGGGCAAGGTTAGCAATAATGACAACTGGCATTGTCATTACACATTGGCCACATATAGACTATCATCATTATGCACATTAGCAACTTGGAAAAAATCCATCTCTGTGTATTATAAGTCTAATGATCCATAATGGTGTTGTTATGAGAACCTTTGCTGACTAATTACATGGTAATGCAGGGTCCTCTGTGATTTTAGCCACTAAATGTATGAAAATCAAGTTGAATATCTAATAGAATGGCTGAGATAGGGCTGTTTTAAGAAAATCCCAGACAATTGGCAAGGTGGGGCTGGAGAAGCATTCTCAACTCTGTCAACATTACAGTATAATTTTTGCAGTAATTTTAAGAGGGACTGAATGGGATCTATCCTTGAATTCCACCAGAAAGTAGAGTCTAGGATCCAGATTCCTCCTCTGTCCATGCTAGAAATGTGAATCGTTCAAATAGCTATGGAGCAGAACCCACTCAGTGACAGTGGCACAGTGGGGGGGCTATGGGATAAGTGGTGGTGGTGGAGAGGTGAGCAGATGAGAAGGGGAAGAAGGGGTGGAGTCTGTGTGGAGGGGTTGGGGCAGTAAAATGCTGCCATCACTTAAACTCTAAAATGAAAGATCAATGAGCTTATTTAAATGTGCTCCCAGGGACGAGAGTTGGCTCATATAAAGCCTCACATTTATGGGTGTTTGCATCGATTGACGGAGAGAACGAGGGAGCAAGAGAGAGAGAGAGGGAAACGGTTTTTCCTCCTAAAATAAAACTTCCTAATAAAGGCTGGGGATACAAGGGTTGGAATCTGGAAAATCTACAGACTTCGATTGGCTGCCTGGCACATCTTATCGAATCAATACCCCACCCCCCACACCTCACCGTCACTCCAAGCACTATGCCGAATCTGTTTCACTCATTTCCAATTCACCCCCTACACCCAGCACAAACACATGCAAACACAAACCCTGTCAGCTATCCTCAGGTATAGACATTTTACAGCAGTGTACCCCCTCTTTGAGCCATGTCAGCTGGAAGGGGCTGCGGGTGTATGGCAACTTTGGTGCTGAGACCTTGACATTAGAGGGAGGACGGAAGGAGCTGACTCTGCAGCCACACCATCCCTCCATCTCCCACCTCGTCCTAAACACGTAGGAGAGAGGGACGACGAGGGTGAGTGTGACGACTGGGAGAAGAGGGGAGAGGAGAGCAACTTCTGACATTCACAAACACACAGGTGTTTGAACAGATCACGAACAGATCTGCAGGCACATCTTTCTGTGTGACAAGTGCCACTGCTCCATCTTATATTCTCGCCCCCTTTCTCCACCACTGCCCTCTCCCTGCTCTGCTCGTTTTCACACCACCTCCTCATCGCCACGCTGCCTCTTGACTCTCCTTCCTCATTTCACCTCTCACTGTGCTCCCTCTTTCACACTCATGTAGGCACTTTCCTGCACTTGAATGGCACACACACAGCGGTGTGTTCACAAATAGCTCAACCCCCAACTTCCATCACACACACATATACGCACAGACATTCCTAAGACCCCCTCCTCCACATAACCCCAAGTCTCAGCCTTATATTCTGCACACCACGCCATCTGTGACCCAGAGAAAACTGTGAGCCGACACCAGCCTGACCTTTCCTGCGCTTTTGTTTTGCCACTCTTGATATGATCCCACGAGATAAAACCGCACTTACAAAGACACACAAATATCCATTCCACTATTATCTCGGTGGCTCCTAAAAAAAGCCCACAAATGCATGTAACATGGCAACAAATATTCTATTCCCACAAAGTTTCGGTCGGGGATCGATATCTCATCATTTTTGTCTTCTTTCGCTTCATTGTTTTCAACAATTGCTCTTCACTGTAGCCCTCTGCACCCACGTTTCACACACTGATCTGGACACCTGCCAGCAAAATAGGGTTAACACTGGACTAACAGGAGCAATTTAAACTAATACACTATGTGTAGCTGTGTCTGTGCCTTTCCGCCAAATCAAGGGCTGTACTTAAGCAGGTCATTGACTAAGAAGGGGATTAGTACACATCCTCAATACCTTAATCCTGCAATCATCAACTCACAATCTATGCATCATCATAATAATAACAGTAATTTAAACATGCCACCCCCCTTAACTCACACAAACACTAAACCCTGACTTAATTTATATAAAAAACAATGCTGTTGACCTCACAAGCACCCTCCTCTCTCCCTTTCCAACAGGGACACAATCACAAACAAACACACAGCCACATTTAGACTAAGAAATCACACCCTTGTCTCACTTTTCCGTCATTCATCATCGGCACTGTGACAAGAATAAAATATTTTAATACTTGACCAGCCTTTTAATTCTTAAAGTATATTTTTTTTAAATACAAGTAATATATATATCTTCTTCAGTGCATCATCATGTTAATTTGAACCAAGACTCGGGAGACTACAGCTCTTACCTTGGCCGTGCAACATGTGGCAGCTGCTGGCGAAAAGGAGCAGCAGAAAAAGAAGCGGAGCCCGGCAGCTCGTCCCCATCATCTTCAACTGGCTCCCCGCTGGTCTCTCTGAAAGCTCCGGGGACTCCTCGGAGGAGCAATTTCCCGGTTTCATCATGCGGGACAGAGGAGCCCACCAGTGTTGGTGTCAGCTTGTGCTTGGCTTCTGCAACTCGCTGCCCTTAGCACGGACAGGGGAAGTCTGAGCGGCACCTCCGCGCTCTCTCGGTGAGGCAAATATCCCAGTTCCGGGTGTTCCCCGCAGTCACTGGCGCTCTCACTTCGCAGCTTCGGTAGGAAGGCAACAAGAAAAGGAGTAATGTGGTGGCTGTGGGGGGTCACCTCACCAGCAGCAGGACTTCTCTTCACTGGTGCGGCTTCACGGAGAGACGGCTCGGCGTTCTGTGGCGGAGCCCGCCTGGTTCTGCGCCCCGGGATACCTCATTGTCATCTGGATTGATCTGGGAATTAATACATTTGAGTGTGTTTTAGACTTATCGGCTTATTCGCTGCTATCGAGCACAAATCCGCGCTTGTTGTGGTGTCTTGGCTGTGGATTTGACCCACAGATCATTTGGCTGTTTGCTCAGTCGCCGCAGTAAGTGGGAAAGGGTAAAAAGCACACATATCCCTACGTGCGTTGATGGTACATGCGCGCTCGCAAAATCAACTCTGGAAATGGTTCGCCGCCGGTTTCTGATGGCAATTACACAGGACAGACTGATTAGAATCGTTTCCTGGTAGTGATGGATAAGATAGAGTCCGCTACTGGAAGTGTCCACCCGAGTTGTGGCGGGCCAAACATTATCCACCAGTTTCCCACGACTAGACTTCTGACTCAGATACCGGATAGGTCAACTTGGCGTAGTGGCGTACTGCGCCTCGGAACACACGAACAAAATGAGCCAACAGGTTAGTAAAAGCATAAATGTGTTATAACTCTGTCAGCGGCGACCGAGCGTCCGGCTTCCATTCTCTCTGTGCTCACGCTGGCAGAGAGGAAGCTGGCAGCACCGTTAAAAAGTAACCGCCTCTCGCTCCTTGTCTCCGAGTCTTCAGCGGTCCTCCAAAACAGCCCTGCTGGAGAGGAAACGGCTACCACGTCGTTTTACTCTTGCTCGGTCATACTCACGAGAGTCTCCGCGTTAACTTACTGTTTTTAGCCTGGGTTTTTTTCCGGAGACTCAGCACCCCGTTGAGGCTCCTGGAGCAGACTGAGGCGATGCGCGTCCTTCAACTGAGCGGACACCTGCTACCCTCCTCGACACGAGACTTCAGGGGGGAGAAAGGGCTCTAGTTCGGCCTTATTCAATTAGCTCCGGAGTTCTCGCTCCCTCGGGAAAACAAACATTCAATATTTTTTTTTAAATGACTTAATGTACGTTTTCTACTGATATAGCTCGTGTTCGCGCTCCCCGTTAATCCCGTTTTCGATCTATCCCAAACTCAAAAACTTAACCTCCATTC
>KV751317.1:12992904-13036603 GCA_001698575.1 Mola mola
CAAAACCACAAACCCCCCAAACCCCCAAACATCCACAGAGAAACTGTCTGAGAGGGTCTCTTTTAAAGAAAAAAAGAGACTTAAAAAGTCACTTAGAGTAGTTAGGGACCTAATACCATTATTTTAGCATTATATATTACTTAAAAGAGAATTTGTTGTGAAATGGGAGGAATACAGCACGGACATTTTTTTAAAGCCTACTTGAAAGAAATTTGACTGTATATTATTACAATATTATTAAGACTGAAATCTCTGAAGCACCATTGACGGTCTAGCTACACTCACAACTGCTTGCTTTGTCACAAAATAACTACCTGGACCTATATCTTACTGCGCTGGCGATAACCTAGTTTCGATGAGGGTCATTAAATGGCACATTAATATTAATGTGTACAACATGGTGACCTTATCTTTTATGGCCTCAATAAATCCTTAGAGGCATACTTTCCTGCCTCCGAGTGGCCAAATAGTCTCCCTATGCCATTTAGTTGTCCTCAACACATTCTCCTCAAGCACCTTCACCTCAGCTCATCCATTTGTCTTTGCATTCAGGCTCATTTAGGAGTGGCTATGATGGTACATGGACTTTTCCTGAAAAGCTTCTGTTTTATTTAAAGCCTGTAGTAACAAACCTCATACATTTTTCTGGATTCCACACCAAAACGACCACAAATGAATGGGTAAAGCCTCAGTAAATGGTTGGATGACCATAAAGGATGCCGATGAATTATGTGAATTACATGTTATAGCCTTGTCTGTCACTAGGACCCATGTTTATGCTTAAACAAACATTTCCAACCCAAGTGAAAGATAAAAGTAGCCCTTAAATCCCTCACTTCTACTCCAACTTGCTAATCAAAACAGAGACAATCACATACTTTCCAAGGCAAGGCCAGCACAACGTGATCAAATTATTCACGATCACAATGACAAATATTTTGTTTTCGAAGTAATTTCAGTTTTATACTCAGCAGTTTTCACCATTTGTATTTGACTTCAGACTTCCTCTTTGTATAAAATACAAACACTATTGTGATTGCCTAGGAAATATTAAGGGTTCAACTTAGATAAAATCTAAATCACACAACTGTTTAGAGAACACCACGTTGGATAAAATCCAGGGATTTTCAAAGAATGTACAACATATCTGACTCTGATGCAAGGTAAATCCTTGTCTGTGAGTTCCCGGATAAACTGCATCTAAATTTTAAATGAACTCACCTAAATTTATCTTAAATTTAATTTTTAGAGCATTTTTCCTTAATACAGTACAGATTGCCATAGCTGATTTGCTGTTTCCACAACTAGATACTTCCATGCTAACATTCTATTGAAAATTACCTTTAATTGCTTGTATAAATGATCATGTATTGTATTCACCTAAACAAGTTGTGTTAAACAATGGTCAAACTTCTTATCTTTCTACATGTATTCAATTTTTTTCCTGCTAATTCATTTCAGCCCTGTCTTTACATGAGACCATAAAAGTACACCATTGCTAGCGATTTAGCTGTGTGCTACCCTTTGTCCTAACCCAGGCACTGGGCGTGGCCAGCTGCAAAGATGTTCTTTGATGTTGTTGGAGCCTCAAAGCAAAGCACAACACATAACCTTACTTCATTTTTTCCTAAATAAAACTGACCTTAAACAACTGCAAATAATGCTGTAAAAGTCACGTCAGAGTCAATTTATATTGTTATTAGACACGTACAAGTTGACAAATACTTTGAAAATTTGACAAGCGATTCGACATCTACACAAAGGCATACATTGTTTGCTTTCACAAATAATTTCTGCATCTAACTTACTCAAAAGTTGTAGAGAATAGACAGTCCCTGTCCAGCTACTCAGTTGATCCTTTACTGCAGTCCAGAGGCTCCAGTATCCCTTTTCAAAGGCATTGATAATGAGATGGTTTTCAGAATGTTACTGCCAAAAATACTAATTAACTAATAGTATAATCATCGCATAAACGTGTGCACAGAAGAATTCTGATGCAATCATCCACTCTGATTGTAGAATATAGAACACAAACAATTGCAATGAGTCAAAAATAAATACAGTGGATATTGACGTAGACCAAGATAACGGTGACCCCACAGCTAGTCAGCTTCCAAATTGATTCTAAAGTCACTGCACTGGGTAGTTAAAGACAAAGAGGTTAGAAGTTATGTAAGCTATTATGAGGCAAATCAAAGGTCAAAGCAACAAGACAAATCAAATCAAAGAAACTCCAAAGACTTGAATATTAACTCAAAGCATAAACAGTGAGTAGTTACTTTATGTTTACAGTAACCCTAAACCAGGGATTGGCACCCTGTGGCGAGCTATGTGGAGTAAGTATGCTGATCAAAGTCCTTCATATTACACGCTCACTGCCTCAGAATAGCGGCAACTATTCACTTAACAGTGAATAAGCAAGAGCTACGCAACAACTGAATAACATTGAATGCCACACCACTCACACTCACGATTCTAACATCAACCAAAAACACTGAAATCCCACAGTGCATTGCAGCACATACTCCTTGCTATCGAGTATTTGATTAAAATGTATTTTATATTAGTTCGTTGGTTTTTTAAAAATATAATTCTAAATTTGAAGATTATGATGATCTTGTAACATTAAAATAAAACGTGTTTAATTTTTTTGTCGCTCAAAATATGCGTCACAACTGCCGAAGTGCGACACCCACCGGCAGGCCCAGCCCGTGATTTGTTGAACTTTTCGACACCAGGTAAGCCAACCACGGATAAATCGAAGAAAAGAAAAGTTTTTGAAGTAAACAGAACGTTCAATGCTACGTGGGCAGATTCATATGCGTTCACCCCTGACGAGACTGGTTTACCAGTATGCTTAATATGTGGTGAGAAATTGGCAAACAGCAAAAAGTCAAATGTTGCAAGGCATCTTTAGAATAAGCACACAGCCTTTGCTGAAAAATATCCGGATGGAGATGAGAGGAAAAAAAAAAAAGCCGTTTCAGAACTGATGCGGAAGGTTGAACTGAGCCAAAATAATTACAAAAAGTGGATGAAGTCTGCAAATTCAACTACATGGGCTAGTTTTGTGGCCGCTCAGGAAATAGTCAGGCATGGGAAGCCGTTCACAGATAGAGAATATATAAAAGAATCATTAAGATCTCAGAACATTTATTCACGGACTTTAAAAACAAGAGTGAAATTGTGCAGAAAATCAGAGATATGCCTCTTGCGTGAGGGTGAAGGTGAGATGAGGGTGACGACTTGCAGCCCTGATGTGCAGACACTGTGCGCTGAGGTTCAAGAGCAAAAGTCACATTAACCATGTAAAGTAAATATTTTAATTGGCTATTATTTTGCAAATATAGGCTATATTCTACATTGTTCAGTAAAATAATCCTTTTTTTTTATTCAGATTGACAGCTGACTGCACGCTTCAGTAAGGAAGAGACACAGAAGCAGACGGCAGTTGGATCATTTAAGTTCTGCTTTTTATTTTGTGAATACGAGGAGGACTCAAAACGACTGAGTATTTTATTTGTAAGGAACGTTCAACCTGCTTTTTTTTTTTTTTTCCAGAGTTCAAAATGTTTTTGTATGTGACGTAAACTGAATGTTTCGTCATTATATGTTTTTCTTTCGTATTGATCAAAAAATGTATCAATACGTCATTATTCATATAAAGGCAAAGTTGCCTTAGTACCCATGACTAGCAAGAGTAACGGTAAAGAAAGAAAGAACTACAAAAACAAAGATCATGGAAACAAACAATATAATAAATTTAATAGTTCAACAGGATTTGTCATATGCATAAATATAATTTCGTTTTCTCTGTAGCAGTCTTTCATTTCATAAATGCAACACACTATAGTTTTGTATACATAGCATAGAGGTAAAAAACAATATAGATGTCAAAGGGGGTTTGTGGCTCCCAGTAGGGTTAGTTGAAGGTTGCCGACCCCTGGCTATACGTTTCCCCTTCTATCTCTACTATCCCCTCGAATACACACACACACACACACACACACACACACACACACACACACGGTTGGTTATCAGGTTCCAACACACAAATTGACAGAGTGCTCACAGGTTCTAAAACTAAATCTGAAACCAATTCGGCTTCCAATTATCTGTGTATCCCCTACAATTACCAGTGCATTTTCTATCCTCAATCTATCTTTTTCTCGCTATTACTAAACATCCTGTTATGGGTTCTCATACAATTACAGATGCAACAGACAAACACACACACACATAAAGAGATACACACTATCACTGCCTATTCTGACGTGCATGGACATGTAATCTTTGTCAGTGTCCTCTAAAACACTGTTGCTCTGTCCAACACTCATACTCCTCTCTGTGGGGCACAGTCTCAGTGCAGCACCAGGATGACCTCCACAGAGGTGGAGGTGGTGATCGGGGCTGAACGATGACAACAATTTCTGTTATTCTCCCGGAAGCAATCATTGGGACTGTCCCCCGTCTCTTTAACACCTGTTTGATTGGGCTAATGCCTTCTGCCCTGGCAATCTACCGAGTCGTGCATGCAGGCACACACGCCAACGAACACATGCGCGCTCCCAGCAGCGCATGCAGAGCTAATGAGCAGCGTCCTGCCGCTCAAGCTGTCACCATGGTAGAGGAACATAATGTCAATATTAACTGACCTGTCATACTCAGTGGTGCACAGGGGGGAGACACACAATGAAAAAGTGGATGCAAGCAGGGAGAGGCAGAGATTTCAAATCATAGCTGCGGTACATTGACTAAAAGCATGAATTGCTTGATCTTGTTTTTAGAACTCTTGTTCCCATTGGCATAATAGCTGTTTTTTGTTTTTTGGAGAAAATGTTCTTTCACCACCATGTAAATTCCACTGCTGGATTTGATTCAGCATGTCACACCTAGTCGAGAATGGGTAGTTTCCATCATTACACATGGGTCCTCTATTGTGCAGAGAAACATACAGCAACAACGTGATGCCCTCTGTATCTACAAGCTGGCTGTTGTGATGTAAAATGATATAATAATGTGATACAAAACCAGATGCTCATTTTGGGAAATTAGCTGAGTTCAACTTAGACCATATATGACTAATCATGCTTATGCAGAGAAGAGCACATCATGAAAGGCCAATGAAGTGAATGAATAGAAGAACCTTTCCTATCAAACACGAAGTCGTTAAAGTGTCTGTGTGTGTGTGTGCTTCATTGTCTGGTTTCGTTGTGGCCCAGAGTGATGCAGCATTCTTGCATTACAGTCAGAGAGAAACTTGATCCTCCAGTGGATCCACCTGTTATCCAAGCTGTCTCCTGGGGCTAAAAGCAGGGGAGGGTGCATGGAGAAGAAAAAGCGGGAATAAGGGTGAGCTGAGGATAGCAGGAAGCCTTTCATGTAAAGAAAAATGGAGCGAGTAAGGAAATGAGGGGGGCATTGTGAGGAGTAAGGTCACACCTGTAGTGGGCTTAAAGGACGGGGAGGGTTGTTGGGATAAGTGTACCACCATTGGGAGAAAGGGAGGAGATCCATGAAGAGGGACCGCTTTTAAGTGAGTCTAGCAGATAGAAAATCACAGTCTAGGCTTTCAGGGCTCTTTTATGCATGGTGAGTGAGGAAAAGTTAGCGAGAAAGCAGGGAGAGTGAGCTAAAAAAAAGCGAGTACATAAGCAATGATTTCACGGTCATTGTGTGGAATGGTTCAGAGAAGAGAAGTACAAAAGAAAGCTCAAGCTGTGTGCTTGTGGCTGAGTCTGTGGGCCTAAGATTTTTTTGTTTGTTTTACTTGCTTTGTGTATTGGTATGCTTAATCTCTTAGCTCTTGCCGCGTGTCATCCCTGCAGCAACAGACCGGACAGTTAATCCGGAGCCCTGCCTCACGTCACGCTGGGCAGCACCTCATGGGTCTGACCCGACTGCAGGGTCTGCAGTGCGGAGTTGTGGAAGCTCTTCCCCCTGCACCTGTAATCACATATACTTACCCAGCATCACACTGGGGAGGAGGCGGAGACGTAGTTGACACAGTGGACACTCACTAAGCACATGAAAGGAGCGCAAACAAGAGAGGAAGAGGAATCAACTTTAACTGCTTGAATGTAACAATGGGGAATGGCAAAAACATTAATAATTAGTGTTTGTGTGCATGACTGCCTGTGAGAGCATGTGTTAATTGCACAAGAGGACAGTCATAGGCGTCATTTCCAGTTTACAGGGTGTGACTGTTGTTACATGGAAACGTGATATCATGCCCAGAGGGAAACACACCATGAGCTTTCATTTTCCTTTCATCCGGCCCCTCTCCACCTGGTTGCCCTTTACTTGTCCTGCACTTGTCCCAAAGCTAAATTCTTTTGTTCAGCAGTTTTGTTTTTTTTATCTTTCCGCCATTTATAAACATTTCTTCTTGCCATAGCGATGGCATCAGATGTTTATTTTTATTTTTTTAAATCCTTATTATACCTTTCCTATGATTTGTTAGTCGTTCCCTGTTCGGATATATTTGACTTAAGCTTAAGTTAATACATTATGACAGTGCACAGCATGTTAGCATGTTCTTGTCATTGAGCAAGTTGGTCTATAGAGTATATTAAAACTTTTGTTTGTTTTTTCACTCTTAAATCACAAGAGTTCCTATTACAAGCCTGTGTTGAAATGTTTACTGCAGTCTCATTTTTTTTTTCTATTTCTGTTCCTCTGCTACTGCTTATATTAAGATAACACAACCACAAATGACATTTTTAAATTGCTGTATGTAAATGCTCACAGTTAAATGTACTACTATTGATAGTTCTGCTTGTGTGGTTGGTTGGTAACTTTGCTTGTGTAAATTTAATATATTACTGCCTTGGGAAGGACCACAGCAGTAAATTCATAGTTAATACAAATTCTTTAGTAATTAAAGGGCTTATTTACACATGAGAATGTATTTCAATCTATTGAGTTTTATTGTACTGTATAATTTTTTTTTATCATTGTACAGACTACAGCAACCATTAAATCAACATACGTTTACTTCGTGCTCTCTGCACTGCATTGATTTGAATAGCAAATAGCTGAAGTGTTAGAGAAAAGGTCTCCCTGAGTCAGAATAAAAACATCCTGTCGCTTTGATAAGAAGTAATCTTAAAAAAAAAAATTTAAGTTTGGTTGTTCAAAATTCAGAGCAGAACTAAGTGTTTTCAGACAGAAGTTTCTCAGCGTACTGACGTTTAATGACTGATCCAGGTGGATCATTTTCACAACTTTTGATTTGTTTCTTGTTCATTAGACTGGACAGAACATTTCTTTAGACTAGATCGTTATATTGCTCCCTTTTTGTTTGATTAAAGTCAGTATGTTTCTGCACAAACTGCCACACTGAAACAAATTCAACTCTCATCAGTATGTATTTGTTTGAATGCCAACCGTAGCTGTGGGTGTGATAGTATGGCAAGAGTGCACCTGCTTGTAAAAAACAAGCCGAATCCATTATGACAAAGTTAAAATCACAAAAACTAGAAATGAACAAAGTAGACACTCTAGTAAGGAAAACATTTTCTGCTGGTACATTTGTCTAAGACAGATGAACGAATGAATACGTATTCATTCATTCATTCATATTCATGAAAAATTTCAATCAAGAGTTCAAAAGTTCAGCAGTTTGGTAGAATCAGTTTATATCCTTCTATCAGTGTTTAAGAGTAGCAGCTATCCCAGATGTAATATTTAGCATTAGGTTTATCATTGTAACATGATGTGTCCGTCCCAATTTGCTCACTCATCTTAAAAATCTATTGGAAACTGCTTGAACACAAAACTTTTAATTTAGTACAGTTATCTTAATCTCACAAGACGTTAGTGTTTGTGTGAATGCACATTACGTTTTGAAGTCATTTTGACATTATTCCTAAACATTTGTGTGGCTGGATTGGAGTTTACAGTGTGGAGTGAAAAGAATGTAACAGGTCTCAGCATTTCATACAACACAAAAGACAGAAAAACGTAGCTTTTGTCAAGAAATGTAACTACTAAAGGTTAAAACAATAAACCAGCACAAAAAACCAATTACCAACATAAACCATCATGCTCAGTCGCTCACAAGGCATGATAGGAAATGTGGGTCACTGCAACACATCTGTATTTTTTTTTTCTCCTGTGCTTTTTTCTGTTTTCCTCTTGCACACCTGAGGGTTTGACCTTTTCATTATAACATAAAATGTGAAAACAGATATTTGCCTTGTGGCATCTGTCAACTCTGGCAATCCCTATGCTAGACTGTTGGGCTGTTTATGATGTACATCCAATGATAAAATTTCCTTCATTTCATTATTTACTTACATATAGTATTGGTTTTTTTGTTTGTTTTTTTTTATTTTATACCTTGATTAAAAGGTAGCACTCTAGGCAACCACCTATAAGGTCAACGTTTTTAGCCGGCCCTGAACGCTCTTATGTCTACATGGTAAATATGGAGCCAATGTGAGCTGCATCTTGGTGAAAACTTGGACATGGGGAAGCAGCTAGTCTGGCTCCGTCTAATGGTTACACTATCCACTTACCAGTACCTCTTAAAATCAATAATTAACATGTTTCCTACTATTCCGTACAAAACCAAAGTGGCATTATGCGGCATGCCGTTTCTTGACTTTGACCCACGGCAAATAGCAGAAACTCCAGAATGTTGCTGTTTTGAAGAATTTCCTTTCTGCTCTGTATTTTTTTGCAATTCGTTTTCTGCTCTGTACTGTCCTGCTGATGCAAAAATGAAAATTTCCCCATTGTGGGACAACGGCATTATCTTGTCTTATCTCATCTTATCTCACCACTGCAAACAAACAAGAGGCAAATTGGGTAATTATTGAGTCATACAGGGTCTGGTAGGAGCATTATTATACCAACAAACGGAGGCAGGCTATCTGTTTTGAGATATAAGTTAATTTATTTAGGCCAATGTAATACATGTTTGTGTATGTACTGTATATGCATGACTGTGTGTGTGTGTGTGTATGACGCAATGTATGTACTTTATTACAGTCATGCATGAAGGCATGTCTTCCGGGTGACACTACACACACCAACTGACACACAGTTACCCCGAACATGCATGCACCTGGCTGAGCTGGTCACTGGAGCATATACACCCCTGACATGCTTTCCACATGCACATCTGTCATACGAACCTCAAACACATCGCAGGACCTTGTCCGATCTCCTGCTTCTGCCCTTCACATGCCTCCTACCCCTGTGCTGTAACGCACACATGCTGCCTCTAGTGTAGTTGTCCGAAAGAATCTACTGCGAGATGGTCACATGGCAACAAGGACAGAAATGTTTTTCTCAAAAGCATTTGTAAACTGTATAGCACACATTTAGATTCACTGTGCACATTGTGATTCATTTTGGCTTGGACACATTATTACTTTTTTTTCTTGACCAAAAGGCTTTGAATGCAAAACAAGTTATTTTTAAGATATATCTCTCCTTGCTGCACTATGAGATAAGAGCTGACGGGACCTTGACAGCAGCGGCAACAATAGAAAGAGAGAAGAGAGGAAATTGACACATGGCTCCTATTCTGAAGTTGTCCGTGGCTGCAGTTGAATAGACAAGAGAGATTACATTCTGTGCCTTTTCTTAAACATTTTGCCTTAACCTCAGTAGAAAACATCACAAGGTCAAGAAACAGAGTGAAAGAGAATTCTTAATGGCTTTACAAATGTGTGACAACATTACTTGTTTCTTTTCTAAAAGGATGGTTCAGTGTATGCTATGCTAAGAGAGTTAAGAAAGAAGCGTTAAAGTACCTTTACTTAACTTTTAGAATACCAACTCTTAATGGCTGCTGCCATAACCTTGTTAAATACTTCCTGATTTACTCAGTCAGGAACATAAATTAATAAATAAAAACACCATTTGACCACAACCCATGTGTATGAGGCAAGGTTGCATGAGAACATGATTGCATGATTGATAGTGAAAGATACACTACAAGGTGAGGATCTATTCCTTTCATAGGGGCCCACTGTAGAGACCTGTGTGGTCCAATCAGAGATGACAAGACCACAGAGCCGCACTGCCCCCGTCAGGCCAGCCAGTCCTCCGTGCAGCTCGGAAGAAATTAGGGCTCATTTGTCTCTAAAAAAAACATGTGTGCATAGTTATAATAGTCATATTTTTGGGACATATTTGTGCGTATGTGCCCTTTACTAAGACCTGTCTTGTTCATGAAGGATTGCCATGTTTGGGATGATTGGCTGACAAGTGTAGTTGATTACCTGCCCAACATTATACCTTATTACACGCACACACACACAGACGCCTGCACACATGCAACTATCCAGCTCCAGTTAAACTTAAAGGCTTTTGAAGAACAAAGCAATCAAGTCCCTCCTGGGTGAGAGACCAGGTGTTGCCAGCCGTGGTTGGCAGCTAATTTAGACAAGAGTGACTTTTGCATATTTGTGTGGTTAATACATAATGTGTGTGTGTGTGTGCGTGTAAGTGGTCTCAGCTGCACTGGTTGAGAATCATTTCAACTGAAAATACCTTATCTCTCTTTATATATCATTCTATCAATTTTACCCTTCTTGTACTTGCTGTTGCATTCAATCTCGCTCTCGCTCTCGCTCTCTTTCTCTAAGCTTCAAATATCAAGGAACAAAGACCCAGCTGGTTTTTACTCCAGCCCTCCAATCACGGAACCATTTTAACCGAATATGTACTTAAATTATTAGAAGGAGAGGAAACAAAAGAGGTGTGGAAGCAGAAGTGCAGCAGCTCCTTTAAGTGGTCGTGTAGACCTCACTCCCTCTCTGTAGAATCCATGCAGCCATTATTGCTTTTCCGTTACACACTTGGGTTTTTCCACGAATGTTGTGACATGTCACAGTAGGAAAATAAGTGTAAACACTAAAATGAACCGCTTAATTATATTTAACGTTATAAAGACAGCTTATTGTTGCCTCAACATATCTACTGTAATGTGTTTCTTGGAACCAAAGACACAAGACAAAGACGTGCAGGACGTGCAGTTGTCAATCAGGTATACAGTGTATGCTGAGTTCACCGGAGAATGCCCCCAACATCCAAAAATGTATTTACTCCATACAGAACTAAAATTGGAATGGCTCCAAAACTGAACTTATTAAAGCACACGGGGTATCCGTCTAAAATGTGGCCGATGCACTAATGCAACTGCTTTTTAAATGTCATTGCAAAATTCAATTTCACTCAGTGTTTCTGGACTCATATTACCTTAAAAAACAATTCTAATACATTGTGCTCAGTACAAATTCTAAAGGAGGGGAGTTGAAGAATCAGTATTTATAGATTTCAAGATGTTTAGGGAGTGGAAACAAGTAAAGTTTAGAAGTACTGGTTTAAAGGAAAGTGTGGAGAAGCCAGGAAGTTTCTTCCTCCAAAAAGCAATTCCTTACCCAGAGTTTAAACTGATGACTGTGAAGGCCATAGAAGATGATTGACATAATTTTTATACACAGCAAATTAAGTGTCTGGTACTGTTGTGTGGATGGGAGATTTGTCATCCTGGAGGAGGATTGGAGTGTCTCATGATGGCATAAA
Organism: Mola mola; assembly: GCA_001698575.1. Classification (NCBI taxonomy): domain Eukaryota; kingdom Metazoa; phylum Chordata; class Actinopteri; order Tetraodontiformes; family Molidae; genus Mola; species Mola mola. The sequence continues at coordinate 13,004,449 of KV751317.1, forward strand.
AAATAACCCTATCTCCCTCTATGACCACATAAGGACCTAAACTCTGCCATTAGTTGGTCTTTGATTGAGTCTATTCTGCATCATTGCATTATTGCTGATCATTAGGCGTAATTAAGAGCAACTCTATTCTGCACCTCTGTGTCTTGCCTCTGGTTGTGATAAATGATGCCACTGTTTTTGACAGAAACTCATGATGGAAGTGTTTGGATGACTAATGAAACTGGGCTCTTGTTTGTGTGTGTGTGTGAGTGTAAAGAAAGGAAAACTGTCAACTCTATTGTGAGTTTAATTGTGGTATCATTTATGTTTATAATGGATGCTTATTTAATATAATAATACAAATAATAGATACTATAATATAACAATGTGTAAAATAAATAGCCAGAATACTGTACATCATCCCTGAGAAAGTGCGTGTGTGTGTTTGTGCTTAGAGACAGGTCGACCACTGCCTGATGTCACCATTCACCAGAGACTCTGGTTCATTCTGTCCTTTTTCCTCTGGTCTCTGGAGAAATTCATAAACTAGGTCCCTGTCAGTCTGCAGTTAACATTACAATCTATAAGAATAGAATAGAATAAGATTTATTGTCGTTGCACTGTGAGATACAATGAAACGTTGAGTAGCAGCAATCTCTTGTAGCAGATACTGTCAAGTATAAAGGATAAGTATAAAAAATAATGAATAAATCTGTACAAAAATAATATCAGCATATGTACAATGTGTCAGTTGCAGTGTTGCGTGGTGAGGTGCAGGTAAAATACTATGCATAACTTAAGAAAAATGTGCAAGAACTGCAGCTATTGCAGTGGCCACATTATTGCATGTGGTAGTGTTCAAGGTGCTTGCAGAGGTCTTCTCACAGCCATGGGGAAGAAGCTGTGTTTTAAGTCTGTTGGTGCGGGCTCGCATGGCTCTGAGTCTGCCAGAAGGAAGGCTGGTGAACAGAGAGTGTCCTGGGTGGGTGGGGTCATTCAGGATGTTTGTGGCCCATCGGAGGAGAGGGCTCGAGTATCCGTCTCCTTTGTAATCATGTGACAGTAGGCATGCCAAACGTCTGTGACTCGTTTCATATGGGCTGATGAGAAAAGGTGAACTGTCATGCAACTGACATGGACACAAGCAGAGGATGTACCTAATCACTGGAACATTTTAGTAAAAATAAGCTGTCCTACCTATTTCGCATGTCAGAATTGTTTCCAACGTGTTAATTAACTCCTGTTTAATCCTTCTTTGTGGATCTTTGGAGATATTCTGTCTGCAACTGTCTCATCAGCAACCAGCCATCAACCAGCACCTAGCCTTTCATCACAAGGCTGCAATAAATCTCCTTTTAACCAGTCACCTGTGTCTGTCTGCCACTCGACCTTTTGAGTACTTTAACATCTAAATGTTAGAACCTCTTCATTTGAGAATGTTTTTTCTTTTGTTTGATGAAGGTTTTACCTCCACAGGCCCATAAAAACACGTAAGTGTAAGAATCTTAAAATCATGCTTTGTGATGGAAATGCAGTTTCCCAAAAAAACATTGTAAATTACAGCTCTTCAGATATCAAGTACATCTTTGATGCCCATCATGGGCAGAATTTTTTTCTTTATAACCCTTTTTCTTTTCCTCTGTTAGGAGTAATATAAGCTTTTTGCATTTCTGTGTGTGTACAGTTTGAGTATGGATGAAATGAAGTTGCCTCTAGCCACCTAACAGAGATTAGTTTACATCATTCCCCTTTTGAATATTCTCTCCGTTTCTGTATTGTGTCAAAAATGTTAATATGCACACACGCACACACACACACACGAACTTTTGCAAAAACACACACACATATTTTTATATGTATAAAAAGAGAGAGAGAGAGGCGAGACAAATAAAGTCGGATTTAGTCTTTTCCTATCTTCCCATTCATATTTTTGTGACATGTCATGCTCTTGTTAGAGCGTAAAAAGATAAAAATCCTCAGTTAAGGATTTTGGTGCCTCTGGAGAAGAAAATCTGCTTGTGTAAGGATATAGTGAGAGATAGATGGGTTAGAGAAAGGGGAAAAAAGGTTGTCAGGAAGACAGAGATTTCAAATGAGGCAACCAAAAGAAATCCTGCCAGCTTTAAGTATAAGTATCACAAATACCACAAAACATTTCTGGTGCTTCCCTGCAAAACAGTGTTCTAGCATCATACTCAACAGCTGTTGTACTGTATGCAGGGCAGAATAGAATACCAACTCTTAATGGCTGCTGCCATAACCTTGTTAAATACTTCCTGATTTACTCAATCAGGAACATAAATTAATAAATAAAAACACCATTTGACCACAACCCATGTGTATGATGCAAGGTTGAATGAGAACATGATTGCAACTGTGAAAGATACACTACAAGGTGTGGATCTATTCCTTTCATAGGGGCCTGTGTGGTCCAATCAGAGATGACAAGACCACAGAGCCGCACTGCCCCCGTCAGGCCAGCCAGTCCTCCGTGCAGCTCGGAAGAAATTAGGGCTCATTTGTCTCTAAAAAAACATGTGTGCATAGTTATAATAGTCATATTTTTGGGACACAGTTGTGCGTATGTGCCCTTTACTAAGACCTGTCTTGTTCATGAAGGATTGCCATGTTTGGGATGATTGGCTGACAGGTGTAGTTGATTACCTGCCCAACATTATACCTTATTACACACACACACACACACACACGGATGCCTGCACACATGCAACTATCCAGCTCCAGTTAAACTTAAAGGCTTTTGAAGAACAAAGCAATCAAGTCCCTCCTGGGTGAGAGACCAGGTGTTGCCAGCCGTGGTTGGCAGCTAATTTAGACAAGAGTGACTTTTGCATATTTGTGTGGTTAGAGTAAATACCACAAAACATTTCTGGTGCTTCCCTGCAAAACAGTGTTCTAGCATCATACTCAACAGCTGATGTACTGTATGCAGGGCCACCTCATCAGGCATGAAAGTCTCACAATGTCCTTGGCTAAATTGATATTAAAAAGGCATCATTTGCACTCTTTTAGGAGTAGAAATCTTTAGTGTAGACTGACACATCAAAATGAGACTTGAAAAGCCTTTTCACCAGCTACTTTTTAGCCCTTACTAATTACCTCTTGGAAGGAAGTTATGTTTTCACCTCTCTATGTTGGTTGGTTTGTATGAAAGCCTAAAGAGGGCTTTATTTAGATTAAAATGGGAATCTATTGCACCATTACAATTCAATGACAACTGCTCATCAAGACGGGTCTTCAGTCACAACGTCAATTCTTTGTACTGCTACCTCGCAAACTCAAGGGCTGTTTTACACGCATTCCAAAAATGGCGGCGTCTACCTTTGAATTTGTAATGTAACTAGAAAATTTAGCTTTGTAGTCTAATATTAAAAGATTTTTAAGGTGTGAATAGTTTTATGAACCCAACAGTAAAAAAAAAAAACCCCAAAAAGAATCTCAGATGAATGGTAACTCATTGAATTTATTTCATATTTAGCATACACTGTAAAAAATAAGTGATGAGTAGTAGTACACAAAAATCCCACGCTGTGGGTCCAGTGATCATGTTTAGGTTGGTTGCTGTGGGAAAACAGCACATGGCTGGATGAACTGAAGAGGAGAGAGTCTGGAGTTCTCTGTTGTAGATGAAGAAGTTGTTAAGAAAGTAGGCGGGGCCCTTCCTAAGTGCCCAACCCAGAGCACTTGAGAAAGTAAACAATTGATGAAAATGTCTTTAATGTCTTTTATGCAACATAAAAGAGTTAATTCATCATCAAAGAAAATCACAGGTCACAGAAGCATCATAAGAGAAAAAAAAAAAGGAGGAAAAGGGAATGAATTAATATGTACAATTCTCAGAAAAAGTTCAACATTTCAAAAAGTACAAAGTAGAGAAAATGAAAAAAAGCAGCGACCATGTCCTGAGCTGAACATTTTGATGGTTTAATGGTTTCAATAGGTGATAAAAAGTAAAAGAAGCATGTGGCAGAAAAAACATAAAAAATGCAAATATGTACAGTTTAGTTTCACTGTCAGAAGAATATGTGGACATATGTTCTCAATAAACTAACTGTCTGATCCTATTCTACAAACAAAATGTCATTGTTCTTTGTGAATTGTAATCAAACTCATCTATATAAACAGCCATGTGTCACAAAATCACCCACAAACAGCCATTATCATTCTTCATTATTCAGTGTCATGAGTTTAAATAGAAGTAACCAATGCTGATACGTGCCACAGATGACTTTCTGGTACGCCTGCTAACTATTTTGTGCTAAATCATTAACTTTCATTAACTTAGGTTCAGGATAAAGGCCACACTTCAAATTAACTGCGAAGTCCACTTATTGCAACTCAGCCCATGGTATCCTTTTCTTTTCAGATTTCTTGACAGGCCCACAGCGCTTCACGCATGTTTGCCATTGAATAAACAAAATAATGATAAACTTTACTCACCATGGAAACTAAATTTCTAATCAATTTGTTCAAGTCAAAAGAAGATATGTTTGGTGAATTGTTCCAATCTGTCCTCTCTTCAGCTTTGACAATGCAAACAAACACGCACCAAACATCCCAGTGGAACTGACTGTGGTCAGTAGTTCAAACACCCAGGCCATATGGCACTAAAGTTCCCATAAAGAGATCTCAATGACTCCTACTAGATCCCAGGCCTCCTCTCCTCGGTCAGCCGTCGCTGAAACTGTAAAGGCTGTAGGTGTATTTGCAGGTAACTCCTCTCTCAGAACTTCATACTCTAGACACCCTCTTTGCCACTAAAATCAAAGGCTACTCTCATTTTCCCGTGTTTAGTGTCAGACCCATAGGAGACACCATGATAATACACCTGTCTTCACCTCATGGCACACACTTATTCCAGGAATAAAGAGTCTCATTCCAAATCCAGATTTATCAATGCAGTATGCAACCATAAACCACACCATCACTCTCATCCACTCAGCGCCATGGAGCTTGGCTTTCAGAAGTAAACATTACCAGTCACTTCAAAGTCTTGCCCTTTTACCAAGACCTCTGGCATTTCCTCAGTGTCTGCTGGACGGGATCTTACAATTTTGCTGTGGACCTTACCTTTGGCTGCTAAATGATCTTTGACAAATCTTTGACACCTGTTTAGGAGCTTTGTGTTGCATCCTAATCAATAACTACAGGCTGCCTTACCTACTCTATTTTCTTAATGATTTCCACATTGTCGCCCCACCATCTTCACCTCCTCACTCTGCCCTCACCAAAATCTAGATGTCCCTTTTTCAGAAGAAAATACCCCAGGCTCTAGCATCTCCATTGATTTTTTGGACATCAATCTGGACTCAATTTACTTTCAAGATTAAGAAATTTAGCGCATCAACTTTATCCTATCAAACAATCTTCTGGCAGACAGATGTACCAAACAGCAGTTAAGTTTTCACAGATGCAGCTCCTTCTATAGGTTTCGGCAACTACTACAGAGGAAAATGGTTGGCATCTGCTTGGCCCCCAGAGTTTGAATCTTGCTCTCCTTCACCTGCACTTTACAGATTATACCCCATCATTATAGCCGCTATTCTTTGGGGGCACGAATCCTCAAGGAAGTCTATGGTAAACCGGTCTTGTTCCCTTGCCATGATGTAATTCATATGCAGATTAACCCTAATCTCAGCCCAACACCAGTTTATCTTCCAACCGGCTCACATTCCCAGTTATTATAACATCAGTGTTGACTCTCACTTTTTGTTCCAGAAATTCAGATGCTTGGCTACAGAATCAGATCCTCATTCCCTGCAAGTCCCATTGTTTTCAGCCCCAAAGTTCAATTAATTCCTCATTTAAGAAATCTTTCTATAAATTCTCAAGAAGCGATCCTTAACGGCCTCGCCCCAATCAATCTTGTCAGTTTTTCGACTGGAGGGAATTTTTTCAACTCATCACGCAACATACCAGCTGCCATTCCCATCTTTAGACATCATGTCTATCTGCGATTTCATTACCCATGCTCATTCTATCAAAATACATACAATATTCCAACATTCAGACCCACATCAAACTCATCACCAGCTCTCATTATACTGCTACTTCCCATTTTTTCCTGACAACATTGAGGAAAAGCTTAAGGAAACAAGAACCTGTCCTCAGAGACAAACATTTGCAACTCACTTCAGACCTCCTCAGTCCATGCATTCATATTCTGCATTTGGGATACGAATCGCCTATGGTGACCTAACCTTGGAATCTATGTTCTTGCTAGCCTTTAATGGCTTTCTGAGATGCTCTGAATTTGCCACTACTTCATTACCTACAATCCGTCTCATGATCCCAATTTATCTGATCTCTATCCATACTTCTGACTCTCTTATATTCACGCTCACAAGAAGAAAACAGATAAACTTTCTTTCCCATTTATATATTAAGCCCATATGAGCCTCTGACAAAATACGTCCATTCCAGATATGCTGCCAGTGCATCAGCTCAACATCCTCTTTTTCTAACAGGTATTGAGAAAATGGCCACTCGCCTCAGGTTCCAAAGGCACCTACACAAAGTCCTCAGCATTCAAGCATATCTCCTGAACATTACTCTAGCCATTAGTCTAAATTTAGGGGCAAGACTTGAAATCTCAGATCAAACCATCCAGAACCTCAGCCGCTAGTCGTCCCAGGCATATATTGCTCATTTTAGTACAATAATCTGACTCTTTTTGGGGCCACGATCATCTTGAGCAAGACAAAACCCCCGCACTTAGTTTCCTTCTACCTTGTCCCCGTTCCTCTTCCCAGACCAGCCTTCATTGTGCCTCGCTAAACTCTATTCAACCTTTCTAATATTATTAAAACCTTAAAGAACATTGAGTCAAAACAACATGATTGCACGGTAAAAAGGTACAAATTAAAGGGAAAAAATAGCATGCAATCAACAAAGCACACACTACATTGAATTGCACCTGAAATGGACACTAACTGCACTAACGTGCAGACATGCATGTAAATTAGAGAATACTTTAAAAATTTGCCGCAAAATTGCACCCTCTCTATGCATATAAGGCTTATTGTAAATAACCTCTAATTCACAAAGGCCTATGCTGATTGCCACAGGCAGCTAAAGTGTTGCAATTTAACACCAGTGAGACCTGTGCATTAGATTGTGTAATCTCTCTCTCTGTCTTTCTTCCTTCTTACTCAATGGCATTCAGCTGGTGGTAACTGTAGCACATACTGTATATAAGGGCCGTCATTCACGATAATTATGGCAACAGCGATTGTGGCAAGTTGATGGCACTGTGATGCCAGGAGTGCACAACAAAGGATTTTTCACATCTATTTTATTTTACAGTGTTATTAGTCAGGTAAATGTTGGGTTTCTGTAAGCTATATTCAAGAGTAGGTTAAGATCTAAACCTGCTCTATATGAAAATTGTCCTGTGATAACTTTATTTTGATTTGGTGCTAAATAAAAATGCCTTAACTATTTGGTAATATGCTGTTTTTTTCGTTTCTGCAATAATGCCACATTTCTTAACCATAACTACTGTGGCTAAATAGGTTGTTATAATAATTTTACATCTTATTCACTAGCAGTGGCTGTGTCTCAGGAGATACTGTAAGCAAATACATCTATACTACTCAACTTCTCCCTCTGAAATACAATTCACCGGCCTCATTGACAGGTCACAGTGGGCTTTATGGTGACCTAAAGAATCAAGACCAGTTACATCTCCGCTCTAAGGCATATAGGCCAGGAGATAAGATTCAGGACCACTGACAGCTTTGCACAAACTCACTTATTTTGTTCTGGATGCAGTCAAACAACAAATGTACTGTATTTGTATATTTTTATTTTTCACTTGTTTGTTTTTATTTGTTTAAATCTTTCCTTTTCTTAAAAGCCATCATGTGAGAGACCCAGTGGGCTCAGGGTGACTCTCCCCCCGTTGGTCACGAGAGGGGAGACTCAGGTAGAGTCTCTGTGACTGGCCTGCCTTTGTGATCTGTTGTTTTCATTCAAGTCTGCTGGAGCACCGATCAGCTCTTATGCCTCGCTGTTCAAACTTGAGTCCCCTTAGTGTTGAGGCATAATTTTCCTGTGCTGTTGCTTCTTTTTGCTGTTCAACATATAGGAGGTGGTCAATCAATTAGGGATGGGAGCGTGTTGATGCCAGGCCGACCAGGCATCGGATCACGTTAAAAGAGATGAAACACTGTTTTATTTGATCCTTTTTTTAAAAACTAGTCTAACTGAAAAACTAGTTAGACATATAATACATGTTCCATCTTGGTGACAGGCCACTACCTTATTGACACACGACTATGTTGCAGTCACAGACGCAAATTGTAAACTGTGGGCATGTTTGTGCCAGCATATAATTGGCAGAATGATTAGAGGATAAGGTGCTAAAATGTAGCAGTTAGGGTTATTAACTCTGTGCAAATCATGCTGCTATTAGATCTTAGTGGATCTTGCTACTAAAATCTAATTTAGCATGTGTTTAGCGTGTGTGTACTGACATGATACAAAGTATAATGTTTTCTTGTTAGACAATTCCGATAGAATGTCATTTTCTGTCCGTACTCAACATAGCGTGATGACATGTAACTAGTAAAATGTATTTGAAAATAAAATGTCAAATGCTAATTTCATTTCATTTTTAAGTTATTATAACATTGCATTTTAATTTTTATCTTGATACCAAAAGAGCATGGTGACATGTAACTTTAAATACATTCGATGTTTCTGATGTTGAATTTGTTGAGCAGTTCTTCAAGCAGATCTGTGAATGAAATGTCAAATGCCATTTTCATTTAAATCTTTGGTTAAATATCCCACATATATGTTGAAAATTGTAACGGTATTCTAGATTTACATTTTAATTTTAACAAACCCCCTATAGGGTTCCATCAGTTTTTGTGTTTGTAGGCCTACACAAACTGCTGGATGGATTTCAACAAAACTTGCTGAAAGGGTGGGAAATGGGCCAAGGAAGAACCCATTCAATTTTGGTGCAGATCCAGAAATAGGGGTGGATCCAAGAATTTTAATTTAAGGGGAGTGTTACTCCTTGGCAGTGCACCTTATTGAATGCTCTTCTAGCTTTAGCTTTAAACGGAGAAACGCTAACTGCCTTCTTTTAACAAATCTGGCATTTCTGAGTAACTTTCACAGCGACTATAGAAGAGCTCTGTGTTTGGTGCTGCTGAAATTGTAGCAAGTGTTAAGTACATTTTTATTCCCATGATGGGCATGCAGTTTTCAGCAGGCATGCAGAACTAAGTATAAATCCTGTAAAGTTGTGCTGTTGTATGGCACTGTTAAGTTATTGTATGTGGACTGGGGCATTTGCATTTACACTCATATTCATTGTGGTCACAATGTGTCCCCAACCACCTCTGGAAGTGGTGGCAGACTGGATCTCAATCCATCCTCAAAATCTTGTGAGTGTATTTACACCTGTACTTTCATGTTGCAAGGTGCGATGTGATTGCAATACGACTTCAATTAAATTTTACCTTGTAAGTAAATAAGGTACTTTTTGATAATGTCATATTTTCATATCGATGGTCCTCTTCTTAGGTCTTCAATGGTGAGTCACTGTTAGACATCAGTATCTTATTCTTATATTTAATTCACTAAAACCTCAAATTTAATTGCTAATGCTAATGCTAAGCAATGACAAGATGTCACTAAGCTGAGTTCAAGCTAAGTAAGGTTAGACTAATTAAATCTACGTTTAGGATGTGGGCTGTTAGCATAAAGTTAACACTGATGCTAATGCAAAATTGTTTTGTAGGCCTATAACCTGCTGACATGTTCTCCATGGTAAATACATGGAAAATATGATGATGGTGTTATTTATTAGATGCCCTGTTTTAAAGCTTTTAGTGTGTTTATTAACAAATCACAGAAATATACAAGACATAAGCAGTTCATTAATATTGATACAGAATCCATCTTACTCATTGATGTGTAATGTTGTAGTTTCTTTTTTCTTGTTATCCAAACCAACACAAAGTGGGACTAAAAAATATCAACATTGTTTTGTACAAGCAACACACTCTTTTTCAAATGTTTTGAATACCATAATCTACTGGTATTCAAAACAGGTCCAGAAATATTTGGACAATGACACAGTTTTAATCATTTTATACACCATAGCAATAGATTTGAAATAGAATAATCAAGATGCAATTAAAGTGCAGACTTTCAGCTTTAAAAAACAGTTTTCACAAAAATGTGGCATTATTATATGGCCAAAACTATTTGGACAACTGACTGACAGCAGTTTCATTGCCAGGTGTGGTCCGTTCCCTTGTTACTTCAAGAAAGATGAAGCAGATAAAATGTCTGAAGTTGATTTCAGGTGTTTTAGAAGCTGTTTTAGAAGCTTTTTGAGTGGAGCTATCAATATGAAGTCCAAGAAAATACCAGTGCAAGTGAAGGAGGCCATCATTAGGCCAAAAAACAAAATAAATCTATCAGAGAGGTAGCAAACACCTTAGGAGTGACCATTTAACAATTTGGTACATTCTTAAAAGGAATTCATGCACTGGTTAACTCAACAACATGAAAAGACCTGGAACACCACAAACAACAACCATGATAAACTCGTATTAGAATGATGGGATAAAAAAGTACGGAGAAAAAAGAAACAGCTCATAATTTATTGATAATGTGACTGCTGACAAAAGGAATAAGATGAATTCTGAGGTGTATAGGGCTATACTTTCTGCTCACATCAGCCAAACTCTACATAACTGATAGGATAGTACTTCACAGTGCAGATGGATAATGATTGCAAAATATTGCATATTGCAAAAGCAAATCAAGACTTTTTGAAGGTAAAAAAGAGATATTCTTCAATGGGCAAGTCATACACCTTATTTCAAGCCAATAGAGCAGTTTTTCAGTTACTGAAGGTGGCTGCAGAGAAGGCCTTGCAAAGCATCTCCAGGTAGAAAACCCAGAATGGACACAGAAGTCCATGGGCTCCAGACGTCAGACAGTCATTGACTGAATTCATTCAAGTATTATAAACTATGGGTTATCCATCCATCCATCCATTTTCTACTGGTTATCCTGTGTTGGGTACACCCTGGACAACTCGTCAGTTCATCACAGGGCTGAAATATTGAGACAGAAAACTTTCCACACTATAAACCAAGATAACCCCCTTTTTGCATGTTTTTGGACTCTGGGAGGAAGTTGGAGTATCTGGAGAGAACCCATGCAGATACAGGGATTTCTTGCTGTGAAGCAACAGTGCTAACCACTGCAGCACTGTGCCGCCCTAATCTACGGTTATATTTACAATTATGTTGGTTTTTTCCAAATACTTTTAAGCCCCTGCAATGGAGGTACTATATATAAAATGACTGTAATTCCTGAACAGTGAGTGCCATATTTTTGTTTAATGTCTTAAATGAAAGCTGAGGGTCTACACTTCACATCTTGATTGTTTCATTTCAAATCCATTGTCAGGGTGTATAGAGGCAAAATGACAAAAACTGTGTCATTATCCCCAAACTTTTGGACCGTATTGGGCACTGAATAGTGGTATGTCATCATTAAAGTTGCTGTTGCACCTCAACAAGGCATTAAAATAGCCGATGTCGCTCCGCACAGGCAGGCAACCACCCTGTGAGATTTGTTAAGGCCTGCTGTACCAGCAGCTTTTGCATTTGAATGCAACATGTGTGTATTGCAAGTAAACATGAGATTCTCTACTATGTTTTGCGAGATCTTTGTCTTTCAAACTACAGAAAGCAGCCAGCCTCACAATATTCCTGGAGAAATACAATGCAAGGCAGTCCTTCTGACCCTGTATCTGTCAGCGCAAAAGGAAAATACAAAGGTTGTTAATTGTTGCGGACCAAAAAGGTTTCCCATGTGACGCTCATTCACCAGTGGCTGCTTTTGATGTGCCACCCCAACAGTGATGACGCTCTTTCCACTTTCTGCACACTTCAAACCACGGTGCCACATTGACAATGGAAACACAAAGGAGAGTCCACAAGTCAAAGAACTGAGAGCACAACTACTGCGAGAGCATTAAAATGCCACCAGTTCCCTAAGGTCAGAGCACAATTCAAAAAAACTGTCTGAACATATAACAGATGTTTTGTGTGTAAAATCGACCACAAATTGTTCACTTCTTTGTGAAATGTTCTGTGCTTCAGAAAGCCCCTTAAGACTGTGCATAGGCATTTCAATGACAAACAGGGTGCTTCAAACCAAATAGTGTGCTTTTACTGTGCAGAGGAGCAGAGCAGTGAACATGCAATGATTTGTACTGACTCTCGTGACAAGGAGAGAGCATCAGTTGTTCCATATATTGTTATGTGTTTGAAAATAGATATTCTAATGAGTTGTATGTTTTAAAATAGATATTTTATCCAAATATAGCCTCTCCATTTCAGCGTATATACATTTACAAGTCATTTTTGTTGATTGAAAAGAGCTTTATTTACATCTTAAAGTGTTAATGTCAACTTGTAACACTTGTATAGCTAATAAATGATCCTAGGAGAAAGTTAATGTCTAACACTCTACAAAAGTGCAGAGAAAAACACTGATTGGTGTTAAGAAGTGTCACATTTTAACTCCAGTAAGACTCAACAATTACTCTAAATTGATGTTAGAGTTCCAAATCAGCACTCTGTGGTGTGGACCTGAATAGATACTTTAAATGTGGTGAAATTGATTTTGGCCTGCTTAGTTTGCTGTGTCCCTGAGCAGTGCACAGCCACAGGTTGAAGTCTGACTGCGCTATCGTGGAGGAGACAGTTCTAACTAGCTCAAACCAACGCAGTCTAAAACATCCAAAAAGTTAATTCTACATACAGTATATGGTAAACTCATGAGTAAATTGTTACAGAAGGATATTTATTCAACCTTATGGTCATTTTGTCATTTGTAATTTGGAGCTGAGTTATAATGTCTCAGTAGGTAGTCGGGTTGATTTTGAAGTCGTTCAGGAAACTTAAAAATCAGCTGTTGTTTTGCTGTGACAGATAGAAAAAAAGCATCTGAGCAAATGTTAATTTCAGCACCTAGGCAAAAGAGTGTTTGACATGCAGCTGGGAGAGAGCTGAAATTATACATATTGCAAACATACTGAAAAATATGGGTGGGGGATGTGTATGTCATTGATCTCTGCTGATACACATGCTTCTCTGTTAAATTATTACTTAGCGCTGCTGCCAACTCTTTTATTTTATTCCGCAGTGGAGAATGTTAAAGTATTTTGAACCGAAAGAGCTAAATGGTATGAGTGTCATAAAAGTATTTATTATCATTTTCAAAACGTAAGATGCTTCAAAATTGAGTACCACTCTGTAGTGATCTGAAAGAAGAGATGATCAGTCCGCTTCACCGCCAGCATTCTTTCACCCTAATCATCCCTGGATCAACCGTCTTAAACCTGTTAAGCCTTTAATCACGTGTATTTCATAAAATAACTGGGATGAGTGTTGCTTTGAGCAAAAGTAGACTAAGTGTGTGTACCGCTAGGCTTCGTAGTGTGTATAAAAACCCAATGGAGACTCACCCACACTTATCCCACATTAACTAAAAACCTTTGCACTGGAGGTGAAGTGGCAATGCTATATTTATTAAATCAATACTGTGTCTACAATGAATTATAGACCTTTATAGCAGCCACACTGACATGAAATCGCAAGTAATTACAGGTATAATTCACAAAATTAATTATACCTTCTGCCCCGTTTACAATAATGTGGTAATACCTTTCAAGTGATCCCACGTGCAAAATAGCAGCACCCTCATTCTTTGTTATCTGGATGGAATAGAACCTTAATTTATTTCATTGGTAACCACTATGATCATAAGTTATCATTTATTAGTCTGTGTGCCTGTATGCGTGTGTGCGTCTGTGTTATTAGAATTGTTATTAAATTAAATATTATTTATCATTTATATGTATTTTTGTCACTCAGTCTGGTGCGATATTGTTAGCACAGCGGTTAAATTGCCCATTAATCCACATAAACAGTGTTGTGCCAGCACACAGGGCCTTGGAACCACTCTTACTGTGCTGTAAGCATAACAGTATGTCAAACACATGTAATAATGCTCTATCATATGCGGGTGTTCAACAAGCTTTCCAAATTATTCTTCCTGTTACATTTTACAAAAGAAAATGAATCCACTGACTCTAAAGCTATGCTTTTATGTAACAAGTGACAGGAACATAGAGGAAATGTAGTGGAGTCAAAAGTACAGTGGCTCATGTGATCAGGACAAATCTTGCTAAAGAAACTCAGATTCCTGTTTGGATTAGGTTATATTTGGCGGTATGGCTTTGTTTCGGAAGCTTCCTGCCCTCCCACATTCTGCATGGAAAGGCTAAAACAGATAACCTGCAAGTAGTGAACAAAGCAGACATTACTGACACTGTGTCTGATGCTGATTAAATAAGTCAGACACAGCATAAAAGAGGAGCTGAGGTGTAGTAAATAATTACATTATAAATGCAATACTCATTTAAATGTACACCCTTACTGTTCCCTTACATTTTAAAAAAGGCAAAGAGCTAAATACTGAATGGTGTCAATAAATGTGACTCAAATAGGAGTGCTATTGCACTATTGGGATACAGCCATGGAAGTGTGATAACAAAACAAACTGGAGAACCAATAGTCATTGTACTGAAGGATCATGTCTGCTGTGCTGCAGTGTGGCTCACTGACATACTTGTGACAATTTTTGCATAGTAACATTTTACAGAATAATATCACACCATTACTAGAATAACAAAAATAAATGGAAATTAAATAAACTGAGTAAAAATATTTAAAACAAGTTTAAAAATAATACATAAAGAATGTGTACAATCAAGTGAATATACATCATGCGTGTCTGTGACCCACCCTCTGTCTCAGAAGGTGAAGTTACTGTACCAAGAAGCCGTTTGTCAACAGATAAATAAAACAATAGCTGCTAGTGTGTTTGTTATTTGGCCAGGTGATGTTTGTATGGGCAGACGCAACGTGTACATTACATTTGGAGGATGTAATATCTGTGTCAAAGATAACATGTCATTCATAAAAGTTGTTTTCGTTGGAAAAATAATTTTCTAGAGATTATATTGACGTTGGTATATTCATCCATTCATTTTTTACCGCTTATCCTGTTAGGGGTCGCGGGGGGGTGTTCATTGCAGTTTATCGCAGGGCTGACATATAGACACAAACAACCATCCACACTCACATTCACATCTACAGCAATTTTGAGTGACCAATTAACCCCCAATTTACATGTTTTTGGACTGTGGGAGGAATCTGGAGTACCCAGAGAGAACCCACGCAGGCACAGGGAGAACATGCAAACTCCACACAGAAACGCCCTGACCTGGGAATCAAACCCATCACCTTCTTGTTGCGAGACAACCACTGTGCCCAAATTTTCATCTCGGTTTATCCCTAAATCTTACTCATATTCAATGTGAGTGTTTTGAGGAATCTAGTTTTTGCACAGTTCGATTCTATCACATGCCTTTTAAATGTGGGAGAATTTTTCTGTTTTCTATTTTCAAGAGTGACGCTAAGTCATTTCCAGCCTCTTTCCATTCACTTATTTCTACAAATTAAACCTCTCAGGACCATTAGAATCAAAAAAGCCATTCTTAACATCTCATTAGCTCTGTAGTATCTGCCAGGCTTGGACAGGTTGTACCTAAATTCCAGTAATACTAGTTTTGGTGACAAAACTAATCAGGGGCCCAATAAGCAAGAATCAACGATTTTAAACACATCTGACATGCTGGCCTTTTAAAGGAATTTCAAAGTAATTTAAGAAAATGCATCAGGAGAAAAAAACAAATATTTGAACATCTTAAATGGAACTTAATTTTCACTTTTCATTCTTGGCTTTGCAGTATTAAAGGTACACAAAACAGGCCCGTTGAGTCGCGTTTGCCTAGCTGTGGCATGAATAACCCAATGTTAAAGGTTGGACTCCTTTGCTGGCAGGAAATTAAATTCATGTTGACGTTATCTGACCAGATAATGCATCATTCAATGTCTTGCAACCTTTTGTCCCATCAAAATGATGGTGACTTCTACAACATGTGCTGCTTTTTCACATCATATATTCTGACTTCTACTCGTAAGAAAAGCACTGGTGTTACGGATATTAATATCAATGTTTGCATTCTGTTGTGTCAATACAATGTGACAGTATGCCAGCATGAACAATACCAGGATCCTGAAAGTGAGGAAAATAATATACTGTTTTTATAATTTTTATTATTGACACCCACGTATTCCTGAATGTGACAAGCGAAAAGACCTTAACATTTTAGTTTACAGTCCTTAACAGTGTCCCATCACTGACCGACTAATTCTGTGGCCAATACAAACATTAATTCCTTATTTCAATATGACCATGAGGTAGAAGGTTTGAGGTGTGAAGTATTTTTGACATTGCACACTAGAACCCTTTTGTGCAGATTTTGTCAACAATATTTCATCATTTGAATTTTTGCAATACAAATACCATGAACAAAAGGTCAAGCAATGGGTGGGAATGGGTGATACTCTACAGATACACAGTAAGTTACCCTGGCAACACACTGAGAAGAAGAAGTGAGGAGAGAACACAAGTGACTGAATGTCTAAATGTAACAATTCTGCATCTCAGTTGCCTGTTTACATTTAAACATTAATTATTGTCTTCTGACTGAAAGCCCGTTGATGGACTAAGGGTATATCATCAATATTGACTGCATGTAAAGATGGACAAGAGAACTCCCCAGCAGTGAAGCAAAAGCATATCAATCACCCTCTGGTGGTGGGTTGCAGTACAGATCATAAATCCCGCCCCTCAATTTCTTCAGAACTTGGGCCCAACTAAAAAACTCAAAGTACTCCTCAAATTAGTTCTTTTCCTTTTCTGTTGTTTTAGGTAAATTTTTTTTGATCAGTTTCATTTTAATTTGATGCCATAAAAACAAGTTGAAACATCATGATTAACAACTGGGCTCTGCTTGCAACTGGGTGGGTGGGAACTCGACACCCCGTCACTGTTGTACATACTCTTCTTCCAAATGACATTGCCAGATGGCCATGCTCATATCCCAGATAACTTAGCTTAATTACTTTCTTTATTTACGTAAATGAACTCCACTCTCAATGTCTTTGCTAAAATAGAACATTTATTTTCCAAAAATGTATGTTACGTGAATATTCGTATACTGGCAGATGTGTACCTGCAGTGGAAAGTCATGTTCTTCTGTTTCTGAAAACCTTCGGATCGCTGCGGCATGAGTTGACACAAGACTGAACGATAAGAGGACGGATCTCAAAGAGGTGAGAGGAGATAAATAGGTGGAATTACACATGAGGGAGAGACAGAAGGTGAGATGGACAAATGGCAGGCTTATTTTCACCTCAGAGAGTGAGTGATAGCAGCTCTCTCTCTCTCTCTCTCTCTCTCTCTCTCTCTCTCTCACACACACACACACACACACGCACACAGACATCCAAGTGCGTTTTCTTCGGTCTTCCCAAGAGTTAATGTTCAGTTGAAATCATGGACAGCACAAGGAAAACAGAACTGGTGTGTTTGATTAACTCTCTCACTACTTTTTTTTGCATTGTCACTATAAAACTCTGCAACACGCAGACACACATGCACTCACACTTCTTTCTCTGTGTGGATGTGTTCCTTTTTGTGTCTGTTTGGTATGTGTGTTGTTTTTTTGCCTCCGTTATTGGAAATAGCATCTTCACTGTCTTACCATTAATTACTGTCTGTGTGTGTTTTTTCTGGTGTCTGTACTAGTGTGTGTGTGTGTGTGTGTGTGTGTGTGTGTGTGTTTTGAGAAAAACTGCCATTTGCGAAAACCAATTACCACAGGTAAATAACATAACCCCTTGCTTCGCTCTAAGATTTAGCCAAACAATGAATTCATAAAGAGGAAAAAAACCTCTGACACACACACAGACTGGTTTTTGTTTACTTTTGACAACATTGCACTGACCTGCATTCACTCATTTCTCTTTGAACAAATTAAATTTGACCCTGTAAAATTAACGTCAGGTCTTATGTTTTTATCTCTGAAATCTACTGTTTTCTCTGTTAAGATGAACAAAGATGGTGTTCTATTAAGTTAGCCTTTAAGTCCTCATGAGTGTAGACAAATGGATGCACACAGTCCCCTCTGGAACCAAATGTAATTATGAGTTTGGCCTGAAATGATTTGATAACTAATGAAACCAAGATTTATGGAGAAAATATGGGTGGAAAAGTGTTGGAGTGCACAAATCCTAATTAAAACAACGCACTGTTTATGGTGTGCAGGACACAGAGAGAGAGAGGAGGCGGATAGGGGGCTGAAGAAGCACTGGCATTAGAGCATGGAGGGAGAGGGGAGGGATGCAGTGGGTGAGGTTATCAAATTTTCACAGGAATTTCCTCATTTAAAATCTTCATTAGGCGCTCTCTCAATTTGTATTTGTTCTCTGCTACTCCATCAAGCCACAGCAGCCTCTTGTCTTCAGCTGTGGGGAGCGATATCCTCTGTGTGTGTGTGTGTGTGTGTGTGTGTGTGTGTGTGTGTGTAAGTGAGAGAGAGAGAGAGAGAGAGAAAGAGTTGGGGACAAGAGCAAGCAAAGCCTGCATGTCCAAGCATGAGCCCATGCCGATTCCTGATTATCCTTTGAGTTTATTAATTACAGCTCTTTGTCATTCATCCAGTTTCTATCAGTTCCCACACAGGAAACCTCCTCTTTTCTGCCATCTTTTTTTCCATTTAGTTTCTGTCTCCACTCTCTCTCCTTCTCACCAGATGAGCAAACACCGGTTTTGCATCAAAGAACAGGAGACTTCAACGTGCGAACAAATAACTTGCTCGTCTCCGCAGTCCTTCTCTTGCAGCTGTCACTCCAGGACGAGCTTGTTGATTTGATCATCTTTCCCTCTCTGTAAATAGGCCTGTCTGACTTTAATCATTTAAAGCACATACGCAGAGGTATAGATCTTAATCTCAAGAATCCTGGATTACAATTCTGTGATCAGACGTATGAAAGTGTGTTTTTGTCTGGTTTAAATGAGTGACTGTGTGGATGTTTTTGCCATTCTTTTCAGTATTTATTTGGAACACCATTAGCTCCCCAAAGTAATGCTCGGAGGGGGCCAGTGTTATTAAAATAACACAAATGTGAAATCAATTGTGCAACAAGAAAGGGACACGTTACAACTCTTTTAGATTTGGAAATAGTCAATCGTCCATCTTCTATAGTGTCCAAGTGGTAACATTGGTTGCATCATGTCACATATGACAGTTGCTGATTACTATTGATTCCAACTGGAGAGTGATTCTGGTCTCATACCATGATAAAGGCAGAGAAAACATCAGGTTGCATTAAAAAGCAGGCAGGTTTTGACCCCTCTCAAGTCACAGTCGTAAGAGGAAACACATTTCTGTCCCCCCCTGTTGATATTTTAGCTCGGTGGCCCACAGTGTTAAAATCTTTGCCACCACAGAAATGAAATAAAAAGGATAAAATCACAAAACACTTCTGAGAGTAACATATAGAAACAGAAAACAAAAACAAGTGTTAGGGTAACCCGATGAGCGATGGTAGGTCAGTCTGTGTGTTTGTGGTCAGCTGCCAGTGTGTGGCAGTAGGGAACCACTACGTAAGGGTAGGAGTAGTGCTGCTGTTTTCTAAAGAAAATACTTTTCTTTTTTGTATTGATCAACAACACCAGATGCTTTTTGCTGGTCATTTCTGAAGCTCAAGGACAGCAGTACTTCCCGCCAAGGACTGAAATGAAACTTCTGTAACCATTATTTCTTGATTTGGAACTGTTCTCCAGTCTTTCTTGGCCGTGGGTGACAAGCCAGCACTAGGTGAAGATGTTGACAAGAGAGAATCTATATTTTTTCAGTTTTCCTTATTTATTACTCATTAATGCACACTGACTACAGTGACCATCCTGAATCTCCAGATGTGAGCAATCAATCCACTGTCGTCAAATGGCATAAGAATAATACTGTTTTCCACGTTGCAAACCTGTGCAATATGTATGCCAAATCAAATTTTCCATGCAGAGAATGAAAAGCCATGCCTCCAATGGGGTGTTATTGGGGAACTCTGTGTCTTCTATGCACATGTATCCTGTTTGCTCACATGTTTAGAGGAGCACGTTTTCAGAGAACTGCCAATAACATGAAGACATCA
Source organism: Mola mola (assembly GCA_001698575.1). Classification (NCBI taxonomy): domain Eukaryota; kingdom Metazoa; phylum Chordata; class Actinopteri; order Tetraodontiformes; family Molidae; genus Mola; species Mola mola. Next base: position 13,024,620 of record KV751317.1, read on the forward strand.
ACAAATACAGTGATGAATAATGTGCGGTTCGATTCTGTTTATCTTTATTTAACCTGATAAGAATTTTTCAGTCAATGATAGATAATAACTAAAATACTTTCACTCAGTTTGCTTTGTTTTGTTGATTTTCGTTATAAAGGATATGTCATTTCTGGAGGATGTTAATGAAAACATATTGGTGTGGCTTGATAGTGTGCAGTTTGATAACTCACGTAAACTCACACTAGCAGCGTACATTTGACATCAGTAACCTTATATTGGAGAATTCTGCTTTCATTCTGTGGTAGAATGTTCAGGATGATGTTTTGCTAGCAGACTCTGGGCTGGAAAGTGTCTTGTACTTAGGTAGAAACTAAGCCTCGGGGTGTTAGCACCCGTTCTTCCACAACCAGAAGGTTGCTACTCCTTCCTGTTGATGTTTACTGTGTTAGCTTGGTTAGCCGAGCCTGCTATCCCTGCGGCATTGACGCTTGTTATTTTGGCTGTCAGAAGCAGCGTGTGTATTGTTGTCATCGTATCCAACGATCTCAAGTCTCATTTACATGAAAGAAAACCCCCAACAATCATGATGGCTATAAACACAAGCGATAAGCATGGATATTGTTTTTTAGTACTCCCAGTTGAAAGTGCCGCATTTTAATAATGGGATACTGCAGATTATGTATGACTAGGCAGGTTTAGACAAATTATTGATTGCTGTTGGGCTGAGATTTTCCACAAATACAACAAAAAAACTTTAACTTTTGCAATTGTAACCCTAGGTCTAAACAGGTCTCCAGACAAGCGACCTGTTATGGTTCAAGAAACAGAGTTTGTCTCCCAGGATGGAAGGCAGAAATAGTGCGATGTTGTATACCAAAAAACCTCAGTAAGGTGTATCTGGTTTCATCTACAAGGGTTGTTTGACACCAGACAACAGAATGTGCATCATTTTTTGTTGTCTGGAAAACAAACAGGTTATTTTTACATTCACTGTCACTTTCTTTGAGTTTCTAACTTCTAGTAGCACTTTTAATTTTGAAGATATCCCGGATTTCTTTATCTTCTGCTGTTGTACAACTCGCATTTTACTGATCAACTGGCAGTAGCACAACAACATAAGAAAGCAAATAATAAACAAAAGGCAATAAGACTGCTTGCTTGTAAACATGGTTATAACCAGTGCTGGATTTATTAATTTTTTTTTTTTTTAATCAGCTCTTTAAGGAACAATGATTGTGAACCTGATGGATCAGTGATGGATCTTGAAAGAGAGCTCTGCTATTTTTCACCCCAAGCCCTATTTTCTATACTTTTAGGGTCTAAACTTTCACAAAACACATCTACTGAGTTCAGACACAGAGGGGCCACTTACCTCAAAAAGACTGTACAAGATAACACGTTGGGCAAGTCCAAAATTGAAATAAAATGCTTCATTTTCACCACTAACATTTGTTTTATACAATATCATTACTGTTAATAACTCAAAAACACATGGGTGTTTCCCTGTAGGTCTCTAACCCATGTTACCAGAACATTAGTGGTGCGTTAGAAGTTAGTAGTTAGAAAAAGCAAGTTTAGACCTGCACAGTGCTGTTGCAATGTCAGGATAATGGCTATAGTTTCAATTTCACCTCTGGATTAAATTTGAAAAAAAATACAAAGTTTCATGTGTCTGGTCTGTGTGTTTATGTTATACTATATGTAAATGTATCACTATATTTTTATGGATGCAACATGACTGTTTCTTTTTTTTTTAATAACAGCTCTAGCGTTTCCAGTTTTAAGGGGCTGAAAAAAAAAAAAATCATCTTTTTCTTTTCACTTACATTCACAACTTCTTGTCCCGGACAGACTACTGTTTAAAAACACTTTGAAGAGCATTCTTTGTGTGCTTTGTTGAGGCACTCGATGTGTGTGTGTGTGTCACATACAAACACATATATGACCTCTTTCCCCTGTCTGCTCAGCAAAGGCTGCAGCTTTCATGCATGGATGAACACACACAAAGCCGATGTCCAATTATAAACAACCAAAACAAACCCATTACTGACACACATGCCTGTTACTGGTGTCTGTCGCCAGACTGAACACGCACACACGTTCACATGCATGAACATGAACAAGACATGGAGACATTGGTGTCAAGGGTCTCACAGAAATACAGAGAAACAAAAACTGAGTTCATTCCAAAAGCATCTCAGTCTCAGTCCGACCTGAGACTGAGATTTATTTGAACTCTCCAGACATACACAAAAACCAGACTTAAATGGCATAATCGAAAAATTTAAAAAATTCAGGATTTCAATTAGTGTACTTTGAGTAGGACCATGCGATCCATCTAAAATATTAAAGTGGAAAGCCCGACCATACCTGCATTTACATTCAGTGATAAAACATGACATGTAATTAGTTTATATACAAGGAGCGTATGTCCCGTGTTCACCCTGACTGGGCGATCTACAAATTTCACATGAGTAAATATTACATCAGATTTAATACATTTTGAAATAACTGATCTATTTGGACACTTGGGGGCTGCAGAAACAAGTTTTAAACAAGTTTATTCTGCTCCAGCCATTGATTAAACCATTAAAAACTAATTTCTGCCTGCAGTCAGAGTGAGCTGGACTTAACAGTACCTGCTCTGCCATCTGCACACTTTTAAACTCATCTACTATACCCTGCACATGGGCAGAAGTCAGATTTCATTTTTTTTTGTGAGACTTTTTTGGTGGTTTGCAGAACAAAAGCATGATGTGTGTAGTACATAAAACAGATCACATGAACAAGTTAACAAGGTGAAAATGTGTTTTTCATCAGAGCAGGTATTTAAAGGCGTAATGTGGAACATAGCTGATTGGTCAGTCAATATTCACCATCTGCTTCAAGCCGCGTTCTATAAACAGCACCCTGCTGAAGCCCACAATGAAAGCAATGAATGAAACCAGAGTTATAAGCAACCTCTCTCACATTTTCATGTTGCTTTTATCTTGTTATTTAAAAATATAAACTAAAGTCGCATTTTGTCTTCAATCAAAAGAATTATGATTACACATTGTGTTCTTCCATTTAACAAAGTTGAAATCAAGCATTTGGTCATATGATTTGTGTAGTTAAAAAACAAAGTCTATAGCTGTTTCATGCACCCACATGTCCTGATAGGTGTCACAGCAGCGACAACAACGTTTGTCCTACTAACTACAGTCCCGGTGACATTGCTAATATGCATAACATGAACCTAGAGTGTAATGCCCCCACCTCGGCCATGCATATACACTCAAACAAACCACGCAAACAGCATAAACCCCACACTCCTGGACTGGAGTGCTCGGACCTTTGCAGCGCGGTGCAGCAGAGAGCACACATCTTTCCATGGGAGGAAGCTTCAGCTGTTAACCGATTAGCAGCGTCAGGGTTGGGCCATCGCCCACTCTGTGGTGAGCTTGGCCAGATCCACCGAGCTGCAGATCGAAGTGTATGCAGTGCTGCATACACTCGTGTCTTCAGTGTGGAAAAACGATCATCATCGCAGTGGGGATAGTTTGTCGTGCTGCATTCACATCCTCTTGCAGACTTTCAGAGGGTACTTTGCCACTAAGCCTTGATACCGCTTACATGGGGTTTATATATACAGTATATACACACAGTATATATATTACATTTAATCCAGAGCCTAACTATGATAAACTTATTTTGTGGTATGCCGTTACCCTGCCAGCTCCGTCCTCTTTTGAGTTTCAGAGGGACTGCAGCTCATCATTTGCTCATCTGTTAAAAGGTCCACTCACTACCGCCACTGTTTTCTGGCTTATGTTTTAATTAGTTAATTAGTGCTGGAATATCACGACAACTGTTGTCAGGCAGCTTCAGGCCTCATTTGTAAACACCACCCCCAGGACTCCACAAATCACAAAAACACACACACACACACACACACACACACACACACACACACACACACACACACACACACACACACATACACTCACACACATTCAACAGCAGACTCAAGCCCATAAGCATCAAATTAACATTTAGAAAGAAAAATATCAACAAAACCAGGACAAGAGAGCATGGTGCTGAGCCAAAGTCTTCAAAGACAACTTCTGACAGAATTCCTGATGAGTCAAAATAAAACAGCAAGAAAATGAGAGGGCGAAAACAGGCAAACAAAAAGCGTCATTCTTTCTGTCCCTGCATGTGTGTTTTCTTGGCTTTCATGTTCACAACTATGTCAACAGTAAATAGCTGTAGAGAGATTAGTCTTTCATTTCTTTATGATCAACTAAGCTGCATGTGTGTGCATGTCTACGTGTTGTCTTTCTGACTAAAGAACCACTTAGTGTTTCTCTTCAAAATGAACAGCTCTGCTTTTGCACTTAATTGTGTGGGTGTGTGTGTGGGTTTTCGCCAGAGAGTCAGTATGGTTATACTTAGCAATTTGATTTGTGAACGATGTTTAAAATGGGATCATCTAATATAACGTCAAGCTTGCTCATAATGAAAAAGACTGTGCCAAACATTCACAGCTTGCCTAAAATGAAGAAGTAGGTAAACCTGAGAAATTAAATGATTCAATGAATATAGTGGCTATGTGGTTAGAAAGTACTCAAGCTCAACATGTACATCAAAATTGTAATTAGCTACATTCCCCCATTGGTGACCACATTACCTGGGATATTTTATACATCTCCTCCTCTCTCAGCACGACTCTACTGGCGGCGCAGAAAAAAACTCAAATGAAGCATTTTGCGTAACAACCATTTTGAATGTATTTTGTGCACTTGTTAGCGTACTGTTGTTGTGGTCTGTTGTAAAACATATTGTGGGCGCACAGCATGAAAAAAGGTAGTTGACATTTGGAAAATGTAATGAAATGAGATGAAAATTTATTTCTTTCACCTTTCCCCTGTGAATTGATTTTCATTTCCAAGTGGACAAAAGGAAAACTAATTTAATCGTTTTTTTGTTTACTTGGTTAAATTGAACTATGGAATAAACAGATGAAACAAATGAAACAAAGATTTTTCTGCAGACTATTTTCTTGGAGGGACATAAAAAATATCAATGAGGCATATCACAATTTCTGCTGTAGCTTGTAGCTTAAAATAAAAAGTAATGAGTCTCTTTAAGACCATTGTTCTACATATTTACCTATTTTGGAGAGCCAAGTTGACACATCGTATAAAATCAGAATTTTAGGTTTAACTTATCGAAAGGATACAAGAGTTGTTTTATGTTCTTGGCAATAAAACCTTCTTGGGATTTCATGTAATTAGAAATACCTAAATAACCTGCCTATTTCACTCTTTTCCTCTAGGTACACATTTTTTTTGCAAAGTGTTTGCTAAAAAATGTTCGTTGCCATATTGTTTTAAATATGAAACCTGAGATCCTTTTTTCTCTGTTCACCTGTGTGTTTATGCTGCACCTCTCCACTGATCTGTCTACTCTTGTTGTCCAAAACAAACAAATGTGTCAGCCCTTCATTCATTATTTATGAGCCGCTAATATTTGTAATATTGCAGGGATATTAATGCACACACACTAGCAAAAAAAAAAGAACTGTTTCATGAGTAGGACGCATGTTATGGAAGGAATCAACATATTTGTAAATCACTTAACATAATATACTGTTGAGATAAGCGACAATGAGGAATGTCTGTTTATGGAAGCTGGTTAATGTGTGTAGTTCAGTCACTACTTTAACTGAACACTCAGCAGAGACTCCCTTCTCGCTCTTCTTTTCCTCATTTTCATTTATGTTGTAAAGCATATTCTCCTCACTCTGCCCCTCCCCCAGTCAATAAACCGACACGTTGAAACGTCCAACAGTCGGTTTAAAGATCCTGAAAGTAGGTGACGTTGCTCCTGTGTTGCAGACAGATAAAGGAAAGTGAAGATAAATCCACTTTTTAATCCCTAAGGTTTTAGAAAGTTGTGCCAACTTTCCATTCCCGTCACACAGAAATGGATTCTTGGAAACATCGTCAGAAAGGTGTGGAAAGGTGTCAGACTTCAGCGAACGTCATCTTCATTTCACATGTTCCCACAGCTACAGGATGAGACCACTGAGCAGCTATATGGGGAGGGGGGGGCACAAACAAAACTTTAAAAATCACCAAAATAAACAGTCAACATGATGCCTGAGGATTTTTGCTTTTGTCGTTTAAACCAAGAAATGATAGTCTCTTAAACAAGTTCTGTAGGAGTGGGGCTCAGCTCATAATGCAGATAAGAAACATGGACCATTCTAATAGATCAGGTTGTAGGCGACCATGCATAAGTAGCTCTTCCTCTTCAACCTGGAAATCCCTGTGTGGTTCAAACAGGTGTGGCTGAATTACTCCAGTGTATAGTAGACTAGTTTAAAAGTCAGAAAATGACAGTGCAGGTGAGAGAGAGAGCAGTGAGTGCAGACAGGACAGGGCTAAATAAGTTCATTCATAGATCCCTACAACCTGGATGAGTCAAAGGTACAGAATTATATCAAAGTCACAAAAAAAACAAAAAGGAATTTTTTTAATGAAAAAAAAAAAAATGTATATATAGAGAGAGTATATATCCAGCATATATAGCTACAAATAACTTGGGATCCCACAGGCAAATAGAAATCATGAAGAGGCCGTAAGGAAGTCAGCCACAGCCAAATACCTACGTAGAGTAAGGCAGGTCCTGAGAAGTCAGCTGAATGGTCAGAACAAGATCCAGGCCATCAACACCTATGCCCTGCCCGTCATCAATTATCCTGCTGGTATAATAACCTGGCAAAAGGAGGAGATAGAAGCCACAGATATCAAGAAAAGGAAGCTCCTCACCATGCATGGAAGGTTTCACCCCAAGTCCAGCACCCTGAGGCTATACACAATCCAAGATAAAACAACCAGGATCCAGGAATACATCAGGAAGATGGCCCCAATGATGACCTGCTAAGTGAATGCCTCAGGCAGCAGAAACCCAGTGAGGAGAAGGAAGGAGAATCAAATCAAATATCATTTGTATAGCCCAAAATCACAATTTACACATTATCTCACTGGGCTTTGACAAACTGTACAGATGTGGCATTCTCTGCCCTTACACCCTCAAACTGGGTGAGGAAAAACTTAAAAAAAACCTAAACAGGGAAAATAAGAAACCTCAAGAAAAACCACAGAGGAGGGATCCTTCTTCCTAGTACAGACAGACGTGCGATAGATTTCACTTGTACATAAAACACAACGTGATAATGACAGTTTACTTAGAAACATCGATGAGTCCCAGAGTCTGTGGATTCTATAAATCCGAATGTATGTGAAGTGTAGTGATCCAGAAGTAGGTCTATTGGTCGAGAAGCCATTGTAATCTGTGGATCCCTATTTGCACTTGGAAATCCAGCCTAGGATCCAAGTCACAGGCTCTCCTGTCCTAATGTGGCCAGGAGTCATCAGGCAGGACCACAGCAGCAGCTCCCACTGTGAACAAGAAAGACCTGCAGGATGATAAAGCACAACGGTTCTGGGGAAGAAGTAAAGTTAGTATAAGGATATGGACATTTAGAGGAGCAGAGATGGAGTCTGAGTCAGAGGGGGCAGAGAAGAGAGCTCAGTGCATCATGGAGTGTTGGAGTGGAGTGGAGCAACCTAAGCCTATAGCAGCATAACTAAGGGCTAAATAGGCCAGTCCCAACTATAAGTTTTATCAAAAAGGAAGGTTTTAAGCCTATTCTTAAAATCAGAGAGTGTGTCTGCCTCCCGTACCAAGACTGGAAGATAGTTCCACATGAGAGGAGCTTGATAGCTGAAAGCTCTGGCCTACTTTTGGAGATTCTTGGGATCACCAATAATCCTGCATCCTGGGAGTGTAAGGTTCTGGATCGGTGATAGGGTACTATGAGCTCTTTAAGAGAAGATGGTGACTGACCATGAATAGCTTTGTAGGTTAGGACAATGTTTTTAAATTCTATTCTTAATTTAACTGGGAGCCAGTGCAGAAAAGCCAGTACGGGGGAAATATGGTCTCTGATATTAGTTCTAGTCAGTACACGTGCTGCTGCATTTTGGATTAACTGAAGAGTTTTTAAAATCTTATTAGGGCAAACTGAAAATAAAGAATTACAGTAATCAAGACTGTAACAAATGCGTGAACTAGTTTTTCTGCATCTTGTTGATTCAGGATTCGTCGGATTTTAGCAATGTTACGGAGGTGAAAGAAGGCTGCTCTTGAAATATGTTTTACATGTGAGTTAAAAGAAAGCTGTTGGTCAAAGAATACACCCAGGTTTCTGACAGTGGTGCGAGAGGCTAAGGCAATGCCATCCAGATTGACTAGGTTGTTGGATAATGAGTCTCTAATGTGTTTGGGGCCCAGCACAATGACTTCAGTTTTGTCAGAGTTTAACATTAAAAAGTTATGAGACATCCAGTTTTTAATGTCCTCAAGACATATCTGTAGATTAGCTAACTGATGGGTTTCATCTGGCTTCATTGATAAGTATAGTTGTGTGTCATCTGCATAACAATGAAAATGTATGGAGTGCTTTCTAATAATTTTACCTATAGGAAGCATAGATAGAGTAAATAGTAATGGTCCAAGCACAGAACCTTGTGGGACTCCATGACTAACCTTGTCATATCTTGATGATTCATCATTAACATGAACACAATTATATCTATCAGATAGGTAGACCTTAAACCATCTTAAAGCAGATCCTTTAATGCCAATTTGGTGTTCCATCCTCTTGTAAAATGTGATGATCGATAGTGTCCAAAGTTGCGCTAAGATTTAATAAGACTAGTATAGTGATAAGTCCCTCATCAGATGCAGTGACGAGATCATTTGTAACTTTTACCAATGCCATTTCTGTGCTGTGATGCGTTCTAAAACCTGACTGAAAGTCTTCAAATACAATATCATTTTGAAGAAAGCCACATAGTTGTTTAGATAGTGCTTTCTCTAGAATCTTTGAAAGAAAGGGGAGGTTGGATATTTGTCTGTAGTTGGCTATAACTTCTGGGTCCAGGTAGGTTTTTTTTAGGAGTGGTTTAATTACAGCTACTTTAAAAGACTGGGGCACATAACCTGTTACAAGGGATAGATTGGTAATGTTTAGTAGTGGATTGCTAATTAAGGGTAAAACCTCTTTGAGCAGCCTAGTAGGTATGGGGTCTAGTATACAGGTTGACGATTTAGATGAAGATAATGTTGTCGTTAGTTCATGAAGGTCAATTGGATGGAAGCTTTCCAAACACAAATCTGGACCAATAACGGCCTCTGTAATCCTGTTGCTGAACTGGAATCTGTGAAGTGTGGGATATTTTCTCTGATATGTAAAATTTTATTATTGAAGAAGTTCATAAAATCATTACAGGTGAAGGCTCTAGGAATGCATGGTTCAATAGAATGATGGCTCTCAGTCAGCCTGGCTACAGTGCTGAAAAGGATCCTGTGGTTATTCTTGTTTTATTCTATTAACGCTGAATAGTAGTCTTTTCTTGCTCGGTGAAGGGCCTTCCTGTATACTTAAACGCTATCCTGCCAGGCCATGCGTGACTCTTCCAGTTTAGTGGAACGCCATTTCTTTTCAAGTTTATGAGTTTTCTGTTTTAATTTGCGAGTATTAAGATTATGCCATGGAACTAGTCTCTTGACTGGTTTTGTTTTCTTTTTAACTGGGGCAATAGAATGAAGTGAAGCACGTAGAGAGCCGGCAGTGAAATCAGCAAGTTGATCAAGCTGGGAGGGGCTAAAATTAAGATATGACTCCTTCGCACTGAAATTATTGCAGAGGGAATAATTTCTTTAAAATTTTCAACAGTGTCCTCAGATATGCATCTGCTATAATAACTATGGACTCTTGGTTCTTGTGCTGCCATGATCAGTGCCTCTGTGCTGTCCCTGAGACCATCCTTCTCCAGCCACTGGTATGTCTTCTTGCTATCAGCCACTTTCTTTATCTGTCGTTGGTACATCCCGTGCAGGGGCTTGTCCCTCTATGATGGTCTCTCTTCTTCTTCCTTCTCCTCACTGGGTTTCTGCTGCCTGAGGAATTCACTTAGCAGGTCATCATTGGGGGGCAACTTCTTGATGTATTCCTGGATCTTGGTTATTTCATCTTGGATAGTGGGTCTGATGCTCTCTAATCCTCGGCCTCCCTCTTTCTTTTAGTGTACAGCCTCAGGGTGCTGGACTTGGGATGAAACCCTCCATGCATGGTGAGGAGCTTCCTTGTATTGATATCTGTGGCTGCTATCTCCTCTGATCAGATTATTATGCCATTATGGCTCGGATCTTGTTCTGACCATTCAGCTGACTTCTCAGCACCTGCCTTACTCTACATAGGTATTTGGCTATGGCTGACTTCCTTGCGGCCTCTTCATGATTCCCATTTGCCTGTGGGATCCCAAGGTATTTGTAGCTGTCCTGAACATCGGCTATGTTACCTTCGGTTGCGATCATCTTGCCTCTCTTTGATATCGTTCAGCTACACTTGTCTAGCCCGAATGACATGTCGATGTCATTGCTGTAGATCCTGGTGATGTGGATCAGTGAGTCAATGTCTCGTTCAATCTTCGCATACAGCTTGATGTCATCCATGTAGAAGTGGTGGCTGATCATTGTTCCATATCTGAACTGGTATCCAAAGCCACTTTTTGTGATGATCTGGCTGAGGGGGTTCAGTCCAATGCAGAACAGCAGGGGGGATAGGGCATCTCCTTGGTATATATGACGTACTTGACGTTAACCTGGGCAATTGGCTTTTAATTGGCTTCCAGGGTAGTCTTCCACAGCCCCATCAAATTCTTGTTGAAGGCTCTCAGTGTCCTGTTGATCTTATATAGCTCCAAGCACTCCAGTATCCATGTATGTGGCATTGAGTCATAGGCTTTCTTGTAGTCAATCCAGGCAGTGCACAGATTGGTCTCCCTGCTCTCACAGTCTTTTGAGACTGCACTGTCCACCAGTAGCTGGTGTTTGGCTCCTCTGGTCTCACTACCGACCCCTGTCTGGGCCCTGCTCATGTGTTGACCCACATGCCTACTCATGCCTGCAATGATGCCTGACAGGAGCTTCCATGTCGTGCAGAGGCAGGTTATTGGCTGGCAGTTGGATGGAATCGTTGCCTTCTGGGGGTCCTTCATGATCAGGACCGTCCGGCCTTGGGTCAACCACTCTGGATAGGTCTCAACTTTCAGCAGCTGGTTCATCTGAGCTGCCAGGCATTCATGGAGTGCAGTTAGCTTCTTTAGCCAGTAGGATGGATGTGGATCATATCAGGGCGGGTGCTGTCCAGCTCTTCATCCCTGAGACTCTTTTTTGGATGTCTGCCATTCTGATGTTTACTGGGTACTGCTCTGGGAGATGGCTGTGGTCCTCTCTCAAGTCCACCAACCACTGAGCATTCGTGTTATGTGATGCCTCTTTCTCCCATATGCCCTTCCAGTACTGTTCAGTTTCACCTCTGGGTGGGTCTTTCCTCATCTTATTACCCTCCCACTGAGAATACACTTTGGATGGTTCAGTGGTGAATATACTGTTTATTGTCCGGGCATCCACGTCTCTAGTGTACCTCTTCAGATGGGCAGCCAGGGCTGTGAGCATCTGTTTGGCAGTCTCCAGTCCCCCAGTTACGGACAGCTTTCTGTAGTTCTTTAGTACTTTGGTGGTCTAGCCCTTCTCCAGCTCTGACAGTTAGCTAACCTCTCTCCCCGTTGCCTTGATCTTAGCTTACAACCGTCTTCTCCATGGAGGGTACTGCCCCTTGCTCTCATGCATCTTGTAGCCAATCACCCCTAGGATTACTGTTGCTGTTGCATATATCAGCCTGTTGGTCTCAGTGATGGTCAAGGCAGGGACCATCACTATTCCAATGCAGACATTGGAACACTGAGTTATGAGCTGTTTTCTATGTTAACTTAGATGTAGGCATTCCATTAATCCCACATTGTCATGCTTGCTCCATGTATGTCTTGTTTCAGTAGCCCACTTCTCATCAGGTCGCCCTGGTTCCCCAACACCTGAAGCGG
>KV751317.1:13036615-13056615 GCA_001698575.1 Mola mola
CAAATTACCATAAAACTCAACAAACAATCTATTTAAATGTACTGTAGGTGAGGTGTTTATTTTAAAATTTCAAAGAGATTTTCATCCAGCTTTACTAACAGGTGATTAATACAGTGATGAATGCTGGTATTGATTGCTTTGTCCCAGTGATGAAGAGAGAAACATTGAAAAATGCTATATGTCACTGCTGCTGGCACAGAATGGGAGAAAAAACATTTCTGCAAGAAGAACGTATAAGATTAACACATGGCTGCTCTCATTAACACACTGAGAATCACACACACACTGTACCAAAGCACAGATGGTGACCTTTTCTCTGACAAGCTGGCATTTCACTGATTTTGTCACCATCCCACTTGCGATCGCTGTAAAGACAACCTTCTCAAATAGTAATAGGCGTCAATTGTTGTTCCTCTTGTTAACAGAGTTGTTTGACATCTCTAAAGTAGACCCTAATTATCCCAAACAAATCAGTGAAACTGTGAGTTGTTGCATTTGCTTGCTGTATTCACTCACACGGCATGTACTGTTGATCAAAGGTTGTACATAAGCCACTGTAAATTGTAAGGAATCACAGTTTTTGCTGCAGTAACATACATACGGTAACATTTGTGCTTATTCCTCCTTTTGATGGTGTCTTTTTATGCTCTGCTGCTCCACCACCAGTGTCTGTTTCCAGCGTTTGAGTTCTGTGGTTCGACAGCCATCATGAAACCATGTTTAGCTATTTATATGCAAAGCAGAGACAAGGAGAAAGACATCAACTGGAATGATTCACATTTCACAGGGAGAAACCTAATTGACAGAGGGCTGCTGGCTGTGGATATGTAAGATTAGTTCGCAGAAAAACAGAGGTGCGCACGTACATGCACATGCATGATTTAAACACCTAGACAAAGACAAGAGACCTTGTGAAAGCTCTTTAACAGAATTCAAAGTCACAGCTAAAGCTCAGAGTTGTCTATTCATCGGACCTGAGTGGGGGCTCTACAAATTGCCTGTGTCCCCTGCAGGCTGTTACGAGTGGAGGCGGAGGATTCATCTGAGGAGGTTTAATGCAGAAACCAAAGTATGTATGTAGTTTTCTGTCACTGCAAGTTTGTGTGTGGATTTATGCACAGAAACCAAAACCACCATAAATGTTTTAATTTTAAGGATATGCTTGCATGTACTATGCAGTAGTGACGCTATCTGCCACAGCTAGGTCACATGTGCCACAGTTATCTCACACCTGCCACAGCTAGCTAACATCTGTCAGAGCTGGATATCATCTGCCAAGCTAAAGTTCCCTCATACACAATGGAGCAAGACATTTTTTAAATAACTCCAAAGGGTCCTGGGTGGAAATAAAACCCTGACTTCATTACATTTGCATCCAGTACAGCAATAGCAATGACAGAGATGATGTATACATTTTTTTTTTAATCACTGATTTGTGTGTAAGTGTCTGTGAAGGGAAGTGATACTCAGTTGCAGTGTAGTTTACACTACAGTGTTAATAGCTGACCTTGCTCAGTGACAAGGTCATGATTTCATTTATTTTTTCACCCAAACATCAAAGATTTTGCTTCATTTTATACATAACCAGACAAGCACTGCATTATTCCAGTCCCATCTCAGCATCCTCTCTCGTGTGATAGTAAACAATATTCTTTAGTCCCTGTCAGGTCAAATTTGTCTTTCTTCCTGTTTCTCTGTTTCAGTGTTTGAAAATATCAAAGTAAAAAACACTCCCTTAGATGCAGTAGCAAAAAATGTTTTTTGAAATGGAAAAGCATTGGAACCAGTTAGTAAACTGTGAGAAGCCCTTAGTGATCAAACAAACTATGCTGGGTTCAATGTACTCGGCACTGTTACAACCACATTAACATGTTACTGACCAGAAGTTGATCAGTTTTTCATCAATTAAGGTTAGTTTTCAGAGTTAAACTCCAACCACTTCTTATTGTCTGACTATTGTCAGCCACTAACATTTTTTTACAGTTTCCTATATGCCTTTTTACTTGTGTTTATCTTATACAACAATTTGACCCCCATGCACTTAACTAGCTCTGTAATCTAGTGTTTATTAGAAAACATGCACCTAAATCTTAGAAAAAAAAAAAAAGTTAAGAATTTCTAGAAATCACACCACCACTGAACCCACCCCAGCCATTCTTCTGGACCCTCCACTGCACTTTCTCTCTCAGCTTTGTATGCGTTGCAGAGGCATTTAACTGCCAGGTTGTACATTTTCTTTTAACCTTTGTCCCACATTTTCAATGGCACTGAATTTAAAAACTCAAAACACTGCAGGAAAGTAAAATCTGACTGTGAAGAAAGCAGGGAAAGCTATGTTTGTGCTAAAGTTTGTGTATGGGCAAAAAATGGCTCAGTGCAGGTTAAAACGTGACTGTTGTTGCTTCCTGTGTATAAAATTACAAAGTCAAAAGCTAATGGTATTCAGATTTAGGGAGAACACTATGCAAACTACCATCTATATATTACTTAGAGGCTGAAATGCTGTTCCAACAAAGACCAGGGAAGCTATTTATCACTGTGGGCCTACTCACAATAGGCCATATCTACCGTGCCCAAGCACTTTTGAGCCACAATGTACGCTTCTTTGGCCTGGGCATGGTTGGAAGAGGTGTGATTTGGCACAGTACAGCTGTTCTCTCATGAATATCAGCAGTGTGATATGTTAACTGTCCGATTGACCGATTGGGGAATTAGCGTCAGTTGTGCAGAGCACAATCAGGCTAACCGAGCAGGTATTCTAAGGACCACATCATTAAGATTTACAAACTTGATTCATACAGTGAATTATGAAAATAGCAACATGTCAGTGATTTTTTTGAGATCTAGTTCAGATTGCTGGTTCAAGTGATGTCAAGAGTGAGCATCGTATTTCAAGAGCACTCAAACATCTTTAACTGTGAAACCCAACCTCTTATGACCCCTCTTTGAAAGACAATTCACACAATGACTCCTAACATTTTTGGACTGTTGCACCTTGAAATTGAGAAATGACATCTTGAAGCTCTTCACAGATTGAATGTGTCGTGAGCTGAGAGCAGTTCAATCAAAGAGTGATTCCTCAGCTTTTAAAGTATTCCTCTTCCTGAATGGCCTGGCCTGTTGTAGGCAATACAGAAGCTAATTTGACTTCAAATCTAAATTTCCTTTATTTTCCCCCTGTCCTATTAATTACTGTCTCTTGACCCCTCACATATTATTTATTATACCTAAAAACTAATTGGGTATTTTTTTTTTTACCAACCTCAGCAGAGGTAAACCTCAAACTTTACTTTTGGCTAGTTGTAGCATCACATTCAGAAAAATGTCCAGATGTCAAATCACTGTTAAAATCCGTTTCTTGACAGATTCAAGGTTTTCATGACAAAACCCTAAAACAAAACCTAAAAATAAAGCCAATTTTCTTTTGATTTCAATCAAAGCAGCTTAAAATCATATTCCTTCTTCCATGTTGCTTAACAGGTACTACAAATTGGATATTTTGTGAGTACCCTAATCATATCAGACGATGAGAGAGAGAAGCAGCTAAAATAAAGAAACACACACATATAGTAAGCGCCTACTTTGGGTATCTGGTCCAGTGGAGAGTAAAGGGGGCTCCAGAGAGGGGTTTAAGAGCTCTCATACATCATCTCATTACCACTGCCGTGTGCACGTTTGTGTTTCACTTTTTTCTTTTTGTGCATTCTCGCTCTTTTCTGCACGCTGCCCGTTTTCTTACATACGTGCACAAGCTTGCTTGTTTGTGCATCTCATGTGAGAGCAGCCAGCTGACAGATTCGATTATTTGCTTGTGAATGTTTCCTCTGCGGAATTTACAGCTGCCATCCATCAACGGAGATTTCCATTGTCCTCACTCAGGCAAAGGCTGGTCTAACCGTGTGCACTGGTAAACCAACAGCGCTTCACACCCAGGTCGACTGGTGCCAGAGGCTCAGATCATGTCTGCAGTGGAGTACTGAACAGGTGAATGATTGTGGGGGGCACAGTTGCAGTTCAATCGGGAAGTCAGCGTTGGCATGATGCAAACGAATGGCTGAGTGCAGGGAGGTTGACCAACCGAGTCCGCACCAGGAAGGCTAGAAAATTGCCATGACTGAGCAGAAAAATGAGCAGCTGTGGGTTAAACGCTTCTGAGCTTGATATGGTGATGCTGAACACAAGGAGAAAACAAAATCATCATTCAGTCTTCATGCCATTATATTGCGTTCTAAGACTACGTACTATGATAATGCTAGCTAATGACAGAAATTGAGCCAGAAAAAGCAAACAAAAAAGCAATTCTCTCAATATCTGCCTTGTTGCAAAATGTTGAAATAGTGATTGTTTATTTGATTTGGTTGCTTTCTGTATCCACTGAAATATGCTCACCCAAAGTTAAAACAAATTCCTGTTGTTTACACTCAGGAACTGAATATTCTGGACAGGTAACACTTGCCATCTTGGTTAAACAAAGAAAAATGTGTCAGGGACTTGAAAGACAAAATTTGGATGTGTTCATTAAAAACCCCAACCAGAATCTGTCCTTAGTCCTCTGCAGCTGGGCTGTTTGTTTACCTTACACTGACACACATGAGGTGCAAACCCCAATCTTCTGGTGTATTCCCATGACCTACATTTAGTTTGTGCACTTCACTGGGTTGATAACTCCAGTTCAAATAGTAATAATGAATAAATAAATAAATAAGACATATTTTTTAATGAGGGTTCCTCTCAGTCTCTAGAGTCAATGTCGTAAACCTACAGCCAACATCCTCTCCGGCAACCCCCTTACAGCCTGTACGCTTAACACAAAATTTGATTTAAATTTGAACTTGAGCTACACAAACACATAGATACGATGTGACTTGAGTAATTGGAGAAAGCCTTTATTCTGTTGAGGAATATCAAAGATCACTTCTGATGAAAATTAAATTAGTTTTTATGGCTTTAATCAATGGCTGGAGCAGGATTTTAAGGCTCCTCATATCAGCCACTCGGATCCCGTCAAAGAACTCGGAGTATAGCCGCTGCTCCTTCTGGTTAAACGGAGCAAGTTCAGTTGGATAATGGATGCCTCTATCGTGATTTTCCAGGCAGGTTCAACTAGGAAGAGACCATGGAGCTGACCCAACACTCGCAGGAGGAATTATATAGCTCATCTGGCCCGGGAACACCCCAGTATCTCCAAGAAGGAGATGGAAATCGTTGGTGGGGAGAGGAATGTCTGGAATACCCTGTGAATTTTGCCATTTCAAGAAATGTAGAGTCCTGCATTCTGTTGTACTGTACTGTATATGAAATGTGTTTGCAGGATCACTCAAGCTTAAAAGTTATATCAAGAAAAACGGATAATAAAAGTGAATTGTGACATTTAAAAAATAACTAATGAATAACTCTATGGGTTCTTTTTCAAATATCTGTTGTACCAAATGCGATGAAACTACAGGGAAAAATTTGGACTCATTTGTAAGAAAAATGGCTACCAACAAATTTTAAATGGAAGGAAAATCTGTTTAACTGTTGCTGGCTAACCATTTGTCTTTAATCAGAAAAAGGAAAAACATGTTTGCATCAATCCGTCAGTTCAGCAGTAATGTGCCAACACTCAAAGTGCTTTGTAAATGGACACTCTGTGGCACTCTGTGGTTGGATCTGGAAATGCACCAATAATAAATCTGTTCTTCCTTGGCCTAAGTTTCCACCAAATGTAACTTTTAGTTTTTAAAATCCTGCTGTCTAACAGCCAAGCAGTTTCCTTCACTGTACATTATTGGAAAACCAAATATTAAAACTCCTGTTTATTTCTGCATGATGTTAGCTCTGTCAATGTTCATCTGTCTCTGCTCCTCAGCTGTGCCCCGCAAGTACTGCAAGAGAAGGGGATATGTGTCACTTAGATTTGTTCAAGCATACATTTTCTGTTTGAAGCTTGGAACACATGACACGATTTAGAGCCCTACTCTAACCCTGCTCTGGCCGTGACAACCGGTTTTCAGCAGTTTTCAAGAGTCTGTAATGGTATGCAGGAAATAGGACAGGTCACCCCAGAGAGTCAACACAAATTATCTTCATCGTGTGTGACGATTTTGGACTGAAAGCCTTCCTACTGAGTCTCAAACTGGCTTTGATTCTAGACACTAGACACGTTAGATGTTTTTAATAACTGTAATCTGAAACACATTTTTCATGACAGCATGAAAAATGTGTGATATGTCACAGGCAGATGGGAACCCTAAAGTCTTATGGAGCATTCACGTGACCTATTTTGTGTGTGTGTGTGTGTGTGTGTGTGTGTGTGCGGTCAAGAGAATTCAAATAAAAACTCTTGCCTGGAAAAAACACTTTGAAAAAGGCCACCTGTATCTTGCTGTGAAAGGGAAGTGACTCTAGTCATGAAAACACTAAACTTCTAAAAGGCATTTCACTTTTGCGGCCTAATATATTCACTGTGGATATTGTCTTTCCTGATTTTTCACTTTCGAGACGAACATCTCTGCAACATTATGTCTCAGACTAATGTGAGCATTAATCAGACATAAATTTGTCAAACGTTGACGTCTTTGGTTTTGTCAGCATGTGTCTTGCTGTCATATTTTTTCTCCAGATAACAGCTTGGCTGTGAAAAGGCTTCCTTGTTTTAGACATACACACACACATACACAGGAGATGCAGAGATGTAATATGTAGTTACATGTTTGAGTGGAGCTCAGAGACAGAGCGAGTGAAGCAGGGAATGTCTTTAATGTAACACCTACTCATCTACATCAGAAACAAATAAGTCAAAGCACTTATCTTCAGCACCTCTTTAGACAGGCTCGCACACTGGCTTCACACCACTTCATACACAGGCATACACACAGAAAGAAAGAAAGAAAGAAAGAAAGAAAGAAAGAAAGAAAAGGAAAAGGAAGGCACTCCTTTGGGTCACAAATTACTGATGATAAACAGGCACTCTTCAGACACATAATGACTTCTGAATATAATGGTATGTGACCTATCCTGCACTGGGAATGAAGAGAACATCACCTGCGGAGGATCATATAAATCTGATGCACTACTAACTTCTGCAGAGCATTCTCACTTCACTTTCGCATGACTGATTAATAACTGATTACACTTCCAATACCGTAGTGATGTTTCCTGCCATCATCATCAGTGGCATTCTGGGTCAACTGTGGTGTTGTGCACAGCTTGAGATGATGCAGGTTATGAAGAAGGAGTCAGCGACGAGAGCAGGTTGATTGGTATCGTTTCTTTCTGTGCCTGCCTCTCTATCTTTTCCCACTGTGAATATAAGCTCACACGGTTTGTGGGTCTCAGAATATTTAAAGGGGGCATTTTTACTGGCTCACAGGAAATTTGTATCGCAGTCAGGTAAAACACAAAACACAGACACAGACAAATATGTAAAAAAAAAAAAAAAAAAATGTTGAAATGGAGAAAAGTCTAAGAGCCTCTGACAAAATAGAAAATCTTCTTTGCTGGTCTGTAAGTGCAACCACTATATACTGCATGTCTAGATATATTTCCAACACTAATTATGTCAAAATATGGCTGTGCCTGTTCAAAGTGGAGCATTTATTACTTATAAAAAGGACATATTTTATACTTGACATACAAGCAATAAATAACAGAGATCGTATTTTCATCATGCACAACTATCAACAGCTGAGACTGAAACGACTTAAATATAAACACGGTACCTGATTCAACAACAATTGTTACTTCCCCGTTCACAGAAAATACATTTTTCCTTGAAGCAAATTAGAATTTGTAGACAAAAAGGTGTTACAGTTATTGTGTTGTATAATGTGTTAAGCTTAGGCAACTACATGAGGCCAACCACAATTGTCTGCATTCATGAATGAGGACTGGGAAAGGGGATAAGCATTTTTCTGAAGTTTTCTGTGTAGTATCACTATCCATCTGTACTAAGATCTACAGGATTTTGTGATATCCAAACAGTGAATGTCATGGTTGAAGATTTTCTGCTTTCGTTTTACAGTCCACCGTTGACTGTCTCCAAAAAACATACTGATAGCCCGAGTCTATTACTTGACCACTTGCAGGGCCTAAGGATGTAGAAATGAAACTTCCATTCTGATGCTTCATATTGTAGGCAACCATATACCCGTAGGTCCTCCTCTTCTTCCTGAGAATCTGTGTCTGGTGAATTACTGCAATGTTAGAACTTGCCACTGTGCAGCGTATAGTAGACAGGTTTAAACATGAAACATGACATGAGGCTGTGCCTGACCAAAGTAGCACATTCATACATGGCTACAACAAAGATAAGGCAAAGGTGTAAAATGACATCTAAGAGAATTTAAGGCAACAAAGAGATATTTTTTTAATCAAAAAATGTCAAAATGTGTAATTTTACAAAATGAGAGAAAGAAATGAGTTTTTAATGGTTTAATCAATGGCTGGAATAGGACTGTGACTCAGAGATCCTCCAAAATCTTTCTTTCTTTCTTTGACTCAAACTGACAACCAGACAAACAAACCAAAAACGTCCTTGGCAGCAGTTAACGGTCAGTGATGGACCTTTGACATCACGGCTAAACGTCTGTGGTTTAAAAGATTGCCATAATCACTCACCGTTGTAGTATGAAGAAGTGATGATCTTGAGTGTTTGCAATAGCTCTTCTCTGGAAAATGGCAGAAGGCAAACTTGATGTCAATGATGTGGCCAATTTAAATCTGGCGTAACCTGATCTTGTCAGCCAAGAAAAGATCACCAAACATGCTAATAATAGAAAAGATGATTCAACCATGGAATTGTAGAAGAGTGCCTTGAGTGGGTCACACACATTAGGGAGTAATTTAGCTTCCTGAGGGAGTGCAAAACTTCTCTGATAGGTTGATATGATGTCCTTTTGTACGTCTTTTAGGCACATTAAAAAACACTTATCTAACCAGTGAGTAAATTCTTGGACAGTGATTTTGGACAATTCTGCCAAAGTCAATTGTTTTATAGGCCTGTAGTATTATAATATAGCCTTATAGACTATAGTACAATTCATACACAAGACAGTTTCAAAGGAGTTGCAAATAAAAAATGAAATATTCAATAATGATGTTTTTAATTGTACTCTATCCTTCCTGTATAGTAATGTATGGTTAAGCAACTCAAATGTTTATAACATTAGCAAAGGTTCGGGGTTAGTGACAGTAACAGGTTGGGCAAGTTGGAATGATTTTTTGAACTGTAACTGCAGACCAGAAGCTCAGTGGTTAGCACTGAATGGCTGTTTATATTCTCACGGGTTGACATTTTTGGCTTCCTGGTTGACAAACATCAAGATGACAGACCTTATCTAAGAGCTTGTCAGATAGTAGAGGAGAGAGAGACAAGGAGATGAGAGAGTGACAGACTGCTGATGATGAAAAACCGTCCACTGAGACCACATTGGACAGTGAATGATAGCCCTCAGTTTAGCAAAATAAGGGATTTTAGTGTTGTTTCTGTCTTCTGTCTTCTGTCTGGAGGATGGATCACATTTTTTTTTCATGACATTTAATTGGAAGCACATTGTGTATTGAGACCTGTCATCCAATAATTTTTTCCTCTTACACCAAGACTGTTATAGACTACCCATCTTGTCCTTGAGAACCCTTCCAAAATTATGTTTACATCTTACTTGATTGTTTTCTCAGTGGCATTTCCGAGACAAATAATCCGGATTATGTTATATGGCATGCATTATTATAGGGAACTGTGAAATGATGTGAACTGTGAATTTATTTAATATTATTACATTATTACAGTCATTGCTTACATTATTTCCACCGTAAATTCGTTGTTTGTGTTTTTGTGTTTTTTTTTCTTTTATAATTTTCACACATCACATCACTATCTGCTGAGTCAGAAAACAATTTTTTGATATATTTCATATTATAACATATGACTGACTGTAATAGTCAATAATCAAATAACTGCTGCACATGTCATGACTGGGCTTTCATTGGCCTATACAATAACCACTCTCAGATTTGTAATGATTGCAGATAAATTCTGTCAGATTCCAGTTATAAAGTCACAATTGGTGGTGTGGCTCGGTTCAGGAGGCTCCATGCCCTTCCATGTGTCTACATGGAAGGCGAAGGCATGGAGCTGAGCAGCAAATACCCCCCAGTATACACCGCCACAGAACAGAGCAAGCATCAGTGACAACAGAAATGACATTAAGTCAAAACCAACAGAAAAAGGAGGACCTGTACGGGTGGAGCTGGGTTACAAAGCAGGTCAGAGCGCTTTAAATAGTGCGCAGTGTGTAACTTGCCAAGTAATACAATGCAAGAGAATTTAGCTGAGCTATCAGTTGATTTGGGTTAGCATTCAGGTCAACTCATTTAACTGATTGTGAGCTGCTTATGTTATCATTTACTTTTTTGTTATTATTTTTTTTCTTATTTTATCATTTATTTTTTTTTAATTTTATCTAAATTTCATTTACATACCCCCATTCCAAAAAAGTTGGAACACGATGTAAAATGTAAATAAAAACAAGATGACATGATTTGCAAATGTCACAAACCACTATTTTAATCACAGTAGAACATAAAAAACATCTCAAATGTTTAAACTAACAAAATGTACAATTGAATTTCCATGGCAGGAACCCCTTTTAAAAAAAAGTTGGGACAGGGCCATGTTTAACATTGTGTAGCTTCCCGTCTTCTTTTAACAACCACCTGTAGACGTCTGAGAAGTGAGGGGACATTTGCTAGAGTTTTTGGGAGAGGAATGTCGTCCCATTCTTGTCGCTGCTCAACAGTCCTGGGTATTCTTTGCCGTATATTTGGTTTCACGTTTCGCAGAAATGTTTTCTCTTGGTGAGAGTTGTGGACTGCAGGCAGGTCAGTTCACTCTTACTGTGAAGCCATGCTGTTGTGATGGATGCAGTATGTGGTTTAGAACTGTCTTGCTCAAATATGCAAGGCCTTTCCCGAAAGAGACGTTGTCTGCATGGGAGCACATGTTGTTCTAAAACCTTTATGTACTTTTCAGCAGTAATAGTGCGTCTCCTGGTGTGTTCGCTGCCCACTAATGCAACCCCACACCATCAGAGATGCAGGCTTTTGAACTGTGTGCCTATAACTAGTCAGATAGTCCCTCTCCTCTTTAGTAGGCAGGACACAGCGTCCATGGTTTCCAAAAACAATGTCAAATTTTAATTCATCTGACCACGGAACAGGTTTCCACTTTAAATGAGCTCTGGCCCAGAGACGATGGATCATGTTCACATATGACCCCTTCTGATGAAAAGCAATCCCGTCATTTGTGTGTCATTTCACTTCTCATACAGAGGATTTCCTTAATGCAAAAGTAATCAGTATTAATCAGTATTGGTTATCGGCCAAATTGTTATTTCAAATATCGCTTTCAGCCATGAATATCAGTGCATCCTTAAATGTAATACATTCTGCACAGTAATATTCTAAAGTAGTCATTTCACATTTCACTTAGCAACAGTATAAAGTGACTCATTTCAGCATTTGTCAGTGGTGAGGTGTTGACAGCATGTTTATAGACTCACAGACATTTGCATTATTTGAAAAAGGCCCTGATCTTTACTTAACAGGACTAAACACAACCAAAAACAAATTTAAATGTCTCAAATTTATGGCCTGCGCGCAAGGCAATCATCAACCATCTCAGTAATTGTTCATCATACTGGAATTAAATAAGGAAGCTGCACATTATTAAGCTGTTGAATCTGAACTTACACCTCAATGTAGAAATGGCTGGAGCCATTCTCCATGTTGCAAATGGAGGGTTTAGATGTGTTGGTTTTATTGTCACCTGACGTTATCACATGGATTGGACCCCAAGCTGCTGCCTCCACACATCACTCCCGTAATGGTCACACACAGACAGGCGTGAGGACTGTGTGCAGCTTGAAGGTGGAAGCATTTAAACTCCTTTGACATTTGAAGAGAATGTGAATCAGCTGCGGTCTGTCTTTAAAGCTTCTCTTCTCTCCTTTTATAATAAACGTAGGCCTGATTTACCTAGGATGCATGGAGGTACATTAAATTTAAAGTGAATAATCATGTTTTTTTTAACCTCTATAAATCGATATGTTGATGAAATTGGGAGGTTGGCTTTGCATGAATGTGAGAGAAAGTATGTGTGTGAGATTGTGTGCATGTGTAATTGGTGATTCTGACTGGTTTGCTGGATCATTCAGTGGCAAAACAACTGCAACGGACGGCTGAACAAACCCATTACTCTAGCTCAGTGCTTCTGACACACGCGCGCACACACACACACTAGAGTCTACAGTGACCCGCACTGACTGACTGACACACACTACATGACCTGCTTACAGTATGGACTCTGTGGAAAAAGGGCAGCGTATGAAAGAAGTGGTGGAGTGGAATAAAGAATTAGGTGAGATGGAAAGTCAGGAGAGGTAAGTGCAAGAAATCTGGAGATGGAGGGATTGTTTGAAACAAGAGAAAGTGAGAACGAAGAGACGGAGTGTGCAAGATTCAATTAATGCCCTCTTCGACTGCTGGATTTTTCCTGTTTTTTTATTTTTTTTAAATCACTCACAAACCATGCACCTGCCTTTCAGTATCATCTACAGGTGTGTGTGTGTGTGTGTGTGTGAGGGAGGGTTTGAAGGGACGGTGTTGCCATTAAATTGAGCAATGGAGTGCACTCATTGATTTCCACAGTAAAGGAAAAGTAATCTTCTCTGGTCGGGGCTTAGTGTGTGTGTGTGAAACAGTGATCAGAAAACAGTATGAAAGATTTTATAGTCTCTCCACGTAGATATATCGCTCCAAAATCAGTTGATAGCACATTTTAATGGCAGCCATAAAGTGGGAAGAGTGCCTGTACAGCCCAAACAGAAGCCACAGCGAGCATCGCATGCTTTTCATTTGAGGAGGTTCGGAGGGTTTCACGTCAGGTTTTGCTGCAACGGCTCCAAATTGCTTTCCAGCGAACTGGTACATGACATTTTTCAAACCTGCAGAAAGGAGAAATGCGCTGTTTGCCTTGGAGAGCAAATCACACAGGCCAACACAGTGTCAGCGGCTTCTACAATTCATAATGTACTGCATCATGTTGTAAGACCTTTTAATAGGAAAAGGAGACTAAAGACTTTTTTCTACAGAATATTTAGATTCATAGCCTTTTACCTGAGGGGTTGTGTATATTCATTATTTGTGTGTAAATACGTTTTAGTCCTGCTCTTATGCAGACTGCAGATGATCTCTCCATTGTCCTTGAGCACATTTCAACAGGAGAAATACTAAGAAATAAATCAAGTCTTGGTTTTATTGTTTGTTTTTTTTCATCATTTGTGGTCATGTCCAGAGACATACATGGCCTCAGTGATGAAACACAACCAAGGTTAATTCAGTATAAACTGTTGTGTGTAAACTGAGGGATTTATCTGTTTGTCAATATTGTAGTGCAGACAAACACAGCGTCTGGAGATATTTATCTTAATGATTTAAACAGCATATTGTTTTTATAATGGCTCAAGCATTAGTAACATGACGTTGTTTGGACACATGAAAACATATTAAATCTCCCGATAATGGATAGCGGTGACTTGTAGGGTATTAAATAGTGTGTGTGCATATGTGTGAACATGTGGTCACATTAAGATAAGGATTTCATTTTGACAAAGAGGAAAGATGGACGAAGATAAACCGTTAAATTACATCCAATAGCTAAGTAATTACTGGCTTTCAGTTTTAAACACGTGTCTGACGTTCTGGTACAAAATATCTATCAACGTGAAGGCAATTTGGACACATAATCACTTTAAAATAAAACATTCACCTCCCCTGCACTGGGAATGAATAGAATAATGATCACAATAAGGTAAACTGCTACCCTCCTTGTGTTATATTCTGCCCATCATTTTCTTCATAACAAACAAAAAAAAAGTCAAAACTCTTAACATACTGTATTTATAATATTTGTCTACACTTCCTGTCAAGACAAAAAAAAAAAAATTCTAAAATGTCATTTTGCTCCACTGACAATTAGAAAACGAATCACTGGGTCAAATGAGCTGCTGTGCAGAGTGCTGCTATCAATGAGACGACGCAAGCTTTAACACAGTTTCAGTGATTAAAACAGGCTGATAGCATGTTTTCTCTCCTCATCTCTTTCTCTTTCCCACTGTGGACACTTTTTAAATGCTGAGCCATTTCATGTGTCTCAAGCTGGTCACCATCAGTTGATCTATTGATGACCAACACACAAAGGGGCCCAAAGTTGAACGAGTGTAAGTACAAGTAACTCTTCAACACCTTAAAGCAGTAAATTTTCAGTAAAGAACATTCAATAACTAATTAATTGCTAGTACACAGGCTTAAACACATCTACTCTTGGCTGAAATGTATTACACAGTCATTTTTTTTTTTAAAGCTATTAAAGCTATTAGACAAGTAAGTTATCGGTGGTTCAAGCGGCTGTGCATGACCTTTATTCTACAAGTTAGGAGAAAAATAAAATCCAACATGACAACTCTAGAAAGACAATCTATTAAATGTTTTACCTTGATCGTTGCAAAAACAATCTATGTTGATTTAAAATTTGATGCCAGCAATACAATTCAAACAAGTTGTGACAGGCAGTAAAGTTTTCGATTGTAGATTGCACCATGTTTGGAGACATCCTCAAAAGGCTCAGTCTTCCACAAACATCACCGCTTTGTGAAAAACTGCATGGGAAAAAAAGTCAGATAAAGAATGTTCCATAACACGCAACTGCCAGGACGCCAGGGATTTCACCATCTACAATCCATAATATAATTCAAAGATTGAGAAAATACAGAAGAATTTCTGCACTCAATAGGCAAAACAGTCACTCAATGGACCCAGCAACTCAATGAGTACAGTTTATACTCTAGGGAAATATAATGACAATCAACTGTGTTTTCTTTTTACATATCGAGGAAAAATATTAATTAACATATGTTGCAGGTTGCAAGGTTTTTGATACAGAAAGCAAGTTAAAGTGCATAACATTGACTATATTGCTTCAGTGCAATTTTCTGTTGAGGAACATTGGATCCTGGCATTCATGTGGATGCCAACACATACAATCAAATGGTGCCACAAAAAATGATCCAGAAATGCAATGAAAAAAGGCAATGGAGATGTTAAATCCTTGACCTGGCACTAAATTCCCCAGATCTTCATCTGAATGAGCATCCCCGAAAAATGATGATACATGGAGACCCCATCGTGGATCAGACTTAGGCACATAACCTTTGGGGGGTGTACCTGTGATGTCTAGCAAGCACCAGGTGTTGGTGGATCCTTTTAGTCCTGTGCTGATAAGTTGGACATCCACAAATTGAGCTTGTTCCAGTATGTCCAAATGACTTGGGATCTATTGGCTTTGGATGGAGGGTGACCCATTCAGCTCTTTATCACTGCATATGTCATACTAATCCTGAGTAGCCTTTATGGTAGGGCACGTTGTCCTGTATGAGGCGAGTGCTGTTACCATGAAGTGATGTTTGGTTGGGTTTTATGGGTCAAATAAGACCCAAAGATTTCCACTAGAACTTTGCACTGCAGCGAGATGATTAATGTTTTATTTAATGGTTTTAATGTTGTTGGTGATCATTATACGCAAACTCACTGACAGTATGGTTTATTTGTTTTGATTAACCAAAAACATAACCTTCCAGAAGCTGATGGTTCTATTACCTAACCCTAACCACAAACCAGAGTTTGGTCTCAAACCACAGTTCTTGATGTCAGGTATTTGCACACCCATCACCCATTTGTGCAGCACATAAGTGAAGAAAGCAGTATATCCCTGCCCGCAAGCAATCAATGGAGCCATTATACTTGTTCCATAAACCTATTTGATGTCGCAAATTAGTTGTCTATAAACATAATATAGTGTTAGTGTGGTGACAGCATTGCTTCAGTTTCCAACACCTAATGAGTGTTGTTCAAATAAAAGGCAATGGTACACAGTGATAAACAAGCCCCTGTCCATGTTATTTAATTCCCCAGAGAATTTTCCCCTTCATTTTTACTAGTCATGGAAAAATCACAGAAAAACAGTGTCTTGTCTCATGAAAATATCTGTGAGCCACAGTAAAATAGAAATAAATGAGAGCAAAAATATTTCAATCTTTTAAAAGCATCTAAATCAACATCAAGCTTTGATCTTAGTCCTTCAAAATAAAAAGAGCTTCATTAGAGGCCCACCACACAGCATTGAGCATAATCATCCTATCCAAACACAATCATACAGGAAGAAAGTCATTGTACAGCAGGGTGACAGCACGATGCAGCTTAAATTCTTGTATACAAAAACAAAATTAGAGAATGCTGGCGATTCTCTCTGATTTTCAACCACAAAACATCTCCTCACTCTGGTTCTTTGTTATTTTGCTCCGTTCTTGCATGTTTAAACAAAACAACTGTCTCATCACATGTTCCACAACTGATTTCAGCAGTTGTTACTTATTTGGCCTCATTGTTGATTACATCTGGCTTCATTGGTAAACCTGAAGTACGCCTGCAGGGGGGCTGCAAGACATATTTACGTGATTGCCAGTCATACAATCAGAACAGCTATTACGTTGTTATGAATTATGCTTATTATGCTGTCACACTGTTGCTTTCTCAGGTAAACCTTTTTGTATTTTATTATTGTTACAGCCCTCACACCGGTGAAAAAGAAAAGAAAGCTTTGGTTTGCAACATGAATTCATCTTTCTTTTGCTGGTTTTGACCCATTTCAACTTGCCTTACTTGTGATCCATACATATGCTTGCAACATTTTTGCAGTACTCGCAAACTTTACTTTACTTTACTTTGTAATTTTTTTTTTTTTGCACTTGGCAAGCCTCAGATTTGAAAAAGAAATTAAAAAAACATGTTCATTTTGATTTTTCGTGACTATTTGATGGAAGTTGTGCATAAGAAACATGCACAAAAAATTGGTGAAAACCTGTGCAACCTGTCCATATCTTCTAAGGACATACTGTTGTATCAGAGAGAGGAGATATTTGATAGAGGTGACAAAGCTCTAGAGAAGTGACTTTCACTGACTTATTGTACTGGACATTTAAAGGTGTAATATGTCTTTATAAATCTGACTCCTGGTGTTTCTGTGTGCATGATAAACAGGGAATGTTGCTATAAGACGGACAAGAGTTTCATATTTATCCAACTTGCATTAAAGCACAAACTTTTGTCCCAGCTCCTTCCCCCGCTCTGTGACCTGTGGCTCCAGCATTTCATCAACTCCACGCTATGAGAGTAATCTGAAACGTGCTGCCAACAAGAAGCCGAGCGCTGGGGACTCTGGGAATCTTGTAATATAATGTAATATGCTCATGCACGTCTGTCGTGCTTCATCCGTTACCAACAAACAACAGAACATGTATGCAATTAATTACCTGGTACCCCCCCCCACATACACACACACACACACACACACACACTCTGTGAGTGCTGCTAATTTAGTTCTGCTTTGTTAACATCGTGTGTTTGATTCCTGTAACCTAATTTAATTTCCGCCGTTGAAAGCTTTCTAACGCTGCTGTCACTTTGTGTGTCAGCAGCAGTGGCAACAGCTAAAGCTGAAACCTCACATCTCAATATCAACTACCACAGCATACACACTCAAGGAGGCGAAACACACACAGTGTCACATTCCCGCACACTTCCCGAAAGCCTGAAGACAGCCTGGAGCACCCCCAATTAACAGCAGCACTCACTAAACTCACAAACTCCTTTGTTCTATACATTTTGAAGGATTTTAAAAGGAGGCCGCTAAAAATTCTGTCTTTTAGAAGGAGTATTTGCCTAAAGCACAGCACAACACACAAACACACACACACACTGCCACTGGGAGGTGTTTGATCACCCTGACTTTTTATCTTTATTACATCTGTCATCGTTCTAACCTCGGCAGTAATGAACATCTTGCCCTGGAGAGAAAACACATGCCCGATGTCACACACACGTGCCGTCTTATGGAAGGCTGAGTGTGGGGAGGTCAGAAGAAAAACGTTGGTGGGATATAGACAGAGGGTCAGATGTAGAAACAAAGGACGAGCTGAAGGAAGATTGAGGATGAGAGGAAAGTAAGTGGGTGGAAATCAGTGGCAGAGAGTCACGAGGGCAGAGAGAGGTGCGGTGCTGAAAAGATGGGTGGGGGATTAAACAAGTGAGAGTTGAAGAGGGAGGGCAGGGAAGAGGCGTGATAGATGATAAAGGTGAAAGAGGTATGAGGGCTTCTAAGGTTTCTTCATCTGAATCGGAAAGTAACAAGTGAAGGAAATCGGAAAGACAGCAGAAAAAGCATCTAGTGGTGCCAGTGAGATGCATGATGAATAATAAAAGGGCAGAAGGAGCGTGAGGAATTATGATGAGGTTGACAAAAGAAGAAACAAGATCAGGAGGAATGAATAAGAAAGAGTTAGCGAATCGGTGATTCCACTTGTTACTTAAGAGTCAAGAAAGATGAAACGATATAAGGAGGAGGCTCTCAAAAGACTCAAACTGAACAAGAAGAAAAGCTGGGCGTGGAAATTTTGTATTTGTGTTGTCAAATGAAAATACAGCTGTCAGTTTCTTTTTCTTTTTTTTTTGTTACCATTAACTAAATGAATTCTTCTGCATTTCTGATTTTCCACATCAGCAATACACACAAGCATTTAACCATATTCTTATAAAATAATGTTATCAAATGAAAACAGAGGAGGAGAAGCCAGAAACAACTAGCTAGCTCCCTCCAAAGTGAAAAACTATTCCAAGCAGCCCTTCAAAAGGTGACTAATTAACATGTTACACCTTATTTTCTACCTACTCCTTTACTGAACCTGCTGCGTAACTACAGATGCTGCAGAAGTTAGTGAGAAGATGAATGAGAAGCTGAGTGATGGAGCTACACGGTCGGTGCGGCTGACGCAGGTAAGGCATCCCAGATAACAATCCCTCTGACAGAGCAGAGTCACTCCCAGAACAACGAGGACAGTGAGACATGCAACAGATATCACATGTACTGAACACAACAACACGACAATGACAAATATTAACAATGTTGCTGATAAATCTAAGATATATCTTATGATATATCTTAAAATATGTTACAAGTCCACAAATCCAAAAGCATGTGGAAGACATAAATCCTGGGGTATGTGTAGTCTACTGAACTTGTGTGGGAACTTGCAGGTCTTTTCTGTTAAAAAAAAAAAAGTAAGTGTAGTCCATGGATCCAGATGGAACCAGGACATCTGGACTAGAATCCAAGACACAAGATCGCCTGTCCTCTGTAGAAAGTGGAAAATGAGATCTTGATGTACAGTCTAGAGCCACATGATCACCTCTTCACCAGCCAGCAAGTCACAGACAGAGGAGCCTGCGAGAGAGAAACCTGCAAGACCTAATCTTGTTACTCCCCTCCCATGAATGACTTCAACAAATGAGATGCAACAAGTCGATAACTGAATTCAGGCGGTGCTCGTTTCTAGTCTTTATGCTAAGCGTGTTAAGATTATTCCTTTCATCATATGTAAAGGAGCCCAGTTGCCATTGTCTTGTGATGCTCAAACCACCAGTAAAATACATGTGAAAAACTCAGCATCATTGTGTCTCTCCCCAAATCATGACCAGGTTATTTGAAAGAATCCTCAGATCTCTTTGTGAGCAGTTTTGCGTGTTAACTGTTATCTTTCCGTATCACCGTGCAGAAGGAAACATGCACCTACACATGAACGAGAACTATTAGAACTATCAATACTTAAATCACACCCTGTGAGCCTCTTATCTTGAGTAGAAATGGTGTTGTTCAGTAAAAAGAACCTATTTCCTACATGGAATCGCTTATAACAAGTTCTGTAGATTATCTTGAGTAAGTGAGTCATGATTTTTGGAAAGAGACTGTTGACGTGTGAAAATGCCAACAAACATTCCTACTGATGATAAATGATGAATATGTAATATTAATGCCACTTAAGCTATGGTGACTCTAACAGCTCAAATCA
>KV751317.1:13057977-13076701 GCA_001698575.1 Mola mola
TTGGCTCTTACGAAAAGAGGACACTGAATTATAAACTTCTACAGCATCCAGCTTGGATCAGTGTAGTGAAAAGGCAGCTTGTGCCCTGATGAAAGCAACCTGGCACCAGCTATGATAGATTTGACTGTAAGCTGATGTGAGAATCAGAATCATTTCACTTTTCACCAAAATAAGACAAGAAATTTGCCCTGATGCCATTACTGAGGGGACACGTGCAAATATATTTGTTTTGATTGAGAAAATACCGCATTTCTTCATGAAACTAACTTCACAAACTAACTCGATTTGAGACGCTCTAGGGTGGCCATCCCCCTAGATTTAGGATGGACAGTCTGGATTTGACATGCCATGTCCTCCTAGCGGCGCAGTCTAACGTAGAAAACCCATTTGTCCTCCTTTTCACTGAAAACATTTTTCAGAGAAGTTACATCACCTCAATATGAAAAAATCTTTGCCGCAAAGCTTTGTAAAGTATATCATATAGTCAAGCATCACTAGTTACAGACTGTGGAGTATGTCCGAGATATTTTCAGTGATTTATCTATTGTCAAAGGGATGACGTGCGGAAAGACAAATGCTTTGTGCTGTACACTCATCATGGATAAAATCATCACAAAACAGTTTCTTTAGAAAGAAAAAGCCTACAGATAATGTTTCTAAAGAGAAAATTGGATAAGAAGCTCAATATTTTCTTACAAAATGGGTTTGGCTGTAAAAAAAAGACATTTTTTAAAGCATAAGTCTGAATTGAATGTTGTATTGATCCTACTAACAACTATTGTCTGTGTACACTACCTATAGATATGAAATATATTGTATATGGGATGAAATTTATTCTATTTGGTCCCTGTCGTGGAAATTCTGCTTTTCCTACAAGCCTTGGCCGTGTCAAGATAAATATGTAAAGCATGCACCGGGTACAACAGGTGATCGTCCAAGGAAAATGAGGGAGGAAAGAAAGACAACGGGTCAATAGGGGAGCAGGACCCCAACACCTTAGGAATAAAAGCGGCGTTGGGTTGCAAAGTCACCCTTGTGCACCCAATAGAAAACTTGATACACATGTGCTGAAAGAGCCTATTTATTTAGCTGAGGCAAATGACAACAACAACACTGTCTTCAAAGACATCATTTTCAAATCCACTTGCTATAGGGGCTCAAAACAAGGAATTGCAAGGACCTCCAGCAAAGTAGGAAGGTCCCAGGATGGAGTCAATGGCTTAGAAACTGGGAGCCTATGACACGACCCCCCTCATGAAGCAACAGCCCAAGGGGTGTTGCCCCACAGTCCCCTCAAAGCCAACATGGCAAGCAGAAATAGTCGATAAATACACCTTGACAGTAGAGAAAGCTTTCCATTTTTCGAAAAAATCCTGTAGGAAGAGTAATATCACAGCCACAGAATACTGAAAGGGAACCTCCTGCAGGTCTGTACCACTTCTCAAAAACTGACCATTTGCTGTCATAAAGGGACCTCGTTGAAGGAGCCCCAGCATTCTGGATGGTCTCAATAATACCTGGAGGGAGATCTTCAGTACTCAAATTGAAACACTCTGGGGCCAAGTCCAAAAAGCCAGCCTCTCTGGGTGATGATGAAATATATCTCCCTGTGCCTGAGACAAAAGGTCCCGGCGCAATGGCAGAGGCCATGGCTGCCGCCAAAGGAGCTGAGTTATCTCTTCCAACCAATGCTTTGAGTCCCAGCAATGAGCGATTTAGGAAGCTTTTTACAATCATAACGGGACCTAGTTGCCTAGGTCGGCGCTTTCTCACACGTTTTGCAGGTCTACAGGGGGGAGACCCTGACCCCTTGCCAGGGCAAGCCACCCACGCCATGGAAGTTTGGGGTTTCGCAACCCGGCCAGACCAGGCGGGCAAAGAGTCATCATGCTCATCTTCGTCAGTATTGATGCGCTCCGAACATCTGTCAGAATCATCGTCCGCCATTTCACCCAATGTGTCCAGGAGCGGTCAGTTGCCTGAGAGTTGGGTCAATGAGATCGAGACGGTGGCACCAGCTCGGACCAGGCACCTGGGCTATCGCCCCAGCAAGGTCCATGATGTCTTGAACTGTTGCAGTAGACGCCGCAAGAGGGTTGCAACCGGACAAATTCATCAGATGAGCCAGACGGCAGCAAAGCGCTTCTAGGGGAGGGGAGAGTGGAAGGACTACCGGCTGCAATGTGAGCACTCATCGGGGACTCAGAGGCTGACTGGGCATTTTTCAAGCCAAGGTACATCACACACATTTGGTGAGTATCCCTGCCAGAAATTTTCTTACCCCAAGGACAGAATTACATCTGGATATTCTCTTCTGCTTTAGTGAGAGCATGAGCACCCATGGTCACTGGAAGGACTCATTAGCTGTTAAGCTAATGTGAGGTCTTATTGCTAACCTGGACCCGGTTCCAGCCAATCCTGGCTGAAACGTAACAGGAACTTCTGATGAGGTAATGCCATAGGGGTTCCCAATGTGAGACACAAAACAAATGCTAATAAAGAGAACCAACCTATTGGTGGCAATCCACATTCATCTTCACCCTGACATTTCTGTGACGGTCAAGCAAAACTGTGTGGGATGGCATGACGCCAGGCTCACTGAGATAAAGAGGCACACAATGCAAGCCTGCAAAAAAACAGTGCATGCAGAAGACATAATCAACACATGGACACCTGCATTGCGGAAGAAAAAGGGGGCAAGGAAGAGGAGGAGGAAGGGCAAGCCCAATTATGAACTAGATGCATGATTCCGGTGTGGCCCACTGAGCCAGGAATGGGAGGTGATACAGACACAAAAACACATGCTATTTGCAATGAAGATATGCTTTTCATGCACGCTTGCAATGAAGACCAGCTTGCACGCAGACACTCTTTGTTGACTCAAGCTATTGATTATCTAGAAAAAAACATGAAACCACCTGTAAGCACATGTGTTAAATATCACACTGATGCCTTTTAACTACTACCACAGTACACACTGATGGCGGTGGGGAAAGCTTTAACATTTTCATTGGATTCAGGAGCTACTCATTCGGTGAGTAAAACAGCAGAGTTTTGTGTTCCTTCTAAATTAAGGGGTAATCCTGTGTGGTCAATTGGAGCTTGATTGTCAAAGAATAATTTATTGTTCTATTGAAATGTGAGGATTCACATTGCTCATCAATGAAACATGCTTTCTCATTATCAAGTTTGTGTCTTATAAATTGAATAGGCATAAATCCCATGTGTAAGTAATACAATTTTCATCAACATCAGAAGGCCTGCAGGTTGTATGTGAGAAAACTGATCTTGATGATGATTTGTATGCATACCAGCCAAATTACAGAACTCATGCTGGTGCAAGATGCATAAATTTTTGTGACAAACACACATATTGAATATTTATGGCACTGGATGCATTGGAAGTTTCTTTTGTCCAGACGTGCTCTATGAGCAGATTTGGTAATCTGTAGCGTACAAGCCTCTGATCATCTCAACCCCGTTTTAGTCTGAAAACACATGCGAAGCATTGGTGCCCTTGACGCCTACACAGATGCCTTTGTTTGAGATGACAGACTCTACACCACACATATCACTTGCAAAGGCTATTGATGCTGAATGGAAAGATTTGGAGCATTTGTGACACAATGCTGCTGGGAAATGAAGTGGTCACCAGTCATGACATCTGGTGTGTATTTTGCTCCAAACATTGACTGTTAAAGAAGGATTTCCAGTTGAAAACTCAAACAGTTCAGCTAAACTCTTTGTCATCAACTGAAGGTCATATTTTTGTGACTGAAACTGTAGCAGCTGCTAATGCAGCTTTATCTTAGTCCCTAAGACACTGTGAGTTCAACACAAATGTGGTGTTGGTCTGGTGTTGCAGAACCCGTTGCTATCACACCTAAATTAGGCTAAAGACCCTGCAAACAACAATATCCACTGAGACAAGAAGTAATTGATGGCATAAGACCAGTTTTCAATTTACTCAGACAAGCGGGAATTATTGTTTCGCTGAAGAGTCTCCTGCGCGGACTCCCATTTTTCCTGTAAAGGAAACAAGAGCTATTGTCAACCCACTGAATGGCATTTTGTGCAAAACCTACAAGTTGTGAATGCTACCATTCATGCAAGAGCTTCAAATGTTCCAAACACTTTTGCAATTCTGTCTCAGGTACCAAAGGATGTGCAATTTTTTTCATTGATTGATTTGTCTAATGTGTTTTTCAGCGTGTCACCAACAATCTACAATGACAAGCTTAAGAAAAAATCCGAACCCCCTGGTGTTGACACAAGGTACAGCACTTTTGCAGTATGTCGATTTGATGATCACTAGTCCCTCTCGAGAGCATTGCAAAAAAGAAACAGTAACACTGCTGAAACATTTAGCTACAGAAGGCCATAAAGCCTTTTCTGGTCACAACTGAGGGCAAATCCCTCTCATCCAAGCAAGCTGAAGCTATTCAAAATATTACTAAATGTCAAACTAAAAAAACAAATGCTGTCTTTTCTGGTTATCTGTTCATACTGCAGAGCATTTATTCCTAATTATGCAATTTTGGAAGCTCCCCCTGAGTACACTAGTCCATGGTAAAAGACTGTAATCATATGACAATCTGGACTCTTGAAGGTGAACAATCTTTTGTTGAGTTGAAAGTGTCCCTGCAACTTACACCTACTTTAGGTTTGCCTGATCCTACTAGACCCTTCACACAGAGTGTCGATGAAAAGAATGGCTGCATGACATCTATTCTTTTACAGGACCATGGTGGCATATTGAGACCTGTTGCTTACTTTTCAGCAAAACTGGGTCCTGTCACTGCAGGACTGCCAAAGTGTTTGAGAGCGTTAGCTGCTGTCACTGCTTCTAGGGATTGTGGGATATTCTGACAATTTTGTTAGTTCCACATGCTGTGTCTATGATTTTGCTCGAATTGAAAACATCACACCTTTCCACAGTGCGAGATACAACACTGTGCTGTCAGATAAGCCTAACATTCATGTCAAACGCTGCACTGTCCTCAACCCTGCTACTCTGCTTCCCACAGCTGGTGACGGTGAACAGCACAACTGCGTTGCCATTCTGGAACAGGTTTGTAAACCACGACCTGATTTGAAGGAGACGCCAATCTTGATCTTATTTTGTTTGTAGATGGCTCTGCCTCTCACGATTCAACTACAGGCTGCAATATTGTCAGATTTACTGTTGTGTTATTAC
Organism: Mola mola; assembly: GCA_001698575.1. Lineage (NCBI taxonomy): Eukaryota > Metazoa > Chordata > Actinopteri > Tetraodontiformes > Molidae > Mola > Mola mola. Next base: position 13,063,175 of record KV751317.1, read on the forward strand.
ATGACACTTCTTGTTCTGGCTCTCTGCCCCTCTCATTACTCAGCACAAACAGCTGAACTCATTGCACTGGCTGAAGCATGCAGATTGGCAGAAGGTTAGACTGTTAAAATCTACAGATTCCAGATATGTGTTGGGCTTTGTGCATGACTTTGGTGCACTTTCGAAACACAGAAAATTCTTAGAATCTGACGGCATCTTAAATCATGATAAAGTAGCTCATTTACTTGATGCCGTACTGCTGCCGAAGTCTATTAAAGTGTTTAAATGTCAAGCCCACACATTTAACACTAATTTTGTCCCAACAGGAAATGCTTGAGCGGCTGCTGCCTCCAATGTCGCTGCAGCGCTTACTGTCACCGGCTGTTACGTGTTTTTGTCTCATGTTTTGCAAAGTTGACACACCGATTGGACAATGTGTCAAAAGGGGAGATGTTACCCATATTAAAAAAACACAGGTTTACTAAAGGGTTCTCAGTGTATGCTCAAAAACCCTTTCAAGCATGTATGACACGTGCAACTAACAATGCAGGTAAAACAAAACAAATGACGCAAGCAGCACAACCATCACCTTCCGGACCTCAAGATCGATTTAATTGAACTCGAACCTAGGGAAGGAAAGAAGTACTGTTTGTACTGTAGACATGTGGTATAAATGGGTTGAAGCCTTTCCATCTTCAAAGCAGAACAGCGCTGTAGTTTCAAAAGTGTTGCTGACAGAAATAAGTCATCATTAGGGAATTCCTGCTAAGCAGTGATAATGGAACACCTTTTGTTAGCCATACCTCAATGAGTGGGTTTTGAGGCATAGACCTCAGACAACATTGTGCGTACCATTCAGTCAGTGGTGGTAATGTCCATGAGCACGCATTAATTTGAGCCCATTTGGTATTTTGTTTGGCGCCCCACTTAATCTTGGCGTGGGACCATCTCTGCGTCCTTTGCCCTCAATGCACTGGTGTGATGATGATATGCTGCATTATTGCAAAAACCTCTCTTCTCTACTTTTCCTGATATCTCAGCAGGTTGAAGATGCACTGCCGAGAGCTGGATCAGCATTGTTACATGACATCAAACCAGGAGACTACATCATTATCAGAGACCTGGAAAGAAAACACTCGAAGTCAAAGAGGTGGAACCGACCTTTCTAAGTGGTAACTCACACAGCTGTTAAAGTTGCAGAGAGAGCTACGTGGGTCCATGCGAGCCACTGTAGGAAGGTGCAAGAGCCATACGACGAATTCTCACCATCAACACGACAAATCACTCACTCACCAAGTGAGGCTGTGTTAACTCAGCACAGTATAAGAGTGTAAGCCAAGCCTTGCTCCGTACTGCTCCGGAGAAAAATGCAAATACACATACACCTTCTGGAGAAAACACACCTCACGTGCATCCTAGAGGTGCCCCCTTGGCACCAGAGATGGATCTCAAACAACGCTCTTCTATCGGTAATCCTGACGGTTCTTGTTGTGATTCTGATACCAAGGTGTAGCATGTCTTTATTTATTATTTTGCTTCCTCCCCAGCTTGCTTTATATACAGGAGTGTCTGTACTCCGCAACAGCATTTTGCTTTTCCCTTACTACGTGATGATGATCGCGTATCAGTGTGAATTAATACGTCTGATGATGCTTTGGTAAGGTTTTTTAATACTGTGCATGTGACTGACTTCTCACCATGTTGTCCTCATGTAACCCCTTGTGCAACTGTTGAAGGTCACCCAAATATTTCTGATCTTGACTTACTTTTGCAAAACAAAGAAAAGCCAAACTGCAGAAGGTTCCACCCCCACACACATTGCTCTATAAAAACACCTGCTTGACTCCCTCTGTCTGAGACAAACTCTGCAGACTACATTATACTCTGTATGACTGTGGCTCCTTGCTAAGAAGAAGAATTAAAACTCTTTTAACTTTTCATCTCACCAGAAAGTCTTTATTTCAGTCTCACCATAATAAATTTCCATGACATCCCCTAACAATTCACACAATGAAACAAAAAAAAAAAATCTGTAGCAGTTTGCCAAGTATATAAACACAACTCTGTTTTCCATAGCTGTGAATGTTACATGATTCCTCTAAAAGGAATAACAAAAACAAAAACACCAAAGGTAAGCTTGGTGTAAAAGCTGGGTTTCCATTCAAATTTATGGCAAATTTTTAACCGAATTTTCCAAAACATGAAAAAAACGATGCACATTTATGTGCGTTTCCATCCACTAACATTACGCGAATATTAGGAGTTTGTTCATTGAGACAGCCCACAGCGTGCAAGCTGATGATGCCGTTAAATGGAGCAACTAACTACATGCAAAGGAACATAAAAGGAAAATAGCCCAATAGATACTAGAAATAATACAAAAAGTCAACTACTACTACTGATATGTGCTTATCTGCTGCTGCTGCTTCAATTGCGTCTCTCCTGTAGTGGAAAACGGGTGAGTTGGGTGACGTTTAAGTCAAATGATCTCTAAATGTCATCCTTTATTCCTTTCATTTCTTTACATTGCACTTATTCACATTTACCTTATATCAACGTCTCTAACTCCTTCGAGCAAAAAAATCTTTCCTAGTTATGTCAGGATATTTCATTTTATTTTGTCCATTCATGTTTTCTATGCGCAAATCAAAAATACGGACAAAAATAGGCTAATGGAAACCTGCTGTGAGATAGAAAGCACTTGGAGAGCGCAGGTATCTACCAAGGTCGAACTTTTCATGCATCATTTGTTGAATTCCAAGCTTAAATATCAAATTTGTCCTAAACTTGTGGATTCAGAAAGTTGATTGGGATCATCGCCAAAATCAATTTAATTACTCCCTTGACCATTTCCTCTTCTTCTCTGATAATTTCATCCAAATCCATCCATTCCTTTTTTTAGTTAGTAAACAAATGACCAACGAACAAATAATAGTAAAATCATGACCTCCCTTATGGGCTTTTAAAACTCACCATCTGTGATTTAAAATGAAAGTTCTCTTCAGTGCCAAAAATGTCAATTTGCCCCACTTGAAAATCCATACATTCAATATTTATCGCTGATTGTTCTATGCAGGGTCATGGGGGGTTGCAGCGTAATCCCCCTGACTCTGGGTGTTGATGGGCGTGCACGTTGTTACAGGTCACCCGTTCTTCACAGGCCTGACATATGGAGACAAACAACTGTAAACAAATGTTAGAGTCACCAGTTAACTTGCATGTCTTTGGGCTGAGGGAAACAAACACGAGACCCCCTTTCTGTGGTGAACAGTGGTAACCACTGTGCCACCGAGCCATCGTATGTAGAATCAATGACCACAAATATCAGATTAGAACACTGGGTTCATCTTTTCATCCTTGCATCAGCGAGAGGCAAAGGCCTCCTCAAACCTGGGGTTTCCCTCATTATTTCGTTTCCCCTTTCCTGAGATCATCGGCGTACGATTTTGGTAATGATGTGTGTTGCAGTACATAAAAAACACCTTCTGCATATGTTAACAAATGCACCTTTATCAGAGCAGCCATTTTGGCAAGAAACACCAGTAGCTGGGTAAGTATTGGTGTTCCCAATTATACTAATTAAGTTTCTGTTCCAATGAGGTCAAATAGAGCCAAAGTGCTGGTATTGTGCTTGTTGGCTGATTTTAAAGAGTCTGTCTGCTAAATGCAACAGAACATTAGTTAAATTTATTCATTTTTATTTGTTGGGATTTCATGCCAATATGTTTGCTGTGAAAAGGCCCTATTGACTGAAGTCCTTTGCTTGGATTAAGAAAGTAATACTTTCATAATTGTAATAAGTTATTATATGCACATTTAGAAAACATTTTATGTGGGAAAAAATGCAAAACAGGAATATTATGTCTTTTTTTTGTTTCACTTTAAACAAAAACGGTAGGTAATATTAATCCTGAATATCTAATCAAAGGTAATATGCCCTTAAACAAGGTCACAGGACTAAAATTAGTAGGTTGTTTTGTACAACTTCAAAAGGGTAAATCCATGTATCACTTGTATTCTTTCATTATTACAAGAACATTAACATTACATTATACAACTAGAATGACTTCCAGGAGTCATTAACATCCATTGAGAGACGTTGCATTACATCTCAAAAAAGTAATCTAAAAAAAAAAACTAATAATAAAATGGTATGTAAATAGCATAAAGTAGACCACAGCAGACATTTTGAGGCATCTTAGGCAGCAAAAGCACAGCTGAAACAAATTTATGTTATAATGACTGTTCCATCAGTCACACCAGTGAGTCAGTATCCGCAAAACCAGCTCCTGGAACTAACTAACCTGAATGGAATGGAGTTGTTATTAATGTATCAATCACGCCTGTGTGTTTCCTGTTATGACACGCTGAAGTCTGCTGTGATAAGACATAATTTACACAACAGTCAAGTGTACACATCATTAATGATTCAAAAACAGTTTCTTCCCCCAGGCTGTCTCGCAGATCTCCGCATAAGCCAACTGTCAACATCATGAACATTTGCACACTTCCACATTACTGCACTATTGTACAACATTCCACTTTAGAATGTCAATGTATATATGTATATATATTTATATATATTTTCCTTGTCTTTCCCTCACGTGTCCAAGACAGAAACACCGGAGTCAATTTCCTAGTATGTTTACACATACCTGGCAATAAAATCTGATTCTGATTCTGATTCTGATGATGTGGTTACACATGAGTTTTGAACTTTTTTCCTGAAGTAAAAGAGGTCTACTTAAGCTTAACTGTGATCCAAGCAGAGTGCTTGTTGGGTTTTCTGACATTCTCTTAATGCAGTATTTTCTACTGTGGGCTGGGGTCGTGTCTACCAATAGTTCTAAAGCTCTTCTGAACAGACAGATGTGCAGATATGTGATTGTGAAGGAAGCCAATTCTTGAACGTCTTCGTCAAGGGCTCTAATTCCTCACACACACTTCTCCTGCCTGCATGTCTTTGAAAGAGGAAGGGGCTTTTCAAAGGCCTGATTCCCTCCTTATCTGGGTGATCGATAACTTTGAGACACAAATGTTTTAGATATAGATCAGTGATTACACCAGGAGCGTACTAAACCCACTTTTCACACCACCTTGATAGTTTATGTGGAGCACAAGTTAGATTTATCAAGGTGGACAGTGTCGCACCCAAACAGTGCAACAAAACCAAGATAAAAGTGCTCGAGAGTTCAGAAACATGTGGTCTGTATTTGTCTATAAAGAGGCTGAATCAGTCAAACTAACGGGTACATCTGTGTGAGTGTATCATATCTATAGAGGCTTTAAATTCAGCCCTTTTGGAGTCTTTACTTTCGATCTTTCTCTCGCTGCAGCGCTTCAGGAGGCAGAGGGGAAAAGGGCTTTTCTGCTTTGCTACACTCCTTTTTCAGCTTGTTAATCAATCCACAGTCTTTTCTTTCTTTAACTGATGGTGAAAGAACTTCTTTGTCTCACCAGACCAGATCTGCAAACCCTCTCGCTATACTTCCCTAACAATCACTTGACACCACAGTCTCCACTTTACTTTCTCTGACAAATTCTCACCCTTTTCTTTCTGTTCAAGGAACTTCCCCATGGGCATAACTGCTGCAAAGCTACACAGAAAATTGGATAAGAGCATCACAATATTCCGGCCTTACATTCTTGATTTTAGTTAGTCATACATGCTCAGCCCGCAGTTCCATCCGAGCTAATTCGCTCTAAGAGTGCCAGCTAAATGCCTCAAGTGTAAAATGGAAAATGTTGGCCTGCAGACGAGGCGAAGCTGGTGGGTGGTGAGGCGTACAACTGTAGTGTTCTCAGCCAGAGCCTCCGCTCCACTGTGAACAAATCAACAGATCAACACCTTAAAAATCTATTCATTTAGTTTCATGCTGGGATTATCAGTTGTTACGTCATCAATGCAGCCATCAGAAACTGGCACGAATGAGGGGTGACAGCTAAACTCACAGCTGAGTAGAAACATAAACATAAAACCACATATGAATCTACAGCCGCAGCTGATGATTCATTGATTATTTTCATTCTCGCTTCAAAAATGCGCACCATAATATCATAGAGCTTAAGATGACATCTACAAACTGCTTGATTTTTCCAGTCCAATGTACAAATATATTCAGTTCGCAGTGACATAAAGATCAAGAAATGCAGCAATTCCAATTTGTCCGAGCTTGGTGCTTGCTATTTTTCCTTCATGAACAACTAGAAGATGATCAATTTTCTGACAAAATGACTAACCAATAAGGAGTAATAATTTAAGCATTAAATCCAACATTTACTCCTGAGACATTTCTCAGTTTTCTTCTACTTAGTATGCTGAATGTGCAGTCAAAGTATTAAATTTGGCCTTATTTTGCAGTTTTTCAAGTTTTAATCAAAATTCATAACATTTTGTGTAAAATAACAATAAAAAGACTTTTGGTTCAAGTCAAGTTCATTTTCTTGCCAAAGTAAGTTTCTATAAACTGCTATGTAGTCATGGTTTTCTGCATATATAAATAAGGTCACCAAACTTTTACTCGTAGTGGAATATTTTCAGTCTGGTATTGATACTTTTAGTTAAGGATCTGACCTTTTGGCTCACTCTTAAGATAAAAGAAAAAAAATGCAGAGCTGGAGAAAATAGTATTGTACCAAAAAAAATTTGACATATCCATTTCCATAGTCTTTGCATTAATTGGGATGAAACAAATCATTTATACTTAACACTTTAACACTCATTAATGCAATAATGTAATAAATGAATAACGGTTGGCATTAATTGCATTTGTTTTTTACTCTCTCAGCCTCACCGAAAGTGGAAAGATCAATAAAGCAGTTCACGTGTTATTCTTGTTAGTATAGTTGAAAACAATGACAATTCACAGGAGACAGATCTGCCAATGCACATTCAACTTGCGGAAGATTGGCAGCGAGTTTCATGATGGTTTTCATTCCTGAATATCACAAATACTTACTTCATTGCTGAGTAAAACAAAGCATTTGGGTTTTTTCTAACTTTTGTGGCTTTCATCCCAGATTATTTTAACTTGAATCTCAGGTTTTTTTTAATCACAAAAATGTATCATTGATCATTTAAATCATTCTTTGCATCAGTCTAAAAGTTATGTCAGTTTTGTCTTCCCAGCTTGTTTCCACTGACCCCAAGTGGCAAAAAATGTGTACTGCAGTTAAAATGTTTACCTTTATGTTCACGTATGCTTTGCTTTTCTTCTTGCCATGACAGTCAGTTTAACCAACAGCTGGTCTATGCTTCCAGTGGTTTTGGGGTTGTAACAAGTAGTGGCCATAACAGTAAATTAAAGACTTTAAGGGCTAGATCCTCATCTTCAACCTCTGCTGGAAACGGGGCCCGCTGCAGAGCTGTGCACACTTATTGACAACAGAAAAGTAAGACATCTAAAAGTATTCCTAATTATTCCTCATTACACAAGAATATTGTTTGTGCAGAGACACACCATGAAAATCTGTTAGATCAAATGTAAAACATAAATTCAGTCTGAAAGCTTCAGTGGATGTTTAGAGGCAGTTCGAGAAACAGTTTCACACTTTTCACCCTCACATTTGTTTATTTAAAATCTGTCTGGCCATCTGATTACATTTGCTTTGCCACAGTTAAGTTCTTTTCAATGTATCGTTAGTAAGGAACACATCATCTGATATATATTATATAGATATATTATCACAAGCTCATATTGACCACATATTTGCAAACATTTTTCTCTCTGTTTAGATTTCATTCTCTGTGAACCACATTTGGACCAGTGTCATTGTAGAACTGTTGGTTTGTCGGGTGAAATACGCAAATGTGGGACACTTTAGCTGCACTAGCTGTAGATTTTCACTAATAACACTAATGAAAGTTAATTTCTTCTTGCATGTCCAGTCCAAGACTAGGGCAGGGTAACTTTTAAACTGGAGGGACTTCCTGCAAGGACTACCAAAGATCAGAGAGGACCTCACTTCCTCCAAGTGTAACATATACGTTATGTCTGCCTGTACAAACTTTGCGTGGCCAAACAACAAGCACACCCACGTGGACGGATGGATATTTTCAAAATGACTAACAATAGCTGATTCTGATTGGACTGCTGTTATATTGTATGATATCTGCTGTTTCTCTTGCTCACTGTGATTAGGAAATATTCTGGGGATTTCAAAATGGTATTGGGTGTGTTCGAATTGTGCTGGCTTCATAATACAACCAGTTCCAAAAATCTAAAATGGAGGAAGTGCCCTACATCTGAAAAGTTCATGTTCTTTTTATTACTGATGGGGAGTGTAAAATAAGGCCCAGCTGGTAATAAAGCAGAACCATCAGAATTCAAACACAGGCAAAAGGTGCGAATCGACTCTGACTGCCACTCAGCCCACTGGATCTCATCTCCCTGACACGGAGCAGTGAAAGCAGTAATAGCAGTGAGAGCACTGCTGCCATTAGAGACCAAAGAAGAGGAGCATGTTGCGCTGACTAGAGTGTGGGCCTGTCAATCAACGCTAACAGCTGCACTTGGCATTTCAGTCAGGTACAAAAAAAGAAAAAAAAAGGTACGTTACGTGCCAGAGAGGCATTCAGGCGGTCTACCTGAATAACAATAATTTATCAGCGTGAAGAGGGAATCGCAGGGACCAGGATGAGAGGAAGTAAACATGGTTCAGCGCGGAGCTACAGCCGTGTTGATCTGACTTTAAGCAGAAAGGCAACATTCTTTCGTCTTCAAGGTTCTCCACCACCATCTGCTCTGAGGCTGCTCTGACTCTTCACACACACACACACACACACACACACACACACACACACACACACACACACACACACACACACACACACACACTCTCTCGCTCTCAACACTCACAATGTCCTTCCAAATTCATTAGCATATAAATGATTCATACAAACACAAAAACACAAGCCAAGGCAACATTGAAATTGCACACGTGCCTCTTCCAGGAGTGTTAAGAGATGAATGTGTTGGTGGTGGAAGCTGACTCTGTGGGTGTCCATTAGTGTGTGCACATGTGAGCTGGTGTTCCAAACTAGATGAAAAGGCTTTTAGGCTAATTACATGAGATGAGTGTGTTGCTATTTAGAATTTTAATCCTGCTTCTTTCTCCCGTGCACGCAAATATTATGTACACTGCCACCACCGTGGAACAGTTAAACGAGCAACTCCTTTTAACAGAATGGCTTGTTCTCCTATGCCAATGTGCCGTCATGGCTGCCACAACACTTAACACTGCATTACTGGGCAAGCAAGAACATGCCGTTCAAAGTCTGACTTGGTTTACTCCTGGTACGTTACTTGCAAATCATGCTTTTTAAACTGAGGGCATAAAAGAAAAGAGAGGTACCTTGTTTTTAATGGTTGTTTCCAAGTTTGATCAAACAGTGCCCTCTGTCAGCAGAAAGTTGGAACTGCAACATTTAAAACAAAACAAAAAAAACAAAAACAAAAACAAGAAAAAAATCCAAAAAAAGCTGTTTTTTTGGACTGGTGGAACTCAGATTTCAAATGTACAAAGTCTAATGAGGTTAATTTACGTATAAAAACCAAAGCAGGGATTTGTTTCTACAGGTTTTAAAGTTATTGACCCACAATGTGGATGAAACTCATGCAACTTATACACACAGCAGGAAAGCACAAAAAAGAACAAGAAAGGGACGAGGGTTTCCTCCTGCAGATATAAATCAATTAAACAGTATAGGCTGAAAGGTAGAACGGGTGAGCCAACGTCCAGGTGCTGCCAAGATCGAGCCGATCATCGTTCACAAAACCACAAAGACTGACGGCCAACACTCTTAATTCTTTATTGTGGGCGGCTGACATAGCCTGCTTGCTAAATCAGAAACCTTCTGTGGGAGTTTGAGCCTGAGCAGATCTGGTCACATGAAATATGGGAAAGTGAGTTAGTTAATTAATTTCACATCCAATTTGGTAATCTTGTGCCTCCTTAAGTTTGATCACTGTTTTTCAGTACCAGCATTTAGTAAATTCTTGATTCCAGTTAAAACACACGTGGATGATAGTGAGCCCTGTTAAATGCTGCCTCGCATGGACAAACACACCTTTGGACATGTCACGGGCAAGCTGTGTTGTAAATGATAAAATGAATGTTGAACTGAGTTTATCCGCCCTAGTTGTAGGGTCCTGGTGTTTTCCGTACCTCCTCACTGTCTCGGAGCAGAGCATGTCCATTGTTAATGCCGTATGCCGTTCGTAACACCTGTGATGGTCCTGCTGTGAGTGTGAGGACATTAAAACCGTGCATTCTCGCATCAGGCTGCACTCTCATTCATTCCTCGGTTACAGTTTACCTCAGCGACCTTTTCTCATTAACCATCACAACCTAATATAATGACCCCTCAGGGTTACGAAGGATGTAAACTCATAGGGGCGTCAATTATCTAGAAAAGTTATTTTTGTCTTTTATACTATAATTACCACGGGCTTGATAAGATATTACCTGAAATCTATTGATTAGGGGAATTTAAAACGCTGCTATAATCACATTGTCTGGTTTCATAACCTGCAATTTGTCACTTTATTACAGTGGAAGGTGTGAGAGCACAATCTAATTAAGAAAAGGAAACTATTGTGATTAATTAAGGCAGAAAATAAAGAGAGAAGGGAGAATGTGGACTATCCGACGTTCTGTGCATTTTTACACCAAAACCCCATCTGTAATGGACAATGAGAGATTCAGGGATTGTGCTGTCGTTGATGACGTCTGCTTTCCAACAACTGAGCAGCTTTTTGGTTGCAAGTTTCTTCCTTGACATAAGAAGGAGGAGGATGTTTTGTATTAGAAAATGTCTTATGATGTTTGGGCGAGGCCGTGCTGTTGCAGTTATACCTGAGAAGGACCTCACTTCCTCCTCACAGACTCCCCCCTCCATGTCTGCTGCTTCATCTAGCTGGCTGCCTTCTGCTGGGTCCACTTCCTTTGGCTCGCAGCCACCATCTTGGTAACAGCAGACAGTTGGTGGGCAGAAAGGAGTCTGCTGCAGTACTCAAGGTCTGCAGGCCCAACTGGCACATATGTGAAGCAGATTACTCTTGTCTTGAAATTGGCCCTGATACAGTCTGGATCTTGTGGCTGATTAGTTTCTCTGGCCGGGAGGCTGTCAAGCAGAGGGTCTCCTGTTGCTTTGGCTGAGTGAGAGACTTGTGTTCTCTGGGGAGTCAGACTGGTTTCTGCAGGCATGGATGCTTTCTGGCCTGTCTGTCGGTTTGACAGAGGAGAAGGGAGATTGTGTGCATGGACAAACTGTGATGATGAAAAGAGACACTGGTCGAGGAATCGGCCTGAGGAATAAGTTTTACTGAAAGCAGTGCCAACTTTTCCAGCCGTGCCTCGATCCCATGTAGTTCCACACGTTTGCAACTAGCAACTGCCAAGCACAGCCGTCCACTCATCTGTCAGTGTGTAATTAGCGATGATTATTTGAACTCCTAATTGTATTGCAGAGGCAGTAGTGCCTGGCATTACATTACACATTACATTAAGTCTGTTTGTGCTGCTGATCGATGCTCCGCCCTGTAATGGAAAACAGGCTCTTAGTTTGGCAGGTATGGACATTTCAACAGGAAATTAGGTTTTTAAACACATTTGTTTAACTCATTTGGAAATGACTGAAGCGAATGATTAAATGCCATTGAATGAATGATGTTTATGCGGTAATTATACTGCAATGTGCTTGTTTACCATCACTATGTGTCTGCTGTCATACCAGGATTCGAAGGTGTTCGAGCTAAAAGGTCAACCAAACATCAATTTAAAGACGCATCAAGAGCCCTCTCGTCGCCATGTGGGCATTTAATATTTGATGTGTGAATGTCATTCTACGTATTCGTTTGTAGTGCTTTTGTAGCGTTGATGTAAGCTTGCACAGAGATTGGGCAGTGGATTTGCACTTTCTTTCCAAATCACAACAAACAAGTAAGTAAAACCAAACAGATCAGAAAAAAACAGTTATCTATACACCAGTGTGATAAGAACTACCTAAATTACCAGAAACAATTTAGGAAAAAAATATTTGAGGTGTACTCTGAGGTGTAAATTTGGCCCATGTTCCTGTATGATATCACTGAGGGGAGGGTTTAGGACAGCCGAGCGACAGTTAGGCTGTCGCTTGTGGGAGCTCAACGGTCAGATGTTATGAAATGGCTGCCTGCCCATCCACAATGGACATTTTTACCATGTCACTGCGGGTTATTACTTGTCGGTGTCAGCACAACGCAACACCAGATACAGCCATATTTTTAATGTGTGTGCCTCATTTTGCTGCAAGGATTGGATCCCTGGGTTTTCTACTGAAGGTCCATGCTATCCAAGTTTGTTATTTGAAGACATTTATCTCCATATAACAATTAAGCGATGACATTTGTCATTGCTGAATTACAGGATGAAAGCCATGGTGTCGACTGCTTGTTTTGGTCATGATGTGTGTCGTAGTGCAATAAAACAAATTGCAGACACATTAACAAGGGTCTTTAATATGCCTGCTGAGGATGTTGAAATCTTGAGCGTATAGCTGAGACAGGTCTAAAAAAAAATCCCCTGATCCGTCTGTGTGATGCATTCAATTTTTGTCTCAAAATGCTCAGGAGAAATCTGGCTTGTTAAAAAAAAAAAAATCGTCCAGTTTTTACTTTGGTAGGTAAGGGATGAAGCGATCGGTCAGCCTGAACTTGGATTACATTCAGAATCAACTCAGAGTCTCCTAAAGGTGTGCGGCAGTGACGGCATAGACGGACGTAGGAAATGATTTGTCGGTGCTGGGTTGTGGTTCACCAACAGTTAATGGTGTGGACCACACAAAGGAAAAAACATGTGAATTGCTAAATATGGCACAAGGTATGGGCCTGCTTCCTGTTACATCTGGGCAGCTATCTGACGGACTCCTTTTTGAAATTCTTTGTCCAACATTTGAACACTGGCCGAAAAAAAAAAAAGATAAATATAGGCTATTGTATACAGGATCTCCCTTTGCAAGACTCTCGCCCCTTAGTCACCCTCTCGCTGTTGGGCCCGCCGGCGCCCCCCTCCGGTGGCCCTGGGCGCAGCACCGTCACACCGCCGCCCGGAGGAACTGCTCCGCTGGCCAAGTTCACACAAGCCCGCTGGCTGCGGAGAGTGTGTGTGTGTGTGCGTGTGAGAGTCTTTGTGTTACCTATAGGCTACTGTTGTTTATCTGTGGGTGGACGAAACGACTTGTGATCAACTTTACATCTTCTTCTTGCTCCGGCCAAACGGACGCTGGAACTTCGCGAACAGTTCTCGGCTCAGTTTCGTCTCCGCTCAGAGTGGTTTACCGTTGATGGCACCGTCTAACCAAGATGGACACGGCTTGTCTGCCAGCTGGAGACTAGATAACGGCTTCACCCGCTACATCTGGACGTAGACTGTTACAGTCGCCCTAAAAACAACCTTTTGTCAACTGGATGTAACCGGACTGGGCCGTTTCCAACCCAGAGGTCACCTCCTATAATGAACATTTCCCCACCGGAGTTTCGCTGAACTTTTCCCACGACTCGACATGTC
>KV751317.1:13095944-13116510 GCA_001698575.1 Mola mola
ATAGACACAGAAAATATCCGTTTTGTCTTTCACGCCGTCAAGGACACCATCCTGCAGGAAAACCTCAAAGATATCATGCTTCAGTGACCTTCTTGCTGCCAGATGGCAGCGACTGACTGTAAACTGTGAAAAGCAGCCATGAATCCAGGCCTGGAGGAACCTACTGCCCACCAGTGCATATCAACATTGACCCACAGAGCAGCCATAACTGAACTCTGGACCTGTGGAGCCATGAAGTTACCCTGGACCTGTTGGCCTGCGGCAGCCCCTGTGGAAACCCCCGATGAGGGTCATAAATCCTGCATTTAACCTGTGTAAATATGTGTATGCTGGAAAGACAGTCACCTTCTCCTTCTTGTAGCTCTATTTTAGAAAATAAGGAAAAAATAGAAAGAAGCACCAACTACAAGGCAATAGCACTGAAAGTGTTTTTTTTTTTTTTGTTTTTTTCTCCCTAAAATGACTGACAACCGTGTCACTAAACCACGTCAGACTGCTGCCGGCTGAAATGTACTCAGATCGAGCTGAGTGAGTCAGAAACAGGGGGGAAAGACAGAGAGGAGAAAGGAAGTTGAGAGCGAGCTGAAGAATGTGTTGTCCTAATATACACGTGACAGAGGGAGAGAGTTTGGGCCCACACTGGTCATATACTGTGTTATGTGATGAGGTTGCACAAGTGTTCCTGTCAATGAACTTTAGGAAAGAGATGAATTTCTCCCATACGCTCTCCTGTGCTGTCTCTCTCGGCCTATCTTCGCCTCTCCTGCCCCGCTCGTGTTTATCCTACCGCTCCTGTCAGCGCACAAGCGGAGAACAGCTGCAGATAATAAGTCTTATCCTTCGTTTCCCATCCCTCCTCTCTCAAGCACAATAGGCAGATTGTTGCTCTCCTCCCTCTCCAGCAGAAACAGTAGACAGCCAAATTAGAGACTCTTCTCAGTGTAATTGCTTCAGCTCTTCCATGAATTATGGCTCATCTCCATCTATATCCCTTCTTTTGTTTCCCATCAGCATCTCAGGTGAAGTACCAGAAGAATTTGTTTAAAAACAGCTGTATATGGTTACACTGCTTGTTCACGATCTTTAGTCTTGAAACATAGAGGGCGCACCACCAAAAGACAGGGTTCAAATGTAAATGACCTTATTCTCATATTGTCAGCTGCCGTATTGGACTTTGGTGGCAGTCGGCCTTTAAATTCATCCCTACTCCTGCCCTAAAATGTATTGGTCAGTTCATACTACAGCCTTGTGATATGCTAGTAGTTGTTATTGTATGGACCACTGTGGTATAACAGCCCTCACTGGTTCTCTCAGCAGCTCTGTACACCAGCTATAACACCAAACAACAAAGTGATCAGCTAGCTGGTGAACACGGGCAGCATCAGACAAAGAGTTGCATATGTGAAATTTATAGCAGTATTAGATATTATTGGCCAGAATCAATGACTTTGATATTAATAAGAAACTAATTCAGGTATTTAATCAACTGAAAGGCAACAGTGGCTACTTTATGAGATGGAATGTCGCAGCAACTCAAAAGCTTGCAGACAGAATGTGTCAGATATGAGATATAAGCAACTTGTTTGAGTATTGCAGAAATTGCTGATTACATACAAGGGTTGGTGGAGAATTGTGTGATTACAGCTCGCTGCAATGTGCCCATGTGGCCCAAAAAAAATCAGTTCATGCAAGTTTAAAAAAACAAATAATGAAAGAAAAAAAAAAAGATAACAAAATAGTTGCGGCCCTGTTTCACCCATCTGGTAATGTAGCGCAGATAAAATGTACTTTTGGTTACTTACAGTTTAATATGTCTTTGTGCACTGATTTATGATGGTGGTTAAACTGTACGACAGAATAGTGATGTGATTTTAATGGATACCTGCCATCCAACCATGTATTTTCAGAATCTGTTAAAATCTGAACTTGTGTCCTTTGTTAGATTCTTTAAAAGCCAGGTTATTGTGTTTTCAAGTGGAGTTTCCATGAACCCAAACTGTGGATGATATCTGAGGTTGGGGGATTAGGCCCACATGGGAAACATTTATTTGCATTTGGGGCACATGTAAAAAAAAAAATGTGCTCTGACATTTTTCTCAGAATTTAGACCTGTTTTTGACAGAATTACATAAAAACAAATTTGAAAAAAAGTCATAAAAAGTCTTGAGTTTCATCTCAGAATTCTCAATCTCACTCTAAAAAAAATCTCCCATGTTTCCCAAACTCAAAAGATGTGGTCCTGCCCCTCTCGTGTAGATTGCCAGCTTGTACATGACGTGCATTTTGGTACGCAGCAGTGTGAACACGGCTGGGCTGTACCTCCCACCCGAACAAGATAAAAATTGCACCTGAGCGTTGAGTCCAAACGGCCTCACTGGGAACATGAGCACTTCCACAAGCCTTATTGTTATTATGATACTGTATTCACCACTTTGTGCATGTCCAATGCGTTTTGTACATAGACTAATGTATTTGACTGACACTGTGTGTAACCTTACAATACAAACACCACTCTGTCTAACAGCATCACCGTGACTGTAACGTTGCCGCAACGTTTGTCGCCAACTAACCTACCTTTTCCAATCACACATGTTTTTTGTAAGTTTCGTCATTGCACTGGATGTGTCAGAGAGAAAATAAGCAGAAAGAAAAACGTCTGGTGTGGGTGGGGGGCAATGAAACAAATAAACAACCGGCAGACTTATAAAGGCGAGCAGGATGGAGGCAGAGGATGAAAAGAGGGAAGTGTCCTGCTTTTGTTTTTTGTTTCCCAGTGCCTTGGCCCTGTGCTGTGTGCTGAAATACACTGCCGTTTGCTGACACGCTGCTTCTTTATTTTCTCAATGTGTGTGTTTGAGTGTGTGCGCAGCAACAGCGAGAGGTCAAGACCCCCTGTGTTGGAATGTGAAAATGGTGGAAAGGCAGGAGTAAATAGGGTGAAATGGCAGAGGATTTTTTAAAAAATGAAGGAGAAAAAAATTAATTCAAACATGTTTTCTTTTAATTTCCTGGGGCACATTCATAAACACGGTGAGAAGCACTCATGATAAGTAATGTCAGACTGATGTATGATCCGGAGGCTGACTGTAAGCTTTTATTTCATGTAATGTAATATGAGGGTCATGGGCGCGAGCTATCAGGCCGCTGGGCATCAGAGTAAAGCTGGAGTCAGGCGATATCTCCGTTACCCAGCAGAGTCTGACCTTTGCTTTGGCTTTTAATCAGAGAAGCTCTGATACATAACAGACTGCCAGTCTCAAGAGAGAGGGAGGGAGCCCAGCGAGAAGTAGACCAGAGATTTAGCACAGTTTTTTTAAAGTCAGCAGTTTGCATACAGTATATATATTTACACAGGAAGCGAGTAGATTGTAATTTAAGGCCTAAACACACACACCGCAGGAACACGTGACAGCCCTCGAGGTGTCTGGAACTAGAAAAGAGAAGTGACACTGGGTTGGCGCAGACCGGAGGGAGGACAGACAAAGGGAGAAAAAGTTAGAGGATAGAGAGAGGAGAGGGTGGAGGGAGAGAGAATAGGAGAGGGGGAGGAGGTCATGTTTCCTCTGTTGAGCCCACTTCCTGTCCTGTTCCCAAAAAGGAGAAGCTGTAAGAATGACATCCCTCCGCTTGTTTCAGCCCCCCCCCCGCCTCCCTCCCTCTACCACACACACACACACACATCAGAGAAACCCGAACCAGCCTCCCGCAGTACCCAACAAAGGAGATGAGAGGAAAAAGCAGGGAGCAGAAAAATATATCCCCAGTGGTCCCTGAAACACGAGGAAGCCTTCGTTTACAGAGGCAGGACATTTTGTCCTCAAGTTGCAAGGATGTGTGGATTTTATATGAGTGGGTGTGTGTTTGTGTGTGAGAGAGCGAGAGAGATAGTTGTTTAAATAGCATTGCTGTATGGTAACTGGAACCACATTTAACTGAAATGTCAAGTGCCTGCAGCAGCACATTTGAGGTTTTGCATCTCCTATCACACCAATCTTAGCCTCAATGAAAACCAAAAAAATGCAGTTCTCTCTCCTACTGAGCCATCTCAAAGATAAGTTTCCATTTACCCAGCTTTTGTGCTTTTGTGCTTGCTGCAGACACTAGAAACAAAAACGTATGTGTTTGCCTCAAAATGAGCTACTCAGCTGGCTGTACATGCTGTAGAACAATACAAAAACCTCCATTTATGTGTGTGCCTGGCAAATGATCTTAAAATCACATTACGTATCCTACAATTTAAGCCCTCACTTTTACTCAAAAATGCAAAACTCTAAGCAGCAAACATTCCGTAGACATTAAAATACACTCTCAGGAGCCGTGTGCTTGATTTTTAGTTTAAAATAGGATTGAAATGATCAACAGAACGAGAAGAAATAACAGATATGATGTCAGGACTGGATAACAAGCTTGTCCTATCTTGTCTTACCATTTCATACCACAAAAGGTGCTAGTGAGACGCCGCCGGACAGAATTCAGAACACGTGTGAAAAGTGTGAAACGGAACTTTCATTATTTCTTCATTTTCTTATATACTTTGCAAACAGTAGCCATGAAGCGACAGCTTGTAAAGGCAGCTAACTGCATATAGTTCGTCATAGTGCTGACATGTTCAGTTGTTAGTAGAAAGAGCAATAATGGGGGAAGTGTGCATCGCTCATGATAATCAAATTAGTGTGTTCTGAGGGCTTTGGGACAGTTTTCCATAAGGCCCTGGTAATTTTCATTTTTTTAGTTTATTTATCATGAACTTTTTATTTCTTCTCTTTTTACAAAAGGAATTACACCCAAGGTATGTGTGTGTAGGGAGATCACACCAAATGAACAGTGAAGCCAACTAGATGATCTGATTAACAGTAGACCCATCAGGCCAAACGTCTGAGCTGGATTATTTACACAATATTTACATTTTATACGACTTATTTATGAGATTCAGACTTTTTGACGAGAGGAGGTGATGACTGAACAGTACAACACGCGACGACAGGATTTAACTGAGACAGCCAAACTACTACAACAAAAACAAGACAATCAAACGAACAAGCAAAAAAATGGAAACAAACAGGAAAGAAAAGCCTGCTTTTGTGGGACAAATCAATAGTGTTAGCAAGATAGTCGGCACCGGCCAATAAATGGATGTGTTTCATTGATCAAGAGAGATACAGTTAGGTCGAAAAGTAGACAGTGACACCATTTTTGTTGTTTTGCCTCTGTACACCACAACAATGGATTTGGGAGTGGAAAAAAACAAAAACTTAAATTAGGATGTGATTAAAGTGTAAACTTTCAGCTTTATTTTGAATTGTGCGACAAGAGAATTGCATTAACCATTTTCACCAACATAATTTTGAATTTTAAATGTCGTATAAGGATTGTTTTTAATACTTGGATGATAATTATTTGCAGTGAATGAATACCTGAAGTTTGGAACACATGGAAATCACTAAATGCCTATTTTGTGTGTGTGTGTGTGTGAATTTTCTCCCATGACTCTGGTTACACTGATGTCTCCCTCAAGCTTTTCTGATTGGACCTGAAGCTGAACTCTGATATTTAAGAATGAACCAAGTACTCTCCCAGTTGCAACCTCTCTGCCTCTGTGTTCACACACACAGCTTACCAAGTGATTGACTCACACAGTGAAAAATAAATAAGTGGCTCATTAGCTGATGATTCGGCCATGACACACTGCTGGCCCCCAGGCCATCCCATCATTAAACCACTGCTGTTTTGCTTCACAGTAGCCGTGACTCTGACTCTGTGATGCCTCCCATGTTATCCGCTTAGCTGGGATGGTTTTCTCCTCTGAGCAGAGCCCCGATTTCTTCTGCGTTCCACCCCCTACACACATGTATGTCTTTACATGAAGCTTAATTTGGAGGAGCAAAGGAGAAGTACTAGGTCCCCCTCTGCTGGGATTAAAGGAGTAACATCAACTCCAACATGTAGGGTTTACAGGGTTTAAGGCCAGAAATGAAACATATTGACTGAAAATGGAATATAACATCCGTATTAATGTTTTCACTGAGACATAACCACCTGAGAATAAGAATGTTGTGATTTTGTTACCTTAAAATGAGCCTTTCCTATTTACATGGAGTCTGCCAAGTTGCACAGTCATTTTTGCAGTAGCCCTTGGGGGATATTAGATAACATAGACAGTCTACTCTGGATTTCTTGGGAAAATAGATATGATTCCTGCAATTGTGTCTATTCCTCGACTTATCAAGAAAAATATATCCTTCAGCCAGATTTTATTTAAGTCAGTCCTGGAGCATGGCTGATTCAGACCTGATTTTACCCTGCTTCCATTCTCTGTTCCCGTCGATGGCTGTGTGTCAGCATGACTAAGTCAGGCTCCTGTATGACACACTGAACAGACTGATCCTGTTCATTATGGTCCCTTGTTAAACATTGACTAGCGGCTTTTGAGTGATTGCATACATAATACCTGCTGTCTTTTACATCTGGCTGGTTGTTCCTAAATTTCCAAGCTGTACAAAGAAGTTTTACTAATACTCAATTTTCAAACTTGGAGAACTGTGTGTTTACGTTGTTGTTTCGCAGTGTGGTAAACAATGTTGCCTCCTGTACAGTAATTACTGCCTCAGAATGCATCATTTACTCAGTTCTTTTGCAGCAGCCCATCAATACTAACAGCATGAGCTTGTCCTCGCCACTTGGTTTAACAACTAAAGAACCGGCTACAATTACTCTCACCGTTCGAAGGGTGCAACACCAGCTAGTGTTTCGTCTAAACGCAGTGTCTTTTTTTTAATCCCTTCTGGTTTCTGTTGATCAGTTAAGATTCTGAACTTAGTGACTATCAACAGTCAAGTGTTAAACAGATCGGCTGTAAAAAATGTAAAATCAATGTTTGATTTAGTGTTTTATTTCTTTCCCAAAGATATCAATGATGATAAAATTTTAAATTTTTCATTTTTTGAAGCATTATAAATATTCAATGTAATTTCCCACTATATAAAATTTTACATTATTTTTTTAAAGACCCTGAAAATTAGATTTCAGATGTTAGCTTAAAGAGAGTCCTACTCAAAGATTTAACAGTAACAGTAACAGTTTTTAACAGTAAAATAAATGTCAGTTACTTCTTGTTCAATTTACCTTAAATTTATTTTACAATAAACCATTTGCTTTGTTCTCTCCTTCTCTCTCTGTGATGAAAACACTTGATTCTTCAGCACACATAAAGCATTCTTTTATTTCACTCATTCAAAATAAGTACAAAAGTTTGATTGTTTGTTTTTTTTTTTCCATTCATTCTACTGCAGACCTTAAAAACAAACTAGTAGTTAAAAGCGTTTTTATGACTTCTCTGTGAGGCTGGAAAAGCCCAAATGCTCAAAGCGATACAAACATTCAGGGAGTGGTAAAATATTCTGAGTAAACAAAAATGTCAATAAAAAAGCCCAGTGGTTGTCACGCTACAGTACTGCCTGCACACATTAGCAAAGTCTGATTTCACATATTTTTACTGCTGCAACAACAGTTGTCTTTCTTAAAAAAACAGGGATGAGTACATTCTTCAGCCAGTGTAGCTACTGTCACACACACAGACACACACGTCAAATACATAAAAACAACAGGGTGTGTAAAGACTGAGGAGTCGCCTCACTTTCTGCAGAGGAGCTGAGAGAAGCACAGCAGCAGCGAGGATGAGAGCCAGAACACAGTTTCAGTAATGGATAATAGAGGTTTCCTTCATGACACGCAGCCTGGTAACACTGTATTTGTTATGTAAACTGATGTCCTGTGTCCGCGTTATCTGCATTGCTGTGACTGTTTGAGAGGAAACGCAGAATAAGATGAAGGAATCTACACACATCAGCCAATCTAGAGCTCAAACCAGGCAGAGGCATTTTCAATCCGAGCTCCTCATTTTACTAACTCCAATGTGTTTGTTTGCCCAAAACAAAGCCAAGTGACATTTTAATAACAAAAATCACCTTATGTCTTTTAGATGAACTTGTATATTTCATATTTTTGATCCTGAATTTGTTGTTGTCGTTTCCACTTAATGGCATTAGGATCCAGTTAACATTTATTCTTAATAAAAGAAATTATATACTGCTTGCTCAATCTTTAAAATATATTCCAAAGCAATAGTTGCAGAAAAATAACATTAATCTATAAAACAACTCAAGGCACATAAAAATTTCTTCACAGCATAGTACCCCCCCCACCAAAAAACAGTATGGGCTTTACAAAAGCGATTCCGGGCGAGGACAGGGAGAAATCCAGTACACCTCTCTTTGAGCTCATGTCTTTGTCTTGCAAATGCTATTTGGCATTGTGGCTTACATAGTAAGGGTGAAACAGTCTCTCGTGGCAGCAGATGTGGAGAGAAGCATGAGTGTGCATTAGTAACCGTGGAAACCGTGAGGTGAAATAATTGATGAAGCCTTCGGGCAGCTCCCCGAGGGCCTCCTGCACCGCCGGGGGCAGCTCGTGGTAGTGATGCTTCTGTAACAGTCAACATGCAAAAGGTCAAAAATGTACTGAAGGGTCTAACTGTGTCTTCCTGTGTATTGAAAAAAAATTGGTAACACTTTACAATACGGGTACATTAATTAACATTAGTTAATGTTGTAATTAGTATTTACTAATGGTTAATTAATGTGTCATCTAATCTCTTGCTAACAGTCCCCATTATACCTAAGGTGCTTATTCAATAGTCTCTAACCATACTGTTAATATTATTCAACAGAGTACTGTCCATTAACTAACAGTTAATAATACATTGACATGACAAAACACTGCCCGATGCGATCATAGACATTTTGACACGGACGGTCACCTACCCATAAACATAACCCTAATAAGAATTTATTAGTCTGAATTAACCAACCATTAAGTAAAGTATTACCATAAAAATATATACGGTGTAAAAAAAAAAAAAAAAGTAAGAAAGCAGTCTGACCTTATTCCTCATGGCTCTCAGCAGATCTCTGACTGAGTTTCCTTTATATGTCCTGAACCGCCTCAAGTCTGCAATACACACGTCATGTAAACATTTTTATCGAATACTTTTTATTTGACTTACTTTTTATATTTTGTTTTGTGTATATTTTGTGATGCATTTTTAACCTACCCATGTCTAAATTGATTTATTCTATGCATTAATTTGTAAAACACTTTGTAATATCTGCAAACATTAAATTATTATCATAATTAAGTGACACACTGTGTGTGTACCTGTCTGTAGGGGCACGGAGATGTGCATCCTCCAGTTGGTTCGCACCACTCTTCGCCCTGCAGTCTCCAGCCTGACCACAATTGGACTGTCTGCGGGTTCCTTCTCGATGCGGTCACTGACATCCTGCACACGCAAATAAAGAAATAATCATAAATGTTTCAGGGGGCTCCGCAGACCCTAAAGCTAAGCCAGGAGGACAGGCCACAGAAGACAACTAGACAATCCACAGATGTTCTCATACACCTGTCGTATCACGAGAAAGACAGCTGTTCCTTTGAGTGTCTTTGATGGAATGTCCACGGAGAGCTGATTCAACACACCTGGAAGAAGAGCAGCTGCTTCTCAGGGCTCCAGAAAAACGGATGTTTGAGCACGCAGGCGGTGGAGGGGCGGTCCTCGGCCTTGGCGCTGATCATTTGCTCGATCAGATCCTGTGCTATGATGTCAGCTGATTTGGAGGAAGGAGAATTTGTCAGGCCTTTGTGTATTTTACTTTTTGCGCCATTCAGACTTTTAGAGTTTGCAACACTTCTCTCCATAATGCTGGCAATGTCTGAAAATTGCACATAAGCCATGAAGACATTCTGGTAATTCAATGGACTCATCTTGATGGACTCAGCTCAGGTTGAGCACTGAGCAAATATAGATTTTACACATTTTTTCTTTCTACTTAGTATTTTGTTTTTCTTTAGTAGGGGTACATCCCAGTTCCCTTCTTGGATTTTTCCTTGCTCCTTTCTCCTCTCTTGAACCAAAAATCATTCTAGTCCGGCATTCTGTAGGTTCCTGCTCTGAGGCATGAGGACTGGGATGAACTCTTGACCCACTTCTATTAAAATGTATCTCCTTCTTTCCTTGTGTCTCTCCTTTCATCCTCAGCAGGATTGGCAAAGACACATGGAAAACACATGAAGACAGTTTTAGAGAATTGGGATGTACCTCTGGGCTCATGGCGGTGAAGGACTGGAACATTTAATACAGGAAAGGAAGGAAGTGCTGTGGGAATGAAACCTTCCAAATGTATGCAGGAACTGATTGAACTGGCTTCAATTCCACCGCAAAAAGAAACATTTGGACTTCGGCATGAGCCAAGCCAGTAAATACACTTTCACAAAGGCCGCTCTCACCATGTAAACCCTCCATGAAATGCAAGAGTGAATATTCTCCTGACAGGATGTTTATCTGACGTCTCAATGCGTCGCCAAAAGGGTGCTGCCCCCTGCTGACCACAAAGTAGAAAACACAGCCTGCTGAGAACACGTCCACAGCAGCTGTCTGCAAAGAGAGGAGGAGGAATGCTGGATCAGAGGACCAAAAATACACAGACCCTAGAAACCATCAATATTTATGCAATTTTTTTCTTTTGTAGGACATTCAGCAGTCTACTTGGACTTATTATTATCTGTAGTTACTGTATAATATGTATAACACATTTTTTCCAAACGGGCAGTTTTAGCTAAAATGAATTGAAAAAATGATTTTTTAAAGTAATATAATTCTCCTGTATTATGTGTGGAAGCGTCCCACCGGTTTGTTTCCAGGTGTTTCTCGCAAAACTTCAGGGGCTATCCACCCTTCAGTTCCCGGGATTCCTGATCGTAAAGAGAAGCTGCTCCGACCGTCTGGGATCTTCTTACAGAGTCCAAAGTCAGAGATGAGGGCTCGGACCTGACCCAGTGCACTGGGACCAGAGAGGAGGATGTTTCTGGGCTTCAGGTCACGATGGACTAAAGGAAGAAGACAGTTTTTCAGAATGAGAGGAGAAGAATAGGAGAATGTTTTAATCTATTTTCATTCTTTAGCTGTCAAAGTTAAGCAGTAATGAAAATTCAGTCTGTTCCTGAGGGAAAGATTTGTCCTTTTCTTGGATTTTTATATCTACACTGTACATCAACAGTATGCGTGTGTGTATCGAAGACCTATATTTAGTGAGTGGAGATGTGAGAGGCCACACATGGTCTGCTCCAGCAGACTTATTGGATTCAGGCTGGAAAAGCGAGCCGGATCCTCCACGTACTGCAGACAGAACAGACACACAAAAATCAGATCAACAGTTAGCTGTGATATTAACAGGTGACATTACAAATGATATTCAAGGACAAGAAGCTAAACTGTTGAAAAATAATAATATATAGTCAATTATCAAGGCCCTACATCACTGACCTGCTGCAGGGTCGCAGCACACAGCTCGATGGCGATGTAGGTGAACAGGCGGTCTCTCTCGGTGCAGAAATAGCGGATGACATTTGGGTGTGTGTCGGACGCTCGGAGGAGCTGCACCTCGCGCTCTGCCACTTCAAAACACTCTGGCAGAATTCGCTTCACCGCAATGTGTCGACCATCGAATTTACCCCTGCAATTGTAAAAAAAAAAAAAGTGCAACATGATGTTTCCTGAAAAGCACTATATGTGCCTCAGAACAACACAGTTTATGTCAGAGACTGAGAGGTTAAACACACAGTGCAGTACGTAGCAGCTTTTGTATAGTTTGGGTCATTAACACAAAGCTGTAAGCTTTATGCTGACGTTGACCATTTTGCCAATATTTAGATTGATTTCCACCTGTAGACAGTGGCTAAAGGCATGAAAACAGGAAAAACAAAGGTGTAAATAATAAAAATGAATGAAATCTGAATTCCATGTAGCTCTTTCAACTTCAGGGTCCTGATATTATACCAAACAGTCACGACTCAGTGGGACACTTGAATAGAACACGCATTATCAGTGTTACCAGTAACAGTTGTGGCTTTTCTTACTGTCAAAATTTCCCAAGGCTTCAGTTTTAACCACCCTTTCTTTGGTTTAATATTTACACACATTATCAAGCATTCAATTACCTTATGCTTGCCATGATAGGGCAGTTTCAAAGAGTAACTGTTAAGGAATCAGTGTGTCTGATGGTGTGTTCCTATTCACTAATGCAGCAGATCTTCCTGGATAGTAAGAAGTGTCCAAACATTCTTCACAGATCTAAATCTTCTCATATGAGCCTTTGATGAGGGACAGTACCATTAACTATGGAATTTACTGTACCTGAAGACAAAAGTTCCTGCTGTGCCGTGGCCGAGCACCTCAGACGGCGTGAAGGAGATTTTCCCCACCTGCACCTCCTCACTGTTTCCTTCTGAGAGAGGTAGGAAGAAAGGACGCAGCAGCAAGGATCAGTCTCATCGCATCTGTGAGTTATAGAAGGAAATAATGTGCTTGAACACACATACAGAGTTTAATGTGGGTTACCTGCTGTGGGTTTGAGCCCACTTGTGCCATTTGTATCAACATCCGAGGCTCCACTTCTGTCCATGTGTGTACCAGGTGGAGGGTCAGCAGAGGCAGGATGAGAGTCTGGATGTAGAAAAATGAAGATAGAGACTATGATTGTCTCTCGCTTTTAACCGTTTCTCTACTGAATAGAGTCATGGAAAAATGCTGCTTCAACATGACTTGTGCTTTTTAATAATCCATGATTTCCTTTCAAAAGTGAAATGCAAAGGGAAATGCTTAATTAATGATCCAGTCCCAGAGGTCATTTAAGGGGCTTTAGTGTAAAAAAGATTCATAGGTGACTTACTGCTGGAAGGGTTTGTGTCATTAGAATGGGATTGGTCTGAAGAACTCGAAATCACTGTCTGCACGTTGGCCTGCACGTTGGCCAGCACGTTGGCCTGCACGTTGGCCTGCACGTTGGCCTGCACATTGGCCTGCATACGCTGTAGACGAGACTCTAAAGCCTCGTCCAGCTGTCTCTGAGCCTTCAGCTGCAGAGCTGCACGCTGGAGAAACACACACAGAAGCAGAACACATTGAATGCCATGAGAGATCAATATTCAGAATAAACAAAGCACTTTCAAGAATAAATTAAGCTCTCTTTTGAGAATGATGGTAAGATTAGAACCCCTACTTTGCAACATAAAAAAAAACCTCTTTCAGATGCCCTTTGGAGTTTTGCGATAAACAAAACAAAAAATATGCCTAAGCTCAATGGTATCAAACCACATGCTGTGGCTCGGAATGTCGAGCGGTCGTCCAGTGATCGGAAGGTTCCTGGTTCGATCCCAGACCCTGCAGTTAACATGTCGAAGTGTCTGCAAGCAATCCACTGAACCCCAAAATAGCTCCTGATCCGTGTATGAGGTAGTCACTGCCACCAGTGTATGAATGTGTGTGTGAATGGGTGAATGCAAAACCTGTAGTGTAAAAGCATTTTTGAGTGGTCAACAATGACTAGAAAAGCGCCATATAAATACAGGACATGTACCATTTACAAAATAATTGGGACGTAAATACATTCATATATCACAACGGTTTGCGAGCATCTTTCCCCCGGAGTTATGTGGTTTCATAACAGTTGTCCTCGTTTCAAGAGTAAAACCTGATGAAACTGTAGACACAAGATACACTCACGATGGGGAATGAGAGTGCGATAGCCAGCCATCCTCCCAGCAGCAGCGTCAGAACAGCCAGCGTCAGCCGGTCCTGACTCATGTAAACGGGCAGCACAGTGGCTGGCCTCTGGGTCCGTCCTGATGTCCTCCCATCAGCCCCTCTTTTATTAGCATTAGCGTTCCTATGACTCCCAGCAATTGTCCGGTACTGAAGGATACAGTGAGAATAACAGAGGAAAACAGAAATCTAATGAAGTTTCATAGTTTTTTCTGTGTGCTTTGCCATTGTTTTGGTAAAGAACATTACAATTACAGAGAGTGTTTTATATTTTATTACATTAATGTCTCTGGGGACAGCTTGAAGCCTTTTAGGATGGACAGTCATAGCCTGATGAAGGAGCATCATCGTCTGATATCATTCTCGTGATACACAGTGACACAGAAGTATTATGGAGCTCTGACTCACGTAGTGGTGGTGGTAGTACGAGGCTGGGGAGGCAGAGGAGTCCAGACCCCTCGGCGGGATGACTGCCTCACCAGAATGCTGCAGGCTGCCTGGGAAATCCCTAAGCATGGTGGTGTGAGCTACTGGAGGGAGTTCGTGATGGCCTAAACCACATAAACACGCAGAGAGAGTCAGGGTCTGCAGAACAAACCGGGATTCCTGCCTCAAAGAATTTTTATGACCTTCTTAAACCAGAGCTCTTACATTTATAAACCAAGCTCAGGTGAAAAGGTTTCAGTTTTGGACACTTGATAAGTGTCCTCACTGTTAAAGTAATAACTCAGCAAAAGATGAAATGCTTTTTGTCTTTGCACAGCATTTTATACAGAAAGTGACATGCCTAAATTATTGTAAAGTATTTGTATTCAGTACACTGCTTATCTGCTCAATCAGACAAATGCACATTCTGCAACAGCAGCTGTCATTTTAAAATTTAAACTCTCTCATTGAATATGTTTTACAAGAAGATACATCACTTTAATCAGTAGTTTGTGATTTAGAAATACTATTTACAAAATACACATATTCCTGTTAAGTTTGTTATGAAGGACGCCATGTGCAATCAAGAAATACATTATTAAAATATAAATTATACAGTTTGCTTGGGTTGAGCTAGCCAAGCAAGTTTTGATCAATTATTTTCCTTGCCACAGGTTGACACCCAGGCTGTGAAAGCTGTGAGTGTGTGTGTGTGTTTACCTATTAGCAGCCATTGGTTCTTTCGGCTGTCGGTGCTACCTGGTGGGTAGCGCACATCAGTGGATGGTGTGATCTCACATGCTCCTCGCTCTCTGACCGTCACTTCAGACGTCACCGGACCCTCAATTCGAGCCAGGGCCAGTCCTCGAGGCTGTCATGGCAACAAGAAGCACAGAGCAGTCACGTGAATGCTAACACCTTGGCCTCTATCAGCTCTGTACTGTTTGATACATCCGATCCGATAACTGATGCTTTTCAGAGCAGAATGGAGGGTCACCACGGACGCGTGACACGGATGTACGATTGCTGCGACATGTTAAAAATAAATCTTATGTTTTCACTCACCACTAATGAGACTCCGTGGTGGACAAGGGAAGTGGAGGCATACAGGTAGGAGTCCAGCTTTCCTACATACAGTGTGGGTCTTAAAAGAGAAAAAAAAAAAAAATCTCGTTATTCCCCTTATTACTTATTACTACTATTAAAGAGTATCAAAATTGGTATTAAATAGAATGGCCTGATATGCTTCCAGAAAAAAAATAACTAATTCAGGACTTTCCACAATATATCAACTAGAGCTGCAAATAATGACTATTTCAATCATTGATTAATCATGAAAGTAATCTGCAGATTAATCGATTAATCATTTATTAAATAATTTGTCAAAAGACTGTGAAAAATGCTATTCACATTTTGTTAGAGCCCAACATGACGTCTTTAAATCGATTCTATAATCAAAGACCTCTTGATTAAAAAGCCAACTATAGACTAATCAATAATCGCTTAATTGCTGCGTTTCTAACAACTAATCAGCTATCAAAATTCAAATCCAGTAGCAGCACAATTTTGCCACTGTTTTCTGACTGTCTGACAGGAATCCCTTAAAAATAGCTAGAGATAACCACCAAAGTAAATAGGCACACAAGTTTGTGTATATTAAACTGCAGTAATACTCCATCCAGTGGAGAAATCTCACCAGGAGAGAAACAAATACTGCTTGTTAAGATTTTAGTTGAAGCCAAATGTAGCTCAGCAGCTGATCATTTTGCTTTAAGTAAATGGTGATTCATTTTTCCAAACCAATGACTTTAAAACATGCACATCAGGAGTGATACAGCACTTTGTGTCCCCATGTGATATTCCTACAGTTAAGTCTGATTTTATGGTCAGCCATTCACACAATTCACACAAACACACACACAGATGGAACAGTCACCATATGAATAGCGGACCCTCTTAACCTCCTGACCCAGAGTATGTGTATTTGTGATCTGGTAACCTGAGGTATCCAAACAACAAACTCAGCAGCTCTTGTTCTTCCTCGTCCAGTGTGTCTCAGGACATCTTTTATCACTTACAATGCTTCTGGTTGCAGTAGGTGGAAACAGAAAAGTAGTGACCAAGCTTTGTGCAGTCTGAGAGCATTTTAGTTACCGTTAAATGAAAAATGACTGTGTGTATACACAAAGATTACAACTTACACAAGTTGTGTTTGTGTGCTGGCTTGCTCCTTCACAAACTCATAGCTCCACTTCAGTGTGGAGTGTACGTCTGTGCGGTCGTTGGCAGAGGAGAAGGTGAGGAAGCGCAGTGTTTCCAGAGCGAGGGACAGGTGGGGGGCGTGTCTTAGAGAGTCACCAGAGTACAGGTAGACCCCTATGACAGGCGATCCATAGTTCTGACTCCACAAAACGTCTCCTGAAAGGCAAAAGCACTTAAAGATTTAGCAGAGTAGAGATGAAAATAAAGTAAGTTGTGTATCCACCCTGCCACACAAAAACATTGAATCAAAAATAATCACAGAATAAAAACCACACACCTGTACCTACCTGACTCTCTGTCGACTGTCACAACTAGACCATCGCCGCTCGACACAAGATGAATCATCTCTGGATGTACAACAGACAGGACAGGTCAGTTTTTGACAAATTGGAATGGGACATCTTTGATTATAAACAAACACAGGCGATAATCCATATTCTGTCAGGTGTCAGAGGTGAAGTCCTCAATCACAAAACCACTTTAAGTTTCATTTAAAGATGGAGAACACGTACATACCCCAAATCTGCACAGCGCTCTAAATCTCTAGTTTAAATATATCTTTCAATGTCTTTAAATTTTAAAACAATACCTCACAATTACATCAAACATGAAACAGATTTTTAATTTTCTATATTTATATAACAAATGTACTAAATGTCCACACATAGTCAAGAAATAATTAAAAATTCAGACCTGTACTGAAGTCACATATAATGTCACAGGTGTTTGTTATTTAACTGGATTTTGTTCCATCCATCTATTTTCTACCGTTTATCCTGGATGGATGGATGGATGGATGGATGGATTTCATTACCAGGGAAGTACAGGGATGAAATCAACTACAGTATTTTGGCGCACTCTAACAACTATGCACATGTTTTAGGGTAAAAGTGCACTCTTAGGACAAGTTTGACAAAAAAAAAAACATTATATTAAATTAGGTGAAGGTATTAATGCTTCAAAATATCATTAACACCATTACGTTTTTTTTACCTATGCAATCTAGTTCCTGTGTGCAATCACATCTAATTTAGTATGTTAAAAAAATAATAAAGGGTGTGCATCTACATTTCTAATATTTTATATCGTATTTATTCTATTGTATCTTGTTTTTATGATTTTTATGTGATTTTATCATTTTTATGTTTTTCCCTCTGCTTACATCTCTTAAGCTGCTGTGGGAGTTGAATTTCCCCCAAGAGGGATCAGTAAAGTCTTCAGTAATAATGTTTTATAAGCTGCTATGTCAGTCAGTGCAATGCGTGTTTGTGTGGGTGTGACAGACGTACTGTAGTCTTGCTTCTCGTCGTACACTAGAGCTGAGTAATCATTGTACGTAGCCTTCCACCGCAGCTCCTGTGTCTTAGTGTCAAACATGGTCACCACATATTCTGCAACAAATACATGCGAAGTTTATTACCTGTGAGCTGATATGGATGAGATCACAGACGTGTGTGTGTGTGTGTGTGTGTGCGTGTAGACTACCTGTGCGGCCAATGTAGAGCAGAGGCGTATTGGGGCAGATAGATTCAGAGGAGGAGGTGGTCAAACTGGTTTGTTTCTCACCTGTCTCAGGATCCACCACAAACCACACATCCTGCTTTTTACCTTCACGCATACACATGCATAGACACACACACACCAACACCTTAGTTAGCAACACTGCCAAGTATATCAAATAATTATGCAGTGTCATTGGACAGAGCTGTCAGTGTTAAGTAGGTCTCACCTGTATAGAGCATGCCATCTGAGCTCCTGCAAGGAGCTGACTGGACCAGCTCTGGAATGGTGAATGGCAGTTTCTGCAGAAGCATCAAAGCAATGAGGTCGTACGTGAAAACTGACACAATAAGTGCACGATGAACACACACACACAAATACTGCCTTATTTACCATCAGTCCCTCCTTATGTTTGCCACTCAAGACATACAGACTGCCATCATTGGGGTCTGGGAGAAAACCGGGCCTACAAAAACAACATTTAAACATGACAACTTTGATTACATGAGGTGTGTGTGTGTGTTCAATACTATTCTCTCTTTGAGCACCCATATTTAAACTTTACGCTAGAATCAATTTAAAAGTAGCTGCTCAAGGGATTAGTCAAAATAAAATTACTGTAAAATAGGCAATATCTTTATTTAAATCATGAATTATCTTATCCAAGAATAAGTAATAAAAGCATAAATCCGCCAGCTTTTGTTTCACGTTAGTGTGTTTCAACTCTGTGCTATAGGCTGAAGAAATCAACCATAATCACTTATGAGCTGCGTGCATGTTTAAGTGGAAGTACGTTACTCACTCTGTGAGGTTGACAGGAAACTGAATAATGGGGTCTGAAAGAAATCAAAGAGCAATTTGATAAGAAGTATCTAAAAATGGAAATATTTTGAAAACGGAACTGACATTTATGTGTGTGTAGGTGTGTATGAACCTTCTCTTAGGGTCCACTTGATGTCTCCCGACTGCTTGGAGACAGCATGCAGACTGCCGTCCAGTGTGGACACAAACAGGAGGGATTCTGGGAGGGTGACTGATCTCACCCCTCCAACCTGATGGACAAAGAGAGAGAGAGAGAGAGAGAGAGAGAGAGAGAGAGAGAGAGAGAAAATAATCAGACTAGCTGTAAAATAGGGAGTCCAGTCACCTGGGCATATACCTTAACCATAGCGTGTGTGTGTGTGTGTGTGTGTGAGACAGAGAGAGAGAGGTGTGTGACCTGGTGTGAGTGGGTGTGTACCAGAGGCTGACAGTCGTTATTTACCAGGATATCCTTATCAACCCTCTCGACACAGTTTATATGTATGCATGCTACCACTCCCATATTTACTCATCAAAGGGTGGCAACAACACTCTATCATGCACACATTACACACACACACACACACACACACACACACACACACACACACACACACAGAGAGAGCGAGAGAGAGAAAGGCGGGCAGCCAGTATTAACTTTCGACAGTCACTTTGGACTAAACGTCCTGTCATATCACGGCAACTCCACTGGAGCCTGAAATAGACGCAGGAGCGCAGCGGGATGATGCCAGCTGCGGTCAGCAACAACCACATTAACGGCTGCACAGTCAACAAACACCGGTTTCACGTTACACAGTTTACCTGAAACACTTGTCCTTCCCATGACAGCAGGAGAAGAGAGAGCAGCAGGCGTCCCAGGGGCCCCGTGACCCCCGAAGCACCTTCCATGGCTCTGAACAAACCGAGAACTAAGGCTATTTGACTAACAAAGGTCGAACTCTCTCTGCGTTTCCATCGCTTGAAAAGTTAGCCTCGGCCACTTCAACAGCGAAGTACCCGCTTTAACGCTGATTTAACATTACGAGCAACGTTAAATCCCACACAGGAGTGTCGCCTGAAACCCATTACCAGCGTAGTCCGACCGTTCCTCTCACTTTTTTATGTTTCCGTGTTGGGACGGAACCCGTGACGTCAGGAACTGTCAGTTGAGGAGGGGGGCGGGGTTTACACTGACTGACAGGACGCTCAGCCAATGGACGAGCAGATGTGAGAGATGGGGGAGGAGCGGTAGAAACAGCTGGAGCCCGTGGAAAGCGACAGCAGGACAGTTGTGATCGCAACAAGAGCGTCTTTTTGTGCAATAGAAAGTGGGAGGGCGTCATTGTCTGAGGCCGTGCTCTCCTATATAGCGCACTAAACACACAAAGAGGCTCCTCAGCACTGATAAAGTACATTCACTTTGGTACAATTTTAAGGCCCTTGTACTTTACTTGCGTATTTCCATTTTCTGCTATATTAAACTTTTAAATTGATTTATAGGATTACACAATAGGATATAGTATGTCAAGTGTTTGACCTATAGCATTTGGTATAGTGCATATACTGTAAATTTACTTTTACTTTTGATACTGACGTACAGTTATTGCCAAAAAAAAATACTTTTAATATCAGATACAGGTATTCATTGGGGTGACTGCAATTTCACTTTTACCAATGTAACATTTCAGCATGATGTCTTTACATTTACTGCCGCATGAGTATTTTTTTTACAAAGCTGCTCCTCTGTGATAAAGGCACATTCACGAGAAGCTCACACTATACTTATTATTAATACTGTGTTTTAGCTGCTGCAGGCTGTCGACAGCAATATACTTCCCTCCACTACATTTCAGAAGTCTACATTGTAGTTTTTAACTCATATTTTACTACTTTTTTTGTGAATAAAATGTTTATTTACAATGA
>KV751317.1:13121520-13140708 GCA_001698575.1 Mola mola
AATTGTATGAAGTATAGAATAGTTCTCGCCGTGAACATTCAGTTTTAATGCACCACAGTAACCTAGTGATATCACAGCTATTACTTCAGAAATACTAGATCGATAGATTACTTCTCCCACATGCTAGAAAAAGAAAGACAACCAGAAGGAATTAAAAGTTTGTTTTTTTTTTTTTTATTTTCTGCATCACATTTTAATAGTTTTAAAAGTCATTTTAAAAGTCCACCGACAGCTATCCCCTGTTGTTTGCCTAGGACATATTATACCAAAATACACTTCAAAGTGCCTTTTTATAGGGCAAGAGTCGGGTAATGCCACTTAAAAGCAGATGTGCTTAAAAACATGGAAATTAAATAATACTGGCAGGCACTTCCGTCATTTGAGGTATGAATAAAACAAATAAAACAGCTAGCATCATATGTTGAACTTTGTAGGCATGTGTTGGCTGTGCATAGGTAGTTGAGGCGTGGGCTCTGCACACAGTGCAAGGCCCAACAGGCCTTTGGCTTGGTGTGGTCTACTGGTGGAGCACGCTGTCAGGTTTGGGATAGCCAAACAGATCAAAGTCCGGTTCATATAGCTTGTACAGCTCTCTCCTCATTGCTATTGGAATCTGTGCAAACCAGTCTCTTTCCCAGCTGGCTGCAGTGCGGTTTCGATTGCCGGATGGGAATTGCACTAGATGATCCACCTCCAGGAGCTTCAGCAGGTGCTCCGCATCTGTTTCCAGGGTTTCCAGTCGTCCAATGAAGTCATATTTCACTTGGCACGGATGGCACAGACGGTACACCTGAAACAACCAAAAAGGCAGGCCAACAAATTAAAAACTGAATCGGTTTTTGTGCTGATGTTTGCCACTTTGTATGTCTCTCCTGTGTGTGAGTGCATTTTTGTCTGTACATACACTGGCCACACTCAAAATGTTTTGTAAATAACAAAAGTGTAAAATAAACAGCACATAAAATTAACATTGCTCTCAAGTCAATAAAGTCCACATGACAAAAATGTGTGGTGTTTGCAATACAATGCAAAAAACAAACAACCGGAAAAAAAGCTGCTGCACCTGATATAATCAAATTTAGAAACAGATGAGCACAAGACTATTTTTTGTTACTCTTTATACAGTTATCCTTGACTCTTTTGATTTAATAGATGATTTATTGCATATCAAGTGCCCAAAATGTGCAATGTCAACATTAGTACACATATAATTTGTAAAATTACTATGGTACAAACTGTGAGAGGTGGAATATGAGCGGTAGAGACTGCATTGTAGCCTTGTGATGCTTCTGCATAGACGTGTGAATCAAACACCTGCCGCCAGTGTTCGTTGAAGATGCTCTCCATCTCAGTCTCTGGATCCAGCAGGTATCTGATGAACTGCTCAAATGTCGGTTTGACTCCCGCTGCAAATGCCTCCGCCGCCGTCTCGGGCAAACTGCCAGACACATTACCATAGCGACGCACCATGACTGAACCAAACTGCCTGTAGAAGTCCTCATTGGGCCTTTAGACACACACAAACGCACGTGCTTTATGAATTCAAGAATAAGAGAACCACTGTTTAATCCAAAGTAAAGCGCACTGCTCCGCCTCGCGGAACAGTCACACACTCACCCCCTGTCTGTCCTTCCACTAACACACACACACACACACCTTGCAAACTTGTTCCTGAAGGCTGAGATGAGACGCACGAAAGGGTCTCGTACAAACAGAAACTTGGTGTAGTGCTGGAGCTTGAGCGCCATCAGGTGGCGGGAGAGAGAACCGTAGTGACGCCAAAACCTGTCACACGACATGAAAGTAGATCTTTATTCTTAAGCATTGATTTTGAGTTCTCCAAAATCAAAATCCAGTGGTTGTTTAGTCAAATACACTACTGAAGACATATTCAGATACAACCAACTCCTGGGGGCAGGAGAAAGGTCCGTCTGTGCAGCAGCTCTAAACTCCGCCTGTCATTTCAACCCTCCTCTTCCAAGTGTGTACTTAGTAAATAACTCCCTTAGTCAAGATAGTCTAACTGGATCTTACGGTTTTAAAAAACGAAAAAACAGAACTTTTCTATTAGTTACTAATCAATAACTAGTTAAATACTAATTAATTACTGCCTCATTGATATAAAGTAGGGGAAAAACATAAATGAGCTTCCTTGAATTTAGGTTTAAATTGTTCTACCACAATAATCAGAAATAGTGTGTTTGGAAAAGACAAGGACCCTTGTTATGGTTAATCCCACTCACTCCCATTTCAGAATTGCAAAATTGGCTGCTCCTAGATTTACTTGTTTTATTTTCCGTTGCCATCACTGTGGGATTGAGGCATGTTGTTTGTTTAGCAGTCCACTCTTCTCTGTGGCACATTTTTCAGTCCCTCATTTTTTTTAATGTTAACTCATTGGAGAAAAAGTTTATAGTGCAGGCTTGTTTATTTGGGTTGCATATTTTCCTACGTTTTATTTTTTTTGTAGACTACTTTTTTCCTTTAATACTATTCAGACACAACCCTTGTGCAGTGATGCTAAAGAGTGACAACTAAACAGGCCATGACTTTTACATGATGTTTCCTATGGAGCCGCTATAAATATATATATATTTTGAATATATTAAGAATTTTATTTTTGTAGATGACTATAGACAAAAAAATGTATTCAGAGGTGAGGTGACAATACAAATATTTGGTTTTATGATCGGATTCCTGAATACAGCCCTGTCTAAAACCTATATATAAAATGAAATGAATAAGAAATACATAAAATGAATATAATGGTGAGCACAGACAAAGTAATGATCAATTTAGCTCTGTTAACGTATGATTGTGTGTGTGTCATACTTGGCAAAGGTGAGGTGGAGAGAGGAGTTGTGTACGAGGTCAGGAGGAATAGACTCTGGGTCAGTGTAAGGTCTCCCTGAGGAGGGCGATATCAGAGACTGAGACAGAACCACCATCACTCTCTTCCAGTTTGTGCACGCTACCTGGACGGTGGTCAAGAAGAGAGAGGAAGGACGAGAGGCACTTCAACATTTGCGAGTGAATGTGTGTTCCAAACCGTGGCACTCACCACTCACAGGTTCACATTAACATACAGTATATGCCGGAAGCAGGTTACCTTGGGAACATAGCAGTAGATAATCTGGTGTGTATCATCCACTATCAGGTGATCCAGCTCCCTGTTGGGGATCTGCTCAAATGCCCGAGTCCTTCCGGGGAACTCCACGGAATCCTTTCCTGAACACATATCAGCGATCCTCTTCTTCCTCGCTTCCTGGTCCTCCTCAATGTCAACCCACGTTTCCTCCTTTTCCTGTTCATGTCCGTCCCTCCAGTCCTCCTCTGCCCCCACTGGCTCCTCAGGAAGCGGTGCTTTACTGAACACAGCGGTGGTGACGACGAAGGACGAAGTCGTGTGGGCGCTGCGTGTGGATGTGGAGTGAGAAGGACGTGTTGTTGTCTGAAGGTCAGAATGGTAGTGTGGTGACTGGTGCTTGGGTTCCAGCAGCGGGTAGAGGTTGAAGCCCCCGATGTCATCCCAGTATAAGATGATCAGCAGGACCATAAACAAAGAGCCCAGGATGAAGCCCACTTGGAGACTCCGCCATGTTCCCATGGTTATAGCAGATCCACAGTTGTGATTGGTGAAGCAAAGAGAAAATGGTTATCTCCGCTCCATGATGGCTGCCTTCTATCACGGAAGGACACACTTCCTGCTTGCCATCTGCAACTAAAAGAAACAGGAAGTACAACTAAGGACCTTTGTTCTAGTTTACTACACAATAACTGGATGTTATTGAATACAGGAGTTGTTGCTGCACCCACAGACAACCTACAGTAGTATGACCAGTAGCTTACAGTGTCAGATGTTAGATAATGTTACATAGCTTTAACTGTAGATGCTCTGTAGTCACGTCACTAAATTATTGATTCTTCTCTACCTGTGTGATACTATTCCAGCATTTACTATTATAGCCTACTGTTTTTTTTTTTTACCATTTGACATGAATTTGTCAAATTGTGAGTGTATAATGATAAAGATATGCAGAACTGGAAATTTTAACCATATGTGATCTAGAGCTGCAACAATTGCTCAACTAGTTGATCGAAAGAAAATTAACTATTATGATAATCAAATAATAATCACTAGTCTTGTTTTGAACAAAATGATTAAACATTTGTTAGTTCCAGCTTCCTTAATTAATGATTGGCTGCTTTTCTTCGACTTTGTACTGGCAGTGAATGAAGAGTCTGTGGGTTTTTAACTCTTGGCTGGACTACAGAAGCAATCGGAAGATGCCGTTTTAGGCTCTGAAAAAAAATGCAAAATGCTCATTTTTCATTATTCTTTGACAATTTATTTATTAAATTATCAATCGATTAAACATGTAAATAACCAGCAGATTAATCGGTGATCAAAATAACTATTAGTTGCCTTTATTGATGATGCTTGACAAATACTTTGGAAATAAGATTATACTTACTGTATATAGATAGATAGATGTAACTTTATTGATCCCCTTTGGGAGAAATTCAGGACGTTTCGCCTCTCATTCAAGAGGCTTCATTATTCTTATAAATAAAGAAATAAACAGTAGTCTTGGCAATTTTTTTTTGTTCTTAAAGCTCCACCTCAAATTGTTTAAGGTTTTTTTCATTTTTTTATGCTTCCTAAATTGCTGCACTATTATTCTTTTTCTATTTTTTTCAATGTTTTATTGCATTTCAGCTGCATTTCATGTTTTTCTAGTGTGGTACAGCTGAATACATTTGTCTGTATGTGTTTTATCTCATAAAAATGTTTCTGCTACTCTCTTGGCAACATCAGATCAAAAAAAAAAGAGATACAAAGAGATAAAAAAAGAAATATTAATATTTACAAGGCTTGTACCTGATTAAATAATGGGTAGAGAAAAATTTGGAGGAGATGATGACGAATTGGGAGAATATTTGTAAAGTAGGCCCGTGTGCTGCAGTTGCTCTTGTGCAGGGTGAATCTGCCCAGGGGCCGTGGGAACCTCGGGCTGGGCCCGGGGTCACTCAGCTGTCACAGAGATGTGAACAAATGGGGACGGTGGGGGTGGAAGCAGCTTCAGTCCAGAGCCTGCTGGAGGGTGAACACCCCCCCTTGTCTGCCCTATAAAAACATCTGCTGTCAAGGAAAAAAATGAAGGTTCTAATAAAAGCAGAAAAAAAAAAAAAAATCCAGACTGGGGGAGGGCAAAAGAATCTACAGCTCCTACTTTAACGTAGAAAATTACAGTTTTTGGTGGTGTTTTCTTCCCACCAGCTCTTAGATCAGGACTCCATGTCGACTGAAGGTGCCTATTTTGAGAAATTTGAGTTCACAAACTCTCTGGAGTCTTGGCACGCGCTGTACCCAGACACACATACTCGCGGGCGCGCGCGCACACGGAAAACACATGAAAATAGTCCTGTGGGGAGCTCAGCGGCAGGTTTACAGAGGAAGCTGTGTGATACCACTCACTTTCACTTATTTGTTTTGAACCAAATGTCTCTCCGTGGGCCTACATGAAAGGTTTTGTTGTTCGGGCCACCCAATGCTGCTCCTCACCATCACCTCCTCCCGAGCTCCGGAAAATATCCCTAATTTACACCGTACAGCGGTTACAATGTGGCCTTTCACCGGCGCTTTACTCCTGCTGACCGGCGGACACGCACACTGGAGTTGCGCTCCTCCGCTCCCTCTCCTCATCGCGCTCCCTCTGAGCTCCTGCTCCCCTCTCTCCCCTCTCTCCCCTTCGCCCCGCGATTCAGCCGGTCGCCGCCTTTATTGTTCAAAAGCAGCAACGGTTATCTTACCCGGCAGACGGGCTCCATGGTGCCCCGCTCCGTCCGTCCTCTGTCCGGCAGCCCAGTGATGGGACCGGGCGGGCACGACACTGCTGCTGGCGGTCTGCGCTCTCCGGACAGCGGAGCGAAGTCTCGCGATAGCGGGGAAACCTGGCGCCCGCTCCTCCTCGTACACGCTCCCGAATTACGCCCAGAAGCCGTAAAACCGAGAACCCGCCCACGAATATGACACCGGTTCCAGAACAAGGTCCCACAGCGTAGTAAACAACAGGGCGACAGATGACTATATGGAAGCTCATCACTGTCAGGAAAAGGGGAACGAGACATTCAAATTTGGATTACAGGACAGCATATGTCTACACTTAAATACAATAGAACACTAAATTCAAATGATGATATAGCTTGCAACATAGCATTCCAAATACAGGTTATATTAGCCTGAATCTAGACAACAGATTAATTATACTGTATGCAAGGATTAAAAAGATCAAGATTATGTGAAGGCACTGAAGTCCTACTAAAGCCCTTGATTAAACCCTTATTTCCATATTTCGATAGTTTTTCATGAAAAAGTTCCTTTGTACCTTTAAAACCTCCTTCATGCAACCCTACATCTTTGCCCCATCTAGGTTGTGGGTATCTATGAATATGGTCCTTTAGTCCCAGTTAACGTGTCAATCCATCCGAGTGGTAAATTTCATCTCTACCGAAACCTTCTTTCAAAATTCTGTGAGGCTGAGTGTTATAATTCTATCGTCTTTAAACCAATTTCTTAAACATTCCAGATTAAAATGAGGATACAAAATAAATATTGTTTTTTACCTTTGCCTTGTAAAAACGTGGTTTTCAAAGCATAATCGCCTTTGAAAACAAGTTCCACCAGCCAATTAGACAAGTGAACTCCATTCCTTACTGCTGGACAGCTGGAAGTATGCATCAACAGACTAAATACAACATTTATGATGCGGTTTATAAGGTCATCAGGGTGTGACGACACCATTATTTTCACAGAGTGAAGTTGCAAGTAAAACAAACCTCCCAAAAACATTTGAACATTGCATTGTAAAAATGTTCTTTCACGACTAGAATGTGCCAGAGACGATATAATCTCATTGAGGGCCAGCGTGGTGCCATCAGTCACCAGATCCCACCTACACTTTAAGCCTTAAAGAATAAAAGCCAACTGAGATAAGCCAGAAGCAGCGAACTATCAATTAGGAGTGTTAATCGTCGATATGCCCCCAAAACAGCCTTCGATTACAAAGCATCAAAAGGCAGACCTGATTTCTGCTTTATGGCTTAATGAAATCTAACTCATCGGCCCTTTTTTGGCAGCGTATTCACTGAGTTTTGGTCGTAGAGAGGTGAGCAGCAAGCAGCTGGAATCAGTGAAGTCTCAGCTCTCATAAATCTCATTTACTTGCTACAGCATAAGGAAGCAAATCACTTGTTGTGAGAATATGTTGGATGGGCTCCTCAGAAAGTGCTAGAGAGTTTTTGATACATAATAATATGTTTGGTATTTCAGTTGTGTTTGGTGTAGGGAGGAGCCACCCACATTTATTTTGGTTCTGACACCCATGTATAATAAAATTGATATTATCAAAATTCTTAAACTTTCTTTTATGTTTCTGGTCATAATTTTGAAAGAACCTCGGCATTACTAAAACCCTGGTGTGTAATCTGGTGCAGCACACATGTGAAAAACAAATATAAAATGTACCATTTACGTACAGCTTCACTTAAAGTTACACTTAACATAGCGTCAGTGGTTGAGAAAAATATTTTAGTAATGAAAAATCTATTTCGTTGATGAAACAATTTATTGTACAGGTGATTCATTATCAAATATTTATTGATTTGCACAGTAACACAAGCAGCAAGAAAAGAAGCACCAAGAGGCTCAAGGAGGGGATCTCCCTTCAAAATGCATTAAAATGATATAGAAAGGTCCACAAAATTCAACACGAGTAAACACAAGATTCAAAAATCAAGCACAAGGTAGAATGCATGAAACATTTAAACTGAAAGTTAAAACCAATTCATAAATACTATGAGGGCGTGCAGAATTATGTGCACACAGTGTGAGTGCTCTTTTCTTTTCTGAAGGTGTTGTCTCATTCAGAAATGTTAAAACACCAGTCACGTCTAAATGAGGGTTCAAAACTGACTCTTGATGTGTATTTATAAACATCTGTGAGCTGATGGGAAAATGACGGGGTGGCCGCTGCATACACATCAAACAGACGAGGAGGCTCAACAACAGTCCACGCTGAGTTAAGGCCACACTCATCATGCTGCTGTAAAGCTTTCAGTCAAGCCGTTTTCCCATGAGGAGGAGGTCCTATGGTTCAACAACAAGCACATTACATTTCTTGATAAATCATAGAACTGATTCTGTCATTTTAATGAATTTAATTTGGCTTAATTTGAAATGTTTCACTGTTCAGATCATGTGTGACAGGTTTTCAGGTTTTAATCGTCCATTCTCGTGAACGCATCTCAAGAAGGCTTTGAGGGACTTTCTTCAATCTTTGCACAAATGTCCACTCTGACTTAAGGATGAATTAATTAGATGTTGAAGGTCGCAGCCTCAGTGCCACACTTCTAAATGTGAAAACACTCAGATCGAGACCACTGACAATTGGCTTCAATCAGTATACCTGACCTTTGAAGGTCAAAGGTCAAGGGCACCGTGACCTGAAATCTTGTGAGCCCACTATCTCAAGAACGCTTTTGTTTTTGTTTTTTTGTGTCAGATTTGGCACAAACCTACATTTGGACTCGAGTATGAATTGGTGCAAATTAAAATATTGTGAGGCTGCTGAACTGCACCCTACTATTTAGAGAACTCAGTAGTCTTTAACTACAAAAAAAAATACAAAATACAAAGAAAGCTTCCCGTTCTTATAAATACCTGACTCAACCGTGCTAATGTCCATGTTCGGATTTGCACAACTGAAAACTGAGTTATCCAAGAATCTTATGACACTTATTTACAATATGACACCCATACTTAATTCGCGCTGCAATCCAATGCAAAACACAAATCAAACTACCACAAAAAACACCCTGCCCTTTTTCTTGAACCACTGTCTGCTTTGTAAGGTTTGAGGAATATAACCACCAGGTGGTAGTCAAGTTAATTTGTATTGTTTGTTATCCAACTAACATGGCCATCCGTAGAAAATATAGAACAATACTGAAATATCGTCCACACCTTTGATGGCCTTAAGATTTTCTAGTGAAAGAATTGGTTATTTTATTAATTTACTATTTTTCATGTCATATACAAAGCCATTATTTTAAATAATCGTGCTCATTAATTCATGAAAACTATGTAAAACCCTTTTTTTTTTTCCTTTGAATTTTTTAGCAATCCATGGTGGGCTTAGATGCAAAGCACATTGCACTTTGACAATCACATAACCAAACTGGTCCCTAAATGAGGCAAAACGGTGCATCTTCTTCAAGTGAGTCGCCAGCCCCATGTTCTGTTCACTTTGTTCGTGAACATCTGTGCAGCAGAGCAGGTACATACATTAAAGATGGCTTAATGAGGTGAAACTACCGCGCAGCGTATAGTGTAAATATTCAGACTGAGGGCGGAACAGCAGTGTCTGACATCACATTTCCATTAGGGTTTAACCGTGCAGACTAATTCAACTAAATGGTGCTTGCATGCCGGGAACTCCCTGTACGAGTCGGTCTTAACAGTGACACTAAAAGCTGAAGAGGAAATGCACAACCTGCTAGATAACGTCTGAAGGTGACATTTATTCATTCTGCAAATTAGAAATCATACGCTCTATGGGATGTAAATGATAGGGAGGGTTTGATAAATGTATGAGGAAACTTTGGAAAGGCCTGACAAAGAAAACACAATGGTCCTGCTTTTATCTATAATCTACAGAAGGGTGTATACTATGAACCAGTGTTTAGCAAATATTTTAATCTATAGTGAAAGCATCTTAAAATCCTTCATTTCCCCTTGGTGGCCTTCCTGAAACCTTTATCAAAGAGCAGAGACCTGGCAGCTGGGCTGTAAATGAGGTGAGACATGTGCCAAACAACAAACTGTGGGTTTCTATTTTGTGTTGAATTTCTAAACTGCAGATAAGCATCAAAGGCAGAACAAACATGTGGGTCTGGAGAGACGCTGAGAGAGGAATGAGGCTGGTAAACTCACAGTATCTTCCACTGGCTGCAAATTCCATTTAAAATAATGTAAACCTGTAAAATGCAGAAACTCCTCCCAACTGGAGACCAGAGAACGTTTGGCAAAAATGAATCCCATCGAACGGCCAATTACTTATTTCTTAGCATGCATACACAGGATTTTGGTTTTGGAATGTTAATTTCATTTAAAGGGACAATTCACCACAAAATCTAATTTCTATATTCTCTCTTTTGGTGCTTTTTATCCATCTGGCTCCTCTCCTACATGTATTGAAAATAGCACTCTGCTCATTGTGCACAATGTAGCAATAAAATATATATGTGAAAAACAATGGCAGTGACCATTTTACACAAGTCATGTCCCAGTTGTTCAGGATAAACCACAGACCTTGTTCTGTGCAGTTTAATGCCGAAACTGTTTTGGATCACTGTGGTCGGGTAGCTTGTGACATGGAGGGATATTAACATTCACAGCACCAGTCTCAGGAGAGCAGTATATTATGGTCCTTTATTTCTTCCTTTTCATCATTGTAACATCACAAAATGTCAAGACTAACCCAGGACTGTTTCCCGCTTGTGCATTAGTCATAAAAATGTACATTAACCATGTGGCCTTCTGTCACATTTACTATATG
Source organism: Mola mola (assembly GCA_001698575.1). Lineage (NCBI taxonomy): Eukaryota > Metazoa > Chordata > Actinopteri > Tetraodontiformes > Molidae > Mola > Mola mola. The sequence continues at coordinate 13,132,140 of KV751317.1, forward strand.
TGCAATTTATATATTGTATCATATGGTGCTACATCGATGCTCTCTATGCTGCCGTTAACCTCTTTATGTTTTTGGTGCTGCACAGCAAATTTTGTTAGACAACTCACGCAATGACAAAATAGCCAATTAAAATTCATTCATAAGTAGATGAAGGCTTCCTTCTGCATCTTAATGTGGAAAACAAACAATTCCTGAATGAAACTGCTCACACAAAGTCTGTGGGTCATGATTTCTGGAGACACTGCTGTTTGAGGTGTTTAAATTTATTTTGTGGCACGAACCACAAAAGAAGGTGTCATCAACTTCCATTACACTGGAGGGAATGCAGACAGCTGGTATCTCCAAAACTTAATGACTACAAATAACATGATTACAAGCCAGAGGAAAAATGTGTTCTTGATTTCGGGATGAACTGCTCCTTTAAAATGGATTCAAGTGCCAGGTCTGAAGAGACGATTTCTCTACTTTAAAGAGGCAAACACTGTGACACAGCCTAGAAGTATTGTGTTTGATTGTTTATTTAAGGTTATCCCCAATGCGCACCCGCTCCCTGTGTGAGAGCCGAGTCTGAAAGGAGGAGGATACAGGCCACTATAGTGCCCCATCAGCACACTTATTAACAAAGCTACTTCATTAGTCACAACACCTCCACCCCCCACTGGTCTGGCACTCTGTGCCCTGCGATGACAGGCTAACATGATGAGGCTAGTTCAAATAGAATCCCAGGCAGGCAAAGGTCCACTGAGAGACGAGGCTGAGATTAAAGAGCGAGACTTTCCAATTAATGGAGAGAAATGAAAATGAGGGAGTATTACTAAATATCAAGTCCCAAAGAGGTAAAGCAGGGGGGCGGAAGATGTTGGGAAGCAAAATATTTGAAGTATTCTCTCTTGTCCCCTGATGTGACTGTTGATCTGCAAGGCGTGCTTTGATGGTGACACTAAGGTTCAATGTTGATGCTCGCGAACCCCGAGATTCACAGCGTGGTCGTCGACCTCCAATCAATGACACAGCTCCTGTCTCCTCCTTCCACACAAAAATGGCTGGACTGAGGAAAAAGCAGAAGAAACAAGTAAGCGAGTACTCCCACCTAGGGTTATTCATACAAGATTGAATACTGAATTATTTGAAACAACATTATACAAGACAGAATGTGACTTATGACTGTTGAATACACGGAACAACAATGTTCAGTGAGGTTCAGCCATTTTCCACCGAATATGGCATTTATTTTGTGTTACCTGGCTTTTTGAGTGCTTTGAGCAGAATCCTAAAATACATTCACCTCCAGTGTACTGAGAACTTCACACAAAAAACTGAAACGATCTACATGATCTAATTAAAACTGAGGGTAAAATGTGTTTTGTACTGCAAAGTGACTCCAAAAATAACATTTCTAAACAAATCTTAACTGGCCACGTCAAACCGTCAGTGATGTTACCTGCGTAAGGGACTACAGATCTCCAAGGGGAATGATTTCTTCGTTGATAAAAAACTCAATGGTCTCTTCCTCCCAGTCGTCCACATTGCTGTCCAGTTCATCTGTGTCCACTCCTGGAAGACATAAAGGAACATCAGCGGTTTCTCTAAATGAGAAGAGAAAGAGCGGATAGGGGCAGAGCCTCACCTCCTCTGAGCTCCAAGCGGAAGCTCTTCTGTTCCTGATAGCTCAGCTGCGCCGCCTCTCTGTAGCGACGGTAATCCTCCATCATGGACCTGCGCTTGTCCACCAGCTCCTACTCACAACCACACAAGACATTCAGAGGACAACGTTTGAGACTGTAAACATGCAGCATCCGTCACGGGGAAACTACAATTATGCTACACTAAGATAAACAAGAAACAAAGATTATCATGTCCAAAGCAAAAAAAAAAAAAAAAAGGTAGAATGCGTTTGTTATAGTGCATGTAAATTCCAATTTAACTGGTTAATATGGGGGCTGTAAATGAAAGTTTGTGAGAGCAACAATCCCAACAATTTCCACTTCAAGAAAAGAAGAGGCCAAACCTTAGAAGCCTTGGACTGGCTCAGACGATCCTTCTGTTCAAAGATCTTTGAATATTTCTTAAGATCCTTCTTGATCATCTGAAAGAGGCAGAGGGATGTTTACTCTAGATGAAAGTGACACTGCCACAAACCAAATGTATGACACATATGCTATCACCCATGTTAGCGTCAGGACGCAGGATGCCATAGCTGTGAGCCTCAGACCAAAGTTAGAATCAGGAGCTGTGGTCCAGCTCTCATACGAGGTGTCAGAAAAGTTATTTAGTTTGTCATCATTGGCTCTACTCACGCATACCTAACATAATGCTACTTCTGCCAAACACCAATACAGTACTGTAAAAGGTTGAAAAAAGCTTGAGGGCCAAAGAAGAGACACAGTAACTCTCATACCGCGCCCTTAATGTAAATGGAAAATGTGCTGAGTGACGACGCTTGATGATACAGAGAAACACTTTAACATTAAAGTTTGTAGGAGAAATATTTTATAACTTGGTGATGTTGCTGATCTGCGAGTATGGTTTCCTAACTCTGCCGTTCTATGTGTTGATAATCCTAATATACCATTCCTAGCTCAGCAGCGTTGCTGTCTTGCCGTCGTTCCTATCGTGACAAAGTGCTCTGTGACCGTGTGTAGAGGCTGTATTACTGTGATAAACCCACTACCATCTGCGCACAGAGCACAACATCGTTGGTCTCGGTCTACACATTTCTACACTTTTGTTCATTCTTGGTGAGGTTTTAACATTACAGCTTGCGATCTGTGTGGTAATCCATGTTTTGCCTGGGCACAGCCATACTTCATTGCGAATTGTAACACTATGAAAATCATATTTTTTTAACAGCCGATAATAAAAAGCACAAGAATTGAGTGTTTCCATTGGTGAAGTTCAGAATCTTTCCAATGCGTAACAAACTGGCCCTCTTGGTATTAATACGACCTTAGAGCTAAAACGGTACCTTGATCTGGTCTACGCTGATTAGGGTGGGTGGCCTGGGTCTCCAGAGCAGCTGGCAGAAGCGGTCCTTGTTGTTCTTCTGGAGAAGACGGCCCTGGAATGTCCACAGCCAGTATGCATTGTCCACCTACACCACACACACAAAGTGGAGGTAAAGGATATTTAATGCGAGTTCAGTGATTGTTGAAATATTGGTGAGTATCTGGTTTGATGGAGTTGCATGTACCTTGTGGCTCCACCAGGACACGGAGGTGACAACATAGCGACCGGTCGGGTCCCATTCCACATCAGAGGCCATGTAGTGCTCTGCTATGTTCATCATGGTGCAGTCTGACGTGTCCACAAAGGCAAGAGCTCCATTCATGCTGCACACAAACACACAAAGGCAATATACTAAACACACACAACTACCATTATCAGAACCAAAACACACATCTGTGGGCCTCAGACCAGAGTTAGAATCAGGAGCTTAGCTCTCATACGAGGTGTCAGAAAAGTTATTTAGTTCGTCATCAGGGGCAGTCTGTCACTCACAAAAATACACTCAGACACACATTAAACTGACCTCCTGAGTCCGGCCAGCACCAAAAACTGTCCCTGGGGGCTCCAGAAAATGCTGTTAGCCTGCTGCTTGTCAAACATCTCTGGGGGGGGGAACAAAATGTCACATTCAGTGGAGTTTATAAGGCATTAAGAGTCAGTCAGCAACAACTTTATCCTCTTTCCAATTTACTCACTTATGAGCTCAATCTTTCCATTATTTTTGACATGATAGAAGGAGGCGCTGATTCTGGGAGTTTCTCCGTGGAGAACGGCAAACTTGCTGCCGTTGGGTTCCCATGCAAATGCTATAATGCTTTCTGAAAAGAGGGAAACAAATAATAAATCAATTAAATCAAATCACTTCGATAAATTTCATTTTTCTGCTGTCACTTTGTACGTTTCACACCTTTCATCTCCACCACGTCAACAGGAACCTGCTTCTCTCTCATGCGGAAGATTTCAAAGTTGGTGACCACACCCTGAAAGGGATTTTTTAAAAATACGTTTAGCATTGGTGTTTTAAGAAGACAGGCTGTTTCCTTTTGTTTGCCTCAACCTGTGTACCTGTGTTCCCTTAGGAGTCCTGTCTACTTTCACACACAGGTAATCTCCATTTCTCTGCCAGTGTAGCTTGCAGTCGACCACATTGAAGAGGTTGCGGACGCGGATCTCCTGACGGGAAGGCATCTGCATCAGAGTCACCCTGGCAGGGATGTCTTTGTCCTCAGGCACCCAGAATGCTATGATGTTGTCACCAGGAGACCATGAGAAGTCCCTGTAGACAGACAGATTGGAATCATCTGCATGAAGTTTTCACAATTACAAGTGTGAGAAAACGAGTAAAAAATAATTGAGGTATTATTAAACACTTACTTGATCCCACTTATCTTAAGACTCTTCTTGTCAAGCAAGCCCATAGACTGAAAGGGGTAAACGCACGGCTTTAATATCACTTGGAAACCTAACCAAAACATGTGTATCTGGTGTGTCTACTCACTGGAGTCTCATAGATGCTCAGTGTGTCTGTGGTCATCCGGGCAAAGAACTTCCCATCATGACTCCACCTGAGAAGACATATGACCCGTCAGAATTTATTCCACATCACTGCATGAGCAATACGTGATGAAGGATATTTGACAATGAGATAAAGAGAAAGACAAACACAGAGGACTGACTTGAATATGGGCCAGTGTGCAGAGCTCTCACAGTGGAAACCTCTCTTCTTCTGTCCAGTCAGGATGTCCCAGATGATGATGGCCTGTGGGTCCTCCTTGGTGTCCATCAGTGGACTGAAGGTGACCACATACCTGGAGGGCATCACAACCACACATGGAGCTTCAGACACTTTTTGTGTTATGCAGATTTCTTTTCAATAAGGGTAACCTGTTAAAGATAGGCAACTGACTCCATTCCTATTGCCGAAAAATATCAACTAAACACAAACATTGATCCGACAGATCAGAATTTCTCTTATTTATCACCTTCTATGGAATAATATTTCACTGGTTTTCTTTCGAAATGCAGCTGCTTCCTGAAAAGGTTGAAGCACATCTGTAAATGACTTTGCTTCACGGAAAAAGCAAAACACGTGAGTCTTGGTAAAGTTTTACATCTCTGTTTTTAGTGAGAACCAAGCATATCTAAATTTTACTGGAAAAAAATAAAAATATTGATAGAAAGATAAGAAATTATGTCAAAAACAGCTTAGATAAGAGAAAGATGGTGTCTGCGAATTTCTTCTTTGGTGGAGACAGAAGAAAAGCTACATTTCATCATTAATTGAGTCATGTATTCACATTTGTGCATTATTACATAGAGTAGTAAACCATCTCTTACATTTCAAACAAGCAATATTCAAGCCACTCCATAATAGTTGATGCTCATACTTCCATTATGTAGAGCCAAAAAAGCACATTATCAAGGACTAAATGCTACTAAGTGTCAAAAAAATACTGCTACGAACAGCAGTGCTAGTTACCTCTCACATGGTGAGAAGTCGATGAGGGACACACCCTGATGGCTGAACCTCTGAATCTGTTTGAACTTCTCGCCGCCCCACAATGCAATGCCACGCTGGTGGAAGGTGGCCAGGTAGGTGCCTTTGGGAGACCAGCGCACATACGTCTCTGTCCAGCGCTGCAATGAGACAAACAGATGTGTTATTCTGCAAGCCTATAGTTAAATTCCATTTGAAACGGCCTCATGAGATAAGCTTCTGACTTACCGCTCTCTCCTCAGCCGTGATCGGGTCCTTGGCGTCGTTATTGAAAATGGCTGTCCTCTCTCCGGCTTCATAGATCACGCTGTACTGGTCACGGCAGTCTGGGTCCTCAATCCAGTGACGCATATTGCCCTGAATACAGAGACGTACAGAGTTAGTGGAGCTTTTAGAATAGCGGCAGTGCGACAACAGCCAGCATTCTGAAAAACGCATCACTTACAAAATCTTTGAAAGGCTGCTTCTCTGGAGTTTCCCACTCATCACTGATGTTCATGTACCTGGGGGGGGGGAAGCCAACAGAATTACTTAACTTTTCTCAAAATATACTATCAGTTAATGTCTTTCTTGTTAAGACCACTACAAACCTACTTGTCAAAGTCGGTGAAGAGGTTGACCCTGAATGTATGCTGTTTGTCAAGTTTGTATCCATCTGCATTCTTAACAGCCTCTAGGGCCTGAGTGGGAGCAGCATACTCCAGGAAGATGTACCTGTTCCAAATATAGGGCTTTGTGTGACCATTAATTTCACATTGAAGGAGCAGCAGTGATGGAGTAGAGAGCAAACACATACCCTTTGGTTAAGCCCTCAGCCTCTGGATAGAACTCTGTGGTGATTTTGCCAAACTTGGAGAAAATCTTGTGGATGACATTTTTGAGCTTCTCCAATCGCTCTGGGCCCACCTGAGGGACGTTGTCCACCACCACCACTGAATCGATGCCGTCAGCCTCCTGGGGCTTCTCCCTCAGGATGTCATCCAAAAGCTCTGATGGGAAGACAAAGAGGAGTGAAAAAAAGGGAGGGAGGGAAACAACAATGACAGCCACTTACTAGTACATTTTAACGCCCCTAGCATTCTGAATTCCGGCTGTAATAAACCACTGGGTTCATTTTCAAAAAAACTGTTGTATGATGATCATGAACACTGAACAGAAGCAGAGACAGAATAAAATGAAGCAAAGGTCCTTATTTGGAACTGAATCAGGATGACTACGAGAATCTATCACTAGTTAAATCTTCATAATTACCAAAAGCTACGACGGCAGGGAACATGCATAACCTAGTGAAAATAGAAATTAATACCTTTAATTACCCACAGAATGTTTTCAGTTTATCAGCCCAATCTTGTACAACCAGGATTTTGGTGTTGATTGAAGTGAATTATTAAGTTTGAGATATAACAGCACCACAAACAACTACCACCATAAAGAACACCAAGTTAAATCACCACCACAATGAAAAAAAAACTATAACACGTTACAGAAGCTTTTGTATTGGCCTTTACTCTAGAAGCAGGACAATGACTTGAAACAGCAATGGAGCAGGTAAATGAAGGGCCACTTCATTTGCAGACATAGGGGATTTTCTGATCTGGGATCTGATTTAGGGTTTACACGGATGTGAATGCCCGTTATACCGCCAGCTGCTTCATACAAACCACAAGGCACGATCGCCACTGCGGTCTTCGCCCTCATCATCCATTAAACAGCACCGAGACAAAATAAAAAGTGAATGAAGCCGCATCCCAGAAGACAGCGACATGGCCACCGAAGCGGTCGTCCTGGATCGCGCCCAGTCTTTCGTGGGTGCGAGGAAGATCTGCGGCAGCGCCGGTTTCCGTTAAACCCGCCGGTGTTGCACCAGGATAACAGATTGTGACAGCCAGCACGTAGACAATGATGCCCACGGTGCTTTGGCGTGACATGCCGACTCGCTCGTTTGCAGCGTCATCTACCCAGACGCCCGTTACACGTAGCGTAGTTAGCTTTTAGCAACAGGCCGGAGAGCCAACGTTTTTCCTGCGGCCGCTCACCCTCATCCTCGATGTCGTCCACGAAGTCCTCCGGGTCGCTAAAAGAGGGCTCCTCCTCTTCGTACTCTGGGTCGTCCACCATGTCCACCGTTTCTTGCATTTATCGGCGCTACGAGACGGATTTTTCGCCACAACGGAGCAAAATCCTAAGAATTGAAGAGGCTGGCGGTGTTCGACCAGTGCGGCACCATGTGCGATTCCGTGAAAATGGACGGCGTGCCGGAAACGCTGCACCGGAACTTGTTCGGAGACAAAGACGTTTTGCGGGGAAAGTGGAGATTTGTAGAACATGTGGAACGGTCGCGTGTGGCGGCTGTCCGTCAGTTTGACATAGCCACATGTTTATTAGATCTGTAAAATGGGCAGACGTCCTTATTATGACTCTCAAACTTCACTGAAAAAAAGAAGGGGGAAGCCACACACCGGTAGTTTCCGGCGAGAATGGACGTTTATCTAAACTAAAAGACAAAAATGTATATTGTTTCACACCTCATGACGTAACTTCTAGCTATATTTAACCACGCGTGCTTAATTGTGACTACTTAGCCGTAAAGTAACCAGTTTCTCCGTCTGCTGTAATGTACACCGAGGGCTCGTTGCAGCACACACACTTTAGCACCACGGACAGTGAGTGTGTGTCGCTTCTGCCCAGTGTGTGTGAGGTGCTGGCGGACCCAGGCAGGTCTCTGCCCGACGACACCAGTCTGGAGAAGTTGCTGGACTGGTTCATTGGGCTCAACAAGGCTGGTTAGTGTGGATAACGCTGGGGTAGTTCGGTGTGGCTGTTAGGGTGGTGTCACTATCTCATCATGTCCACCCTGTGTCCTGATGAAGGGGGATCTCTGCTAGAGGCCTGTCCGTGTCTGCTCGACTTCATATCTACCGTGGTCCACAACACAGCGGCAGACCCTGGTGTCCTGTCCTTCACCCTCAGACTCACAGGCCTGTTGGCTGCCTCTGACGCCGGCTTCAGAGCGCTTCAGGTAGACTACAGAACACCTTGCACTGAATTGTTACAACTTGTTAATTG
>KV751317.1:13140771-13157408 GCA_001698575.1 Mola mola
GCCTTCAGCGCTGGCAGGACGCAGGGCTCTGGGAGGACCCCTGCTTGAGGATCGGCTGGATTCAGGGCTTAAAAAACTTGCTGCAGCACCAAGAGGCCCTCAGTTTCTTAATAAAATCAGGTGAGATTTGTAGGACATATGCTGTGTAACAGCTATTTTCAACCAGGGCACCTTCAGAAGTTTGTTTGACATAGCAGACATAATCAAATATCAACTAACTACAACTTATCACCTTTTGAAAATATTTCCCATTGATGGCAAATTCCAGTCACCCCCCATCATCTTACTCTCTCCGATTCTTTCGTAAAAACCCTTTTACCAAGGAGGTCTTGTTTTTGATGGTGTTTCTTTGTCTGTGTCTGAACAGGATGACTCAAAATGTCATGTACTGGTTTGAAAAATTTTGTTGATTGAATTTTGGGAGAAATCTGGATCAAGATGCGGATCCAGGAATTTTTTTGAAGAATTTTTCAATTTTGTGAGATAGGGCACCCTGCTTAGCAGAGGTTTGTTCTCTCTAGTCATTAAGAGTCTGACGACTTGATATTTTGAACACCCTGAAAGGCTGCCATGACTGAAAATAGGTTGAGAAACACTGATGTATATTAAATAAAACAATTTGATGATAGGAAGGCAGGCAATATTGAGGAACGCAGATTCACAGATTTGTACCTGAAATCTGCTCTCCTAACCCTCCAGATTTCATTGATCCCCTCCTGCGGCTCCAGACAGACACAAGTCTGTTTGTCGCCTCAGCTGCCAATCAGATGCTCGCCCAGGTTCTGCTCTTCTTTCAGCCTGCCTCAGCTGAATGTAACGGTGCGGATAAGAGAGATGACGGGAGGGCACAGACCTCCATCCACAGTGATGTTGTCATGGCAATCTTGGAGCACCTCAGGGAGTCCCTGGTTCCCAATGAAAGGACACAAATCCATCAGAGTCTGCAGACCCTGAAACTGTTGGCCCTGCTCCTGGCGCAGGCTGGGCCTCCTCTGCGGGACACGCTGCTCCGGACGGTAGCAGACTCTCTGCAGAAAGTGGTGGCGGCAGGCTGCAGTCAGCTCACGCTGCCTCTGATGGACGTGATTCTGGCTGCACACAGGTAGTCTGACTCTTCCACGTGAAGAGCCGTCAAGTAAAACAACATGAATGCAGCCAAAAACTACTAATTAATTACATAAATACAGTTAATACAAAATGCCTATAACACTCAAATTAATATAATCGTCACTTTTTTGTTAATCATCGCTGATCACCAACCCAATGGGAAGCAAAGTATTTAATCAAAATTAAGAGACTTGTCCAGGGTGTACCCCGCATTCTCCCCAAGATAGTGAGATAGGCACCAGCTCCCCCGCGACCCCTAACGGGATTAGCGGTCGAAAATGAATGAATGAATGAAGAGGGAGCCCCTCTGACACTCACCACAGGTAACAGGCCTCATTATACGCGTCTGGGAAACACAGTATCTCGTACATCTGTTAGTGTCTGTTACAGAAGTGAAACCTTCATCTCGAGGGAAACAGCTTGATCTCACTGTGTAAAGGATGCTTGGAGCTCAGTAAAGTAAGCTCATTCAAAATAATTCAGTTCAGGGCTGGGCCATATACAGTATACTATATATATCCTTATCATGTTATGAGAATATATATTTTGGATAATGGGAGGCTTCATTACAGTAAAATTAGGTCATTTTTTTAACATATCAGCGTTTTCTGTCTGTTTTAATATTTGCTTTCATGTACTTTGTTCATCATTTCACTTTATTGATTATTATTTATTAAAAATCCCAGTGTCTGAATATTTTTTCCTTTTAGTCATCACTACAATATTGTTACAGAATTGATACCAACGGAGCTGTTTAATCACTACTACTATTGTAAAATTAGATTTTGTTACCTATATTATGAAGAGCTTTTGAGGTGAGATGTTGTGATATATATTGTATATCATGATACAATAATTTGACAGTTTAATTAAAGCCTCATGTTTTATGTTGTAAGGCCTAAATCTATGAATAATATAAGAATTCATTAAATAATAATAAGATGGAGTGCGCACCAGTTGACATCTTTACATTTTAGTATTTATGCTGGTTTTCGTGGTGGACTGGATAACTTTGTAAAAACAAGTTCATATCTAAGTTACAGCAATAGTTAAGGGACCCTGCATCGATTTTCCCCAAATGTTACACAAACAAGAGCAACTGCCTTGGAAATTTGTGAGAAATCTGCCGTAGAACTACCCCTTGTGTGTATAATCGGTGGGTTCATTGTTAAAAAATGTCCATGTTTGTCCTCTGTAGCTCCATCCCAGACCAGCGTGTCAGCCGTCTGCTGTCATCCATGTTGACCACCGACAGACCCTCTGAGCTCCTTCGCGCTGCAGCTGCCTTCGTCTACCGAGGTCATCAGTAAGCATCTGTTCACACTCTCATCAGCATCACCAGTGCAAGATCAGTCTGTAGACATTTTCCTACATCAAGTAGAGGAAGAAATCCTGTCTAAATTTACCAGTTCATGTTGGTGCCCTTTTCTTCTTTTCCTATTTGTCTCCAGCGATGGTGTCCACACAGCACAGGCTGTGAGAATACTACTGCTGCCCCTGCACATTTTAACCGGTCAGACTCTACTGGAAGCCGCTGGTAAAATACACAGATATGCAGTAAAAAAAAAAACAAACAAACAAAAAAACTTGTTTATCTTCATTACTAAATGCATTTTTGCACATGCAGAGGATGATCATCAGATCTCAATGATAGAGCAGCTGAAGAGTAAAACCTCCTGCAGCTCGGCGATCTGTGTCAGTCTGACAAACATGCCACAGGTCGTGCTCAAGGTGAGCCTTAAAGCACAACACTTTATTTGTTGACTTTTTTAATGTTAAGTACATTAACATCACCCTCTCTCTCACTTTTCCCCTCAGCCTCCTGCCGTCCTCCCCTGTGCTCCAGATTCGGTCGTCGCTGCAGTTTTGTCACTTCTGAGGATCTGCGGCGGTGTCTCTTCATCTCCTGCTTGTGGAGAGGTTTGCAGGAACGTAATCGGCAGTGGCAAAGTTCAGAAATGTGCTCTCGAAACTCTCACAGCTCTCTGCAGCACCCCGGGTAAATCTCTGTGTGTGTATTGGAAAAAAATGTTTCCTTTCCTGATCAATTTAACTTAACAGCAAGATGCTCATAAATATTTTTTTTTTTATTAAGAAGTAGACAAATTTGTTCAGGTGTTTAAAAGAATGAAACACAGCAAATATATGTAAGTTAATCTCAACAACATGGTTCTCCAATGAAATAGAAGAAAACAAGAAAAATAGATATCTTAATCAATGCTGCAGTATGTGAACATTATTATGTGTAAGTGTGTTCCAGGTTGAAACATTGAATATTAATCTTCCTCCTTTTGTGTTTCAGGAGCGAAGGAGAAGATCTGTGATGTGTTATCTGTTCTGATACTTTATCTGGATAACCCGGATTGCGACCCAACAGTAAGTTGTGTTTTTTTCTGCCACTGCCGTGACTCAGAGGAAGACACCATCTCTCCTTACATGTTTAAAGATATTTGAAGAAGACTGTCAAAAAGAAAGCTTTAATACTTAATAACATAAGATAAAGTTTTAAGAATGAAGTCATAATATTATGAGAATATGTAACATTTTGGTTAAATAGCGTTTTATTGCAGTTGTAGTGCTTTTCAAAACTTAAACTCCACACATTCAATTTACTACTGACACATTTTGATATTCTTTCAAGTTTAAGACTTAAATATTTTAAAGTGGAACAGTGCAGTGAACTACTTCTAACAATTAACCACTAATGACTAAAAGTAACTGCTTTTTAGTTTGTTAAATATAAAGTTGAAGTCATGTGCTGATGTGTGGAGGCTACATGACCACTGAGCATGAATAGAACTGCGATCTGCTTACAATGACAGTGTGTAATGTGTTATCGGTGCAGATTAACCAGGCCAAGCTGATTGTGGTATTGTTTCATTTTTTACCGTTCATAGAAGCAGTGAAATAATCAGTTGATTTATCACAATCGTCAGTAGTATATACATATGAATGTGATTAAACTGAGTGTGGTTACATGCCAGACTGTAGGCTCTTAATGGCTTCTCCACAGTTGCACTTCCATATTTGATTCCACAATGAGTTGGTGTCTGATCCTCTGTAAATCTGATTTGTGAATTGTTGCTTATGCAGTGATGTTTTCCATCATTGAAATGTTTGTTAGGTACTCCACAAGTCCTACCAGGCCTTAGTAAAGTGGGCGACTGTATGCGCAGACCCCTCCTTCATAACAGACCAGCTCAGACAAGGTATTCACCAGCAACGCTGTCATTACAGCCTACAAATACCCTCCTGTGTGATGAATCTGTGCTCTGCCATTGCTGTTTTTCCATCAGATCTTGCTGCCGTGGTGAGTAAGCGTGTGTGTGACATGCGCTGGGAGGTGAGAGACTCGACAGTGGAGTTTCTGGGACGCCTGGCAGGCGAGTGTGTCTTCCCGAAGGAGGACTGTTACGTGTCAGAGGCTCTGCTGGATGGCTGCCGTACCACTTCCCTCCTGAGGGAGGCGCTTCAAGACACAGAGAGTTATGTGAGGGCCAGTGCCATATCTGCGATGGCAAGGACAATGGCGCAGAGCTGGCAGCAGGGGGCAGCACCCAGCGAGGAGGAGGTAGGCTGAAACCGTTTTACATTTGAAATCTGAAGATGAAGTCATTAATGACACTAGAAGGAAGAAGTGTTGAAGGGTATTTTATTAGAGTTTGGGTCAAGATCATTCTTACAGAAACCTCAGTGAGTGGGATTATTTTGGATTACTGTGTTTTATGTGTTTTTGGCTCATCCAACTTTCCACATGTACGGTTTTATTACAGACCACTTGTTTTTCCCAATATTCTTCCCAGGAAATCAGCCTTCCCTTGTGTCAGTTTTTTAGAAACTTTGTCAAGTCCACTGCTGAGCGTCCTCAGCAAACTTTTTGTGCCGATAGTCTTGAGAGTAGCGCTACGGCAAATGTCTAAATGTTCACCTTTTGAAAATTCGTATCAAATCAACTGTACTTGCTGTGACTTAGCAACATTCCTCAAAATGTAGGGCCTTGTGCTGAAAATGTAATGTGCTCTGACATGGCAAGATTCAGAAATCCATCGCTGTCTTTCTTAAAAACTATAAAATGTCTACGACCTATCTCCTCCTCAATTGATACTAAAATTTTCCAGATGGCGTCTTCAGACTGTCCTTCATTAACGATAGAGCCGGATTTTTGAATTAAGTAATTTAGCCAACAGTGCATCAATATGTTTGGCTGTAAAAAGAGCAAAAAACAGGCACTGCAGATTCTTAATAAATAAATCACAAACGTTCAGGGGGGGGAAAAAATTGAAACATTTTGATATTATGGTAGATGACGTGTGATAAATTTCAGAATTTTGCCAGAAAATTCAATTTGACACCATTTGAAAGTCTACCCTCACGTAAACTAGCTTCATTGGGGTCAAAGGTTGTCCAAATGAAGTACACACATTCTCAGAGTTCTGTCCTGATTAGTGAATTTTCTACACTAGTTTAAAATTTTTCCTTTTCATACAGCCCTGCTGATTGTCTCAGTGATAGTGTGAAGCAGCTTGTTTGTCACTCTGCAGGCAGCTCAGCGACATCATGACCATCCCTCGGTGTCTAAATGTTTAATTACGTAACTGTTCAGTACCTTTAACGATTGTGACAAACTGTTAACTTGACTCATGTCCCTGCAGACTGAAATAGTGAAGCAGCTGCTGGGGATTCTCTCCCAGGACACAGAGGGATTCCCCAGGCGAGCTGTCGTACGATACTTCATCGCCTGGTTCTCCTCACGCCCCTCACACCCGTCGTCCACCTCCCTCCTGATGCAGTGTGTCCGCGCCGTCCTCTCTCAAGGCAGCGCAGATCTGGACTGGGAGGTCAAGGTTCACACCCTGGAGCTGGCTGAGCAGCTCCTGGACCAAGCCTTTAAAAGCCACTGGAGTTGCCCACAACATACCCTGCGTCACCCCTACGGTGTGGTTTCCAAGCAGTTGTACACACTTCACGCTCACACTGGCTCTCGCTCAGAGGGGCTGGAGCCAGATTTGGTGGCAGCATTGAATAATGTGGTCGAACAGGGGGTTATCTCCGTGTTGCTGAGTGGTCTGGTCGACTGTGATAGACCTGTAGGTCTGAAGGCATGTGGACTGCTGATAACGCTCAGAGAGGCAGTCTGCCCTTTGTCCCGAGGGTGGCCAGATGCTGCCGGGGTGTCCTGTGAGCTTCCTGACTGGGGCTGGGGGCTGGAGATCAGACAGCTGCTGGACACAATGAGGTGTACCGGGGCCGAGGAGGCCGACATCGCGACACAAGGAGCTCTCGGTGGAGGAGATGCTTCTGAAGAGTGTGGTGACACTGAGACTGTTGACGTGTGCGAGGTGTTGAAATCTCTGGGTTTAGATGAGAAGCTGGACATCCTGACTCAAAGCAGCGACCACATCCACAACTCGCCTCTGTCTCTGCTGCAGGACATACTGACAGCGAGTAGTGCTGACACTCGTCCTGACACAAAGCCAGGCCAGGAGGTCATAGTGGACTGCTACTGACACACACACGCACACGTACACTCTCTCTCTGCACTCACAGTACATTTGCCTCCTTGTTGTAACTGCAACATACTACACTGTTATGCAGGGCATTCTCGCTGTAATGCATCACTGTTAACAACCTAATAATGTCTAATATCAATCACTGAGTGAAAAAAGTACTTTTACTTTGACACTTAGGTTGCATTTTTTAGATTTTTGCACTGCATTCAGAATTTTGAGTGCAGCATTTAAAATGAAGTATCTTTGTAATATGACGTTGTTACCTTTTTGTAAGATTTGAATAGAGATTGATACAATAAGTGAAAAGGTGTCACCATATATATATATCAAAACTGTGTTGTAGAATCTCAAATATAAAATAACTGGAATACTGATTTTACCAGCTTTGAAATTATTATTTACCAAAAGAAAGGTTCATTATCAGAGCTTTAGCTCTGTAACAGTCAGGTCAAATAGAGATATGAAGCTGCTCTTCGTGTGTTTTATTGACGGTATTAATTACACCAGTGTTTTCCTGCGATTTCATCTCAACATGCGAAGCCAACATGACTTTTGGATCTTTTCTCTCAGTAGTGTCCTTGGGGGTAAGAATAAAGTAAAGTTTATATTATATTTGTATGGTTCCACACACAGTTGTGTTGTATATTGTTAGGACTCTTTATCTTTGGATTAAAGTACTGGCTAAATGAATGTCATGTACGAGGAATATAGACACAACAATATTATAAACTGCACCCCTGCAACAGTTTCTGCCCTGCTTTGGTCACTCCAGTCAAAACAAGTCCAGTTGTTTTAATTTTGTAAATGTTTCCATCAAAACAGTGAGCCTGTGAATCTTTGTTTTACCTCAGCAAAGACTTGGTGAAACACTCCAGATCTCTTTTCTTGGTTATTCTCTCGAGTCCCTTGTCTCTTTCCTGCTTTCTGCTGTCACTGATTTCCCTTGTGGAAATGCTTCATTAAAGCCCCAGAGTGTAAACGGAGAGACCAGTCGCCGATTGCACGTGTCCACACAACCCCCAGCTCGGTCACATGGAAGAATGGGGGCACACGCGCACACAAAACTCTCCTCATTAACTAATGAGCAGGCTGTCAATGGCTGCCCCCCCCTGCCCACAACACGTACCGATTATCTCATCCTGCCATCACGCTGCTGTGCTCTCTCCTTCTTCATGAAGTGAAGCTATTTTGAAGACAGTATCACTCTTTTCAGCATGGAAGCGGTGGCCCTTTTCTCTTTCACAGCGTCTGAGGCGGACGAGATCAGTTTTCAGAAAGGCGACATTATCAAGGTGAGTGTGCAGATGCTTCTAGTGATGGGTTTAAATTATTCTAATTTGCAAAGCTGACAAAAGTCCTGCCTGTTTTTGCAGTTAACCAACATTGAACAATGTTAGGTTACTATTTGTTCTCCATTTTAATTATTCAGGAGAGAGGAAAAAGGTCAGGAAATGACAACTCTTGCTACTTGGGAAGGGAATCGGGTGAAAAGGGGTTTTGTATATGAATGCTGACAATTGAGGCAATACTTTAGTGAACTGTAGTTTCCACATTATTTCGACTCCATAAAGAAAGTATTTGAAATAAATGTAAAATCAATAAAAACTTGGTCACTCAACAAAAAAAGATTGCACGTTGAGATAGTGAGAATAATTGTGCATGTGTTCTTACAGGTGACAGAAATGGATGATGATTCTTGCTGGGTCACAGCAGAGATAGAGGGGAAGCGTGGCTATGTGCCAGAAAACTACATCTCCCTTCTTCCTTTTCCGTAAAAACATTTTCTCCACATATTTTTATACTTATGAAAAATTGATTTAGAATAGAAAACATATTAAGTACCAAATGAAAGTGCTTCCAAAACCTTTTGACTGGTATATTTGTGTTAAGGAAATGTCTACTTTTTAGCCCTTTTAAGATTTTTAGTCAAAAAGGGATTTTTCTCGTTCAGCTTTTTGACTTGAATGAATTTTGATGCCGATTTCACAAGACAAAAATAAAATTAATTTAAAGTCTGAAAAAATAAGCCAAATAAATGTAATGAGAAATTATGAGCCCTCCACATTTAGAACCACTGATTTATTTAACAGAGAAGTTTATTATTTTTCATTCATGTTTGTGCACTTTAAACATGAAATTTTATTTATTTATTTATGCAAATGATCAGCTTAAGAGCAGAGTGTGATTCACATGCGTGTGTGCATGCTTGTAGGTGGTTTGCAGGACGGGTGTCCAGACTTGAAGCTGAAAAGCGTCTGTGCTGGCAGGACCCTGGTGTGTTCCTGGTGAGGGAGAGCGAATCAGCTCCTGGAGAGTTCTCCGTCTCTGTAAGGTCAGTAAATGCACCACACAAGTAAAACGCGCAGACAGAAAGGTCATACGAGTCTGACCGGCTCCATGCTGCAGGCTGACATTCCTCTGCTCTCCTTTCCCACAATGTAATGTTAGGAAGTTGCAAAATGTGCTGCAGCAGTTCATGCGATGTCAGTTAACACCATGCTGATAGAATATACTGTAAACTCCTGCAGTATCTCCTCAAATGAGCTGGAGAAAACAAGTTACAGCATCCACGTGTCTTTGAGTGCATAAGGTCAGACCATTTAAATATGTTCTACGCAAATTGGTCACACTAAAAATGTAACTGACTGTTAGTGTGTGTGTGTGTGTGTGTGTGTGTGTGTGTGGGAAGAGGTGTAATTTGGGTCACCAACGTAGCGCGGGCCACATTTAATCGCTGAAGGTAAGTTAAATGTGTTCAATAATGAAGAGCATTACATAACACCACTCAGTCCTTAATAAAGCACAGGTGCATTATGTAAAGGACACATGCTGCAGACAAGCGTGCACCGTACATGATGTTACATGTTTTTAGGCACAACATCTGCCTGCCCTCGAGAGCCGACAGTGCTCAGGATGCTCAACAGGGAGGGACAATGGGCAAGAAGAGTTCAGCAGAATCGCAAGACGTGATTCATAATGACTCCTCAAAGGAAACGTGCTCAAATCTCAGCACATTCACAGTTCGTCAGGGTGGAATCCTGTGCAAACCGCAACCATGCATTTTATGAGGCTAATGAACTTCTGCTGAACTGACCCGCTCATTATTCCTGTCTGCCTCTATAACATATGACAAATACATATTACTCATGTCCTAATTTCTTAGCGCGAGCTAACCGTCAACATATTTTAATGCATTTTCAATGAAGCCACAATGAAAGAATCGCAGCCTTTCGATCGCCTCACATGCACAAAGGAAGTGAATTTTATGAAAATATACCAGGAACACCTCAAAAAATCAAAAACAACCATTATGTGTGTGTGGGTTTTTTTTTTTTTTTAAAAAATGTATATACAGTATTTATCTGCGTCTTTTGCACAGTTACTGTGCTAAAGTTGCTATTTGATTGATGTCTAGCTGTTATTTCCTGTAAATATATAAAAATATAAAGTGTTCCCATATTATATAATACCTGTAGAAAACTTATTCTGATAAGTTCTGAATATAATATATAATATAATATAATATTCTGAATATTTTTTGTTCGTAGAAAATTTACAGTCTGTAATTAAAGCATGTTTTGGACTGGGGGGGGAAACGAGCACAGAAACAGGGAGAACCTGTTACCAGCCACAATGGCATCAAACTCAACACTTTCGTGTTAAGACAGCCGTGTTGCCTTAGCATACTACACTAAAAAAAAGCCTTCGTGAGCGAGCCATCACCATCCTTTTAGATTAATGAAGTAATGAGTGTGTGAGGGTCAGGCTTATTAACCAATTACACATCTAATATGTTTGTTCCAGTTTTGACAAAATACCCACAATTCCCACAATACAAAAGCAACAAAAACAAAGACATCTTTGTACAAACTGGAAAAGTTGGCTGAAGCTGCAGCTCTTCACACCTCACACACACTCACAATATAAGAGAGGTTCACTGCAAAAAGTCCAGAATGAGAATCATGGTTAATAAAAGGTGTATTTTAACATTTTAGTATATAGGCTACAGGAATAGCAAATAATTATTGTTTATTATGGATTATAAAGCATATTTCCTCATAAACAGATTGTTTGATATATAGTAGCAGTGAAACAAAATTTATCAGTAACTATTTTGATAATTATATATATATATTGTTTGTTTCTCCAGCCTCAGATCTTCTCATATTTTCTGCTTATATCTCAATAAACATTCTAGGTTTTTAGTAATATTTAGTTTAAAAAATATCAGCTGTTTAATCAGTAATGAAAACATTCAGCTTCACTTAACAAAATGGCCATGTAATGTTTTGTCAGTTATTGTTTTGAAATCATTTTTGTAAATATAGAGAACCCCAAACATATTCAACGTACTCTAGAGAGAATTAGCAAATTGTCTCATTTGAGGAGCTGTAATTGGCAAATGTTTAATGATATGAGCTGCTGTAAACATGATACATTGCCACACACCTTCTGACAGTGTTCCTGAGGAATCCTAGTCCATCTCTGTTAGGTCATGGCCTCCAGTACACTAAAATTCTTTGGTTTACAAGCCTCAACCCTGCAAACACCTTCAGATCCAACTAGAGATTATCTATGCGATTTAAGTCAGGCGATGTTGATGGGCACTCTAGAATCTTTCAGGACTTCTTCTTAAAGGTCCAATGGTGCCCAAGCTTCAGCATCCTCACTGACTGCATGATGTTTTCTCCTAGGATTTCCTGACACTTGACAGAATCCATCCTTGCCTCCGATCGCTGCAGGTTTCCATTGCCAGAGGAAGCAAAGCTGTCTCAGGGCATCTGCGAGCCAGAGCCATGCTTCACTGTATGGAGGGTGGTCAATCCTCCTCCTGCAGACATACTACTGATCCATAGGCCTGAAAAGTTCCAGTTTTGTTTCATTGCTCCACAGAACAAAATGCCTTTGGTTTATATACATATTTCTTAGCATATTGCAGCTGACGTTTCTCATGCTTTTGGGTCAGTAGTGATGTATATCTTAGAGTTTGGGCATGGAGATCTTCAGCATTTAGTACACACCATACGTATAAGTCTCCTTGCAGGTCTCTTGCAGTCACTCGAGGGTTCCTGCCTCCTCAGGAACCTGGTGGCACCCATTGATAGCTTTCTCTTTCTGCCATGTCCAGCTAGTGTCCTTTATCTTTGAACCTGTGAACTATGCTTCCAACGGTACGTCCAGGAACATTCAGTGCCTTTGTTGTATGGTTGTATCCTTGTCCATTTGTGCATGGCAATGAGCTCTTAACTTTTTCGGCAGTTCCTTTGACTGGGCCACATTTCAAACATGCAACCAAACATCACCGTCAGCAAAACCCTCGCCTGTCCAAGTATTTGATGTGTTCTATCTCAAGCATGCATAATGCAACCAATGAATCCCTAGATTCTCATCAAGGTTTGCTTGAGACAACACCTGATTGGAAAATGTGAGAGATTATTAGGGATTCCATTCGACCATTTAAAGTGGCATTTCGTGTTGAATTTGGAGAAACCGCTTGTAAAGTTGTGTGGAGTTATTTAAATTGCTCCTTTGATTTGTTTATTGCATACAGCTGAAAGTTTGTAAATTTTGGCAGTGGGGTTTGAATAATCTTGAGGGCAACTATGAACTTTTTTGTTTCTTTATTTTATTTTGGATTTTAGTGACCTTCCCTGCTGGGAACTCTTCAAGCAGCTCAGAGCAGACTGATTTGTGTTTACTCGTTTGAGTGTGACATGTTGAGATGTATGCCATACCTCCCGTAATGATTTTGCAGACACACCCACCAGAGGACTGCTGTCACATTCCCCACACTGACGGATGCTTGCATGTAATGCTATACAAAGAAAACAGGCAGAGGAATGAGGAATAACACCTCTCTCCTCTTCACACAAGTGCTGGAGGAAAGGAAGGAGCGTGCATGCCTCTGTTCCTCCCCTCACTTCTCACTCTTATTTAGCAGCTACGGGGACAGGGTGGAGCACTTCCGGGTGCTGGAGGGGGGCGGCCAGTACTGCATCTGGGACGAGTCGTTCTGCTCCCTCAACCGGCTGGTGGACTTCTACAGAACCCACAGCATCGCCGTGGAGGAAGTGGTCCGCCTCAGGGACCCTCGCTCATCCCCTCGCCAGATGGCCCATCCTGGACGCAACCCGTACCCCAACCCGTATAAAAGTTACTCTCAAGAGTCCCTCCACACGGCCCACTTCCGCTCCCCGCGTCTGCTTGAACCAGTACGACCACTCATGACGTCCTCATTACACCTGTCACCCTGACATTCGGCCTGTCCGATGTCACGTCTTTGCTCTTTCTCTGTGTAGGAACCTCGCCTGGCTCGCGCCCTCTGTGACTACACCCCTCCGCAGACAGCGCGCCTGCGCTTCCTGCCTGGTGACGTCATCGACGTGCTGGACTGCGCGAGCTCGCGGACCTGGAGAGAGCGCTGTCGAGGCCGCCGCACCACTGAGACCATATCAAATCAAAGGCCATCATGGCCGCATCACTGACTCTCAGTTTGTAATGTCTCACCTTTCCTATCCAGTGACTGAACTGCTTATGAAACAATTCCAATAACTGATGTGTCCATCCACAGAAGGGCCTCAAAACTGTTTTTGTACAAAGAACATGAAGTTACTTTTACTTTAGGGATTCCTGTGTTTTCTCTGTTGTCCTGATGCGTCAACTAATAGTGAAAATTTAAATCCAAATCTGAAGACCACAATCCAATCACAAACACTTAAACCTGGAGTGCAGGACTGCATTTTAATACAAATAATTGTTCACTGCTTTCAAGCCGCTCCTTCTCAGTTTAGCCATGGTCTGTGGCGATTAGATTTTGCTGAAAAAGAGGAATGAGGGGAATTAAAGGAGGTGATATCTGTCATTCTGCTGCAGTGATTTTATTTGAGTGTGACGATGTCACAAGGGTGTAATGCTAAATCGGTGCAGAGCTCTTTTAAGATCTGAAGTTTTCAGCGGTTAAATTATTTCAGTCTGTTCAAGTATCAAGCAAAAATACCAAGTATTTGCTGTCCCCAGCAGCTCACATTTGAGGATTCAAATGTCTTTCTTAAATAATTAATACCTTTGGATTTTTGACTGTTAGTCATACACAATAGTAAGTGTCATTATTTTTGTCACATTTCACAGATTAGAAAATCACTGACAGATTAATGGAAAATGAATATTAATGTTGCAGCCCTATGTGAGCTGTCTTTCGACCTGTGTTTTCCTCGTGGCGTGCAGTGAACATATGTGTTTGTTAAAAGTGATATTTGACTTTCTGTTCTTGTTGTTTTGAGCCTCCTCTTAAGTAAGCAAACTGTACAGAAGCCAAATAAAGACTAAAGATCTAGTTAGAAATGCTGAGTGTTTTCATATGTGGACTCAACACGGAGCTTTGATGCACATATCTTTATTTATACTTTTACTTATCTTTATTTGAGATATCAGAAGAAAATAAACATTTGATGGGGCACATCGTCAGGATAATTTTTTTTTATGACAGACATAAGGAACATCTGTTCAACAAAACCCTTTTAAGTAAAAAAAAAAAAAAGGTGCCATATTCAGATTGATACAACAACTTTCAAACCAGTGAACCAGAAAATGGAAAAGAAAAAAGAGAAATTGTGAAATTCTGATAGCTAAATAGTGCTAAATAACACTAGAACTTGACCTGACACATAAATACAACTATATAATTACCATGCAAATACAGAATTTTAAAAAAATGGGCTCATGCACAGAGACATACTGTCATCACATAAACGTATTTTCACTATATACAGTATCCTTATTACTGTATATTTTGTAACTTTTAAATTCAAAATGTCTGATATTATTTAGGTCATATCAATATGGTCAATATTTAAGGTTACACCAAAGAGGAGGGGGCAGGTTCAGGAAAAAACAAGATCCTTTGGTCAGCAGTAAAACAATAATAATAACATGATAACATGAAAACATAACAGACTGATGACACTGAACATAGTCTGAGCTGCTCACGATTTCAAAACATTGTGAGATGAGGTTTTTACAAAACCTTTTGCGCTGAAAATTAAAAAAGAGTCTGTCATGCTATGATTATTTATTATAAGTTAGATATGAATGTGGATGCAGAATAAATCAATGCTGAACATATTCTTGATAATACATTTAGCGGTTCTCAAGCTATCTTCTAGTTTGACATAGAATTTCTTTTACAGCACTTGAAGCCACATCTGCATGATTCACTTAAAACTCTCCATTGATTTCAAAGGATTTGTTTAAAGTTAGAAAAGAAATCACAGTTCATTCCCACGCTTTGTTAGGTCTGGAGAAATCAGTCGCTGTTTGGCAGGCAGAGTCTGAAGTTCCTATCAGGAGACTGGCAGGATATCAGCAGGCAGGATGTGAATTCCTCCACTCAGGCGAAGTATGCATAAAGGAAGATGTTAATGCTCACCAGCAGGAGTGCATTCACACAGCAGAACCTGGACCAGAACACACTCTCTCGAACACGGGGGGCTGGAGCCTCCTCTGATCGCCGCACTGCTGAGATACACAGTCCTGCTCCCTGACCACATTTCACCCGCCGTGACGGCTCCGAGCCTGCAGCATCACACACCCACACACACACACACACACACACACACACACACAGCAGACACAGGAAGTTACTCATACAGTACTTACATACAGCAGTTTGTCACATGGTGTCTGGTTTTGTTCCAAGGTGGTGTGAATGTTCAGACTCTTACCCTGAGAGCTACGGTGGCTGATAGAGGACACTTTCTGGAGAGGAATCTCTCTTTGTGGCTCTTCAGAAAGAGTCCACCAGGTCAGATTGCACACCTAGGAGAGTAGAAACTGTAAATTTATCCAAGTTGTATCTATTGAGTCCAACTCCTTTGCAGGGTGTAGGGTACTAAATGTAAAGAACTTG
Organism: Mola mola; assembly: GCA_001698575.1. Lineage (NCBI taxonomy): Eukaryota > Metazoa > Chordata > Actinopteri > Tetraodontiformes > Molidae > Mola > Mola mola. Next base: position 13,156,294 of record KV751317.1, read on the forward strand.
AAAATATTCCTATAAAAGTAAATGTTCAACATTTACTTTACTTTTATAGAGAGCTATGTCAGCATCTTCGGATAAAGGTGGGGACACCCTGGACAAGTCGTCAGTTCATCGCAGGGCTGACATATAGAGACAAACAACCATCCACACTCAAATTCCCACCTACGGGCAATTTTAGAGTGACCAATTAACTTAACCTCCAGTGAACAGTTTTGTCAAAAACTCCACTACCCTCTCTCCTACACACTTCCATACCTCTACCGTTTTGTCATCAGAACCAACTGCATTTCCATTCTTCATCCTCTTTCAAAGCTTTTCTCATCTCACCTTTACTAATCTTTCTAACTTCCTGTTCCACAGTTTCCACCTCCTCCACCCTTCTTTCCCTTTCATTTTCTTTATTGATCAGCTCGTCAAAGTACTCCTTCCATCTTCTCAGCACACTCTCCTCACTTGTTGGTACTGTGATTCACAGGTTTGATTTGGCTCATTTTTTACGCCGGATGCCCCTCCTTACGCAACCCTCACCCTTTACCCGGGCTTGGGACTGGCACTGGAAATACACTGGTTTGTGGCCCCTAGTGGCTGGGTTTTGTTCCACCGCTTTATATAATGTAGTAGTGAGATATAACAGATTAATTATCATCATTTAGAGGTCCTGGTATTGGGATTCAGCGACATTCACATAGAGACAGACCTAGATGGGTTTTTTAACGGAAACCCACATCATATAATACCTGTTCCTTTACATCCTCTTCTTTTATTTATAACATGTTCAGTAGATAACATTGCAGGTATATGAAATACTTACATAGGCTGACTATACAGCTTTGTTTCTGCGTACACACCTGGTCGTGGGTGGGCGGTGGCGTGAGCAGCGAAACCACACCAACCACGATAGCACTGAGGGCACAGAGCAGTATGGCGAAATGGAGATAGTGGACGCTGCGCAGCACTGCAGGGGCCGAGTCGACAACGCCACATCTGGGAGGCGGGAAGGCAAACTCCAGCACCATCCTACACACGCCCACCACCAAACCCACCATCAGGCCCCAGAAGGCACCCTGAGTGCACACAAGCACAATCTGGTTACTTTGCATTCCTCCCTGTGAGGTCAT
>KV751317.1:13162748-13185054 GCA_001698575.1 Mola mola
GACAGGTGTGTGCTGGAGAACTGCTCTTGGGGTTTATTTCCCCCACATGAAGACGCTTTCCCAGCGGAGGATCTGTCGTTCAGCACCCGGACGCGGAATGCAGCCTTCTGACGGGCCACAATCTTTGGAGCTTTGACCCGTCGGACCGACACGTGGAAAGTGAGTGAAAGTACTTCGTTGTTTGTCGCCCGGTGGGTTTGTTGAAGCCATGGCGCTGTCTCAGATCCAGTGTCTGAACGAGCACCACGTCAACTGGCGCGTGAACGAGAGCAAGCCGGAGTTCTTCTACAGCGAGGACCAGCGGCTGGCGCTCGAGGCCCTCGTCACCAAGGGCCGCGACGCTTTCATGGACTACATCCACAAGTCTGGCGTCCGAGACTTCCTCTCGGAACCGGAGCTGGAGCGGATTGCACAGAGAGCCGAGGCCTACCGGCCCGGACACGAGCATCTTCAGAGGCCAGAGACGCCAGGGCCCGGGAACACCACGCCGGGATCCGGGGAAGAGGCCGGGGACGGTGATGTGTCACTCCAGTACTGGCCAGACCGGTCTGAGGCCTCAGTGGCTGAACTGGACCTCGGCTGGCCCGAGGCCATCTCCTATCGAGGGGTCACGCGGGTCACCGTCTACACCCAACCCCCGGTGGACGGGCAAACTCACATCAAGGAGGTGGTGCGCAAGAGCATAGCAGCGGCGCAGAAGGTAGGCAGTGAAGAAGATGATGGTGGTGACCGTGTTACAACACAGAGACTCATGAGAGTCAGCCGATCAACGCCAAATCAATCAGAAACAGTAACAGAAAAAACGTTACCGCCATGAGAAAACCCATGACAGACGGATAGGCAGCCTACACAAACAAACAAACAGACTATCCTATACAGTACACACAACACCATAAATAACACACAGACATACTCTGTTGTGTATATACTCCTTGATAAAAGAAATAGTTATTGATTCAATCAGGACTGAATGTTGACACAGGAGCTTTTCTTTTATCAAGAAGTGTTGTAGGTAGCTGGAGAATTTAATATATGTTAAGATGTTTATGGTGCGGTCCGTACATTTGTCAATATTGTATTTAAGTATTTTGGTGATCATTTCACAGATTTTTAGTGTCAGGTTTTGAAGTTTTTCTCAGTTTGAGAATCTGGTATCTTTCTATTTGACATACGTTCAGGGTGAATTTATTCTGATGTTTTCCAACCGTCAGCACCGTCTCCCTTTTTGTCTGACGTGTTCCGCAGACACACACAGGCACACAGCAAAAGTTTCAATGATGCAAGTTTGATCTTGACGCGCCAGTGGAAAGAAAAAAATGATCGTACGTCACAGCAGACACATGCCAGCACCCTGTAGATAACTTTTACCTCAGACATGCATGAAGGCTGCACTTGCAGGAATAGGAGTAATCGTAGGAGGAGTCCTGTGGTGCTCCAAACCAAAAAAAAGACTAAAAGAAAAAAAAAATTTCACTGCTTGGAATGAACTGTTGAGCCAGCACAATCAGGATGTAACTTTTGTTTCCCCGAAGACTTCTCTTTAATGAACTCAGCTGACAAAAAACAAAACAAATTTCAGTGTATAGAGATATAATGACAATTCATTTGAAATCAGTGGTAAAGTATTCTAGCCTCAAGGCTTGCCAACAAGCTCATTTCCTATTTTAGTTTAACTGCATTTCTGCAGTTTTACAACATAAAACTTGCCCTGGTGAAGAGTGAATAGAATCGGCACTATGAAGTGTGCCATGCTGGCAATAGTATTGCTGTATTGTTGAAACCACCAAACATACACTGTTCAAAGTACTCCATGTGTCCAGCAGTTTCTGTATAAAACATATATGTATGATTTATTCAAGAAGAGTTAAACATATTCTTTGTTTTAGAAGTTTTCCTCTTGTTCTACAGTCTACATAAGTGGCCAGTTTCCCGTGAGGGTTTATTGGATGTGATATTGCTGATAAGAGCAGCTTAAATCAAACCAAGCCTCACATACCAGGAAACACTAACTCATTTGGGGTTTCCTTTGTGTGTGTGTGTATGCGTAGGTGATAGCTGTGGTGATGGATGAGTTTACAGACGTGGATATTTTTCGAGATCTGCTGGATGCAGCCTACAGACGCCGGGTTCCTGTGTACATAATTATTGACATGGCTGCAGTCCCCAGCTTTCTTTCCATGTGTGGCAGAGCTGATATGCACCGTGGACAGCTAAAGGTATGTGGAAGAGCTCCAGATCTAACATTTCAAAAAATATTTTCATTAAAGACATTATGTAATAACAAGTATATTACTATACAAGAGAAAATCGATCGCAATTTTGACATAGCTATGGCAAGTTTTGGCCTGCCGGCTATGGTAAGCTGCATGCAGCAACTAGTTTTTGGCCACAGACGGACTGACTGTCTTTGATATTCTGTGCGTCTGAGTCAAACCAGTCTAGGAAGTAACAGAAAATATGCAACAGTTAACAGGTTTTTTCACTTTAATTTAAGATTCTCTTTCATTTCTCCTCCCTCCTTGCCATTGCTTTAACCTCCAGGCTTCCCCTCCCCTACTGCTTCTTAATTTACCATCTCTGATGTTGTTATGAGCATTTACAACTGTGCTTAGTGTCTCTTGTGAGATTTCACACTGAACATTTACAAACAAGGTAGCGCTCTGCCTGGAACCACACCCTTACACAGGAGCAAAGACAAATAGAGCAGGGTGTGTCATACATACACGTATCTACATAGATAAAGCCCATGCTCTAACCTGTAGAGTCAATGAACTCAAAGTTGTATTGCTTGTTCAAATAAACAGAAACACTGTCTTTCCTCACCTTTATATTCCTTTTGTACACTAAAATGCTTCCTCTTATTGAAAGGAAAACCAACACTGCCGCTATTTCTCCCTTTACAATGAATTAATCCTTTGTGTGTAGAATCTACGTGTACGCTGCTGTGGAGGTGTGGAGTTCTTCACACGGTCGGCACAGAAAGTTTGTGGAGCACTGAGTCAGAAGTTTCTCCTTGTAGATGGAGACAGAGCCATCTCTGGTTCATACAGGTGAGCTTTCAAGATGGTTGAGTGTGAATGAGCACAGTGTTGCTTACACGTGTGTTTTAAATTGTTCACATGGTTTGAATATGAGAGATGCCAAGCATTTAGGTATCTCTCCGCTCGTTGTTTTGGCAGCCTGCAGCCTTACTGTTTCTTTTCAGTCACACACCTCCCTTTCAGTCTCAAGCTGAAGCGGACAGCTGCCTTCAGCCTTAAAACACAGCAGGCTGTCTGCTTGGTACCAAACAGCAGACAAACAGCAGTTTGCAGCGGATACTGTTTATCAAACGGGACAAACTCCAGATGAATCTAAATATTGCTCCATATTTGCTGGAATGTCTAAACACACCAACTTTGAACAACACACTGGTGCTAACAGAAGTGTAAACCCATATACCAGCATCGTTTAGGCATGCAGAACTTTATGTGCCAATGCTAATTTCTGAACACACACTTAGTCTACCAGCATTCTCATTGTCAATTTCTTACTTATCAATATACTTGCTCTCATACATCGTATCCCTTGTTAGAACAAAAGTTGTGTGGTCAAAAGGCAACATGTGATGCATGATGTAATTATACAAATGTCTAGTGGAATGATTAAACTGAAGTTGCAAAAGAGAAAAAATAGTTTACATAAGACAAAAATGAAAAGAGACGGATTTGCTTAAAAAAAACAACCTTGTAAGCACATTCGTGGGGGAGTCACTGCTAGGAATTTATGTCTTCATGTTTGTGTTATTTTAGCTTTACCTGGTCCTCGTCTCGTTTGGACCGAAACCTCATCACTGTGATCACAGGACAGGCGGTGGAGACCTTCGACCTGCAGTTTCAGGACCTTTACCTCATGTCCAGGGGTGTTTCTCTCAGCAAGGTTCCCATGGTGGATGAACCAGTCCCTGACCCGATCCCTCAGGCGCCTCCTGCTCCTGTGTCAACTGCTGTTGCTCGGAAGCTCATCAATCCAAAATATGCCCTTGTTGCCACAGGTACTCACATAAGTCCCACTTCCTCTGACCAAAATTCCAGCAACAAGAACTCCCAGATTCCCACTGGGCTAAAAATAACAAAAGCACGTCCCAAGTACATTGCTGAAGAGCCACCCTTACATCCGGCATTAGTCAATTTGGAGAAAGCATACCTGATCCCATACCTGCCCACCTGGCCAGAGCCAGACCCACCAAGTGATGTGATCGGCTTTATCAACATCAGGGATGAAAAGCGAGCCAATCAAGTTCACTTACAGAGGTCAGAGAGGTTCGAGGTGAGCCAGGCTATACGCTTCAGCTCACCACTGGCGCTGCAAACAAAGACTGAGGAACCTGCTTTTAAACGGGATGCTGATGCCGCAGAGGCAGCAGAAAATCCTCCTGGGAATACAAATACTGAGGCATCTACTCCGGTGAGTCCAACTAAAAAACAGCTTAAACAGAAAACACAGACAGCTCAGAATAGAGACCAGACCGATGCAACAGATTCCAGCGGGCCCCTTCTGCAGCCAAACGCACCTTCAACACAAGACACACAGGAGCCAGATGCACATGCTCCGACATCACCGCTGGGTGTTACTGCTGATTCAGAGCCAACAGACAATCCTCAGCAAACTCCAGAGACAAAAACTGCAGCACCTCCTGTTCCTAAACCGCGAACACTGCAGTTAGTCATAGAGCCCGCCTCCTCAGATCAGCCTGGCCAACCGCAGGTCACTCTGATGAAAATTGACCAATTGGAAAGTGCAGATGGCTTCAGCGAAAAGAAAATCCAGGAAGAGCCGGTGCAAAATCGTGGACGCCTAACATCAAAGGGCGATTGCAGGGACTCTGGGAGCAACGACGAGGGCAGCCAAGACAGCACCAAGGTCATATGTGACCTAGCAGCCAACGAAGATCCATCGAGCAACTCCACGGCCTCAGAAGAGGAGTATTTTGACTGTTCCGAGTCAAGAGACCCACTGGCCAACGGAGTGACAACAGGGTCAGGTCATGGCCATCGCCAAGGAGACGGGATCAACATGATGGCCCGCCTCTCTCAGAGCATGCTGGACCTGCGGGAACCCAGCCAGGATAGTGCCGTCCTCCTCCGCCAATCACAGCAGCTCCGAAGAAAAGCACACCCCTCCCCCCACAGGCACATCGGACAGGTGAGCGCAAGTTGAATCTGCATTTCTAACCCTTTGATGTTATTAGTTGATTGATGATTTCAAGAGAGAATTGAGCACCAGGAATTTAGATATACAGAAATATTAAGTTTTAATTAATTAGTGATCAATTAATCAATCACTTTATTTGATAAAAATAGAATAATTGTCATTATCATTATCATTATCATTATCATTAATAGTCAATTGTAGAGATGAAGTGAAAATAACAGATATTAGACAAATAGTTCATTAACTGTTTCAATCGTCAACCAGCAAAAAAACCCAACACATTGTTTTCGACAGTTGGTCGGACCAAATGGCCACTGTGAAGAAACGTCACTGAGGGCTTTCAGAAACTATAATGGTTTTTTTCTCTCACGTTTCTTTACAGTGTTTCATGAGTAATCACTGACCAAAACAAGTTCCAGGAAAGACTCAAAGAACAGTTACATAAACAAACAAAACCTACTGAAAGGGTGTGTTTGTCAAACCACGTGAAAGCAGGCCATGACATGCTTACAGTATAAATGTCATACCCTTTTTGAAATTTAATGTGTGTGATTATCCGCCCACTTGTGTGTGCACACACCTGGATAGAGAGCTCGGCTGATCATGCCAGGTAGGATGATGAAGATGAAGGGCAGCAACTTCAGATAGGCAGCCAGAATTGATGCTCCTTTTACGTGACTCATATTCTTGGCAGACAGGGACCGCTGGACAATCACCTGTATTTACAGAAACACAAATCATAACAATATTATTGTCAGCTGTACTTTCAAAAGACATGAAATCTGTGTAGTTACAGTATAATAAAACATAGTGAATATATAGTAATCACACTGCAGCTGTTGTGAAGATATTTTCATATGTCAATAAAGGATTAAAACGATTTCAGACATGTTTGTGTTCTGTAGCTTACAAGCGTTTGATACCTTTCCACATTTTCCAACAAACTTGTCGGAGAACCAATTTTGCTGTTAAGTTAAGGCTAAACTACCTTTTATACCAAAAACAAAGGGCTTGTTTGTACAACACTGCTAACTTTTCCATGGACACTTTTTCAAACTATATTTGTAGATCACGCTGTCATTTTGTGGCAGGATGTTTGAGATGAGAAAGCATAAGCGTAAGGACATAAGACAAAAAAATTCTGACTCTTGTCTAAGTGAAGGAAGTTCAGATTTAATTTTAAGTAGTGTGTTCAGTCTCTTGACATCGTTAAAACCAAAGAAGAATTAATAACTAGCCATGAAGTGGAGAACCCGTGTTGCATCGTGTTTGGTAAGTTGGGGCAAAAAACCTGCACAGAAACAACTGCCAACTAGTACATATGTTCTGCACCTGTGTGTGACTCTGTTTAAGCCAGGGAAACTGTAAGATATCTCTGTCAATATAAACAATTTTTGCTTATTAATCTCATTCACTCAGCACAGCTTATTAGAAGATGAAAACGGCACCGGTGATGTCACCCCCTGGCCTGTTATTTGTAGTAGAAATGTTGAGTGATCCCTCTCATTGGTTGACCCAACATGTTGAATTGACATTGGGTCTGCTGAAAGAAATGCTGACAAGGAAGGACAATGCTGATGGTCAAAGACACACCAAACAAGTGACATTCCCAATGACCTGTTGTCAGCTAGGTGTCTACCAGCCTTTACATTTCAGGATTTAACTGCATAGAAATGAAGACTGACCTAACGCTTCTAACAGCAAAGATTATTAAAAACCCCCAGGCCTTTACTATTTATCCCTGAGGTTCTCCATGTATGATATGTGCAGTGGAGAATTCGCAGTCCTTATAGCCACAGATATACAGTATACGTGTTGTAATTAGGACTCCATTTAGTCTTACTCATCTTTTTCTGCCTTCCCTTTCTTTCTAGTTGTTCCAGACCTCGAGATCTCCAGGTCGTAATGCGCGACTGAGTGGAGCTAAAGTAGTCATTGCCAAACCAGGAAGTTTTCACCGCCCTGCCCGAGCAGCTGGCCCTGTGATTGGAGGCCACCGTTACTGGCATGGTCAGACGCTTCAGCCTGATTCGTCTCAACTCCGAGCAAAAACACGCTCTGGACGGTCGCCACCGCGCCACAGCCCGGGATCCGGGACTGTAGATCAGGCTTCACCACAGCCACCAACTAACATATCAGGGTTACTGGGAGTGTCTTTCTCAAAACTAAGCAATTTAAAACACTTAAGGGCCCAAGGAGGAGCGTCGCAGAACAAAGTGACTCAAAGTAGCAAGACTGCTACATAGACCCGTGGACCAGTGAATGAGAGTTGTTGATAGAAACTTCTTGCTGAAACATTGGTGAGTCTTTGATGTGGAATCTTCTCAATCTCCAGCATGCATGTCATTTCCTTTTTTTTTAAAACCCTGAGGCGCAACAGGATACAGGACCATATTTATTTGGGATTTTTGACTACGTCAACAAGAGTTGGCAGTATGATTAATTGATGTTTTTTAAGAGGTACTATTTGTAACTGAATCACCTTATCTTCTAATCCAGTGCTTCCAGCTGAAATGCCTTTGATTAGATTGTTTCAGTATTGTACTTATACATGGGATAGTGATTCGTAGTAGAAAATAAACTGTGTTGAATTTATATCAGGTCATATTTCTATGAAGAACATGCTTTTCGGTGGGAATCACTTCAATTTATCTGAGAGCTGTGCTGAGACTGTTAAAAAGGTGAACCACTCTGAATGGACAGGCATCAGCTGCTCAGTCATGTTACAATAACTATTGTAAACAATCTTTTGAGCAGACATTTGTAAACGAGCTGAACTTCTTTTTCATTACTTTTTACTGTGTAGTGTTTTTCCATATCAAACTTACACAGATGCAGTGTGTCTGCGCCATGCTGTGGCTTGTCAGTAGATTATGTCTTTTTACTGACAGAAGACTCAGGTTTGATACCTTTGTGATTGGTAACTGGTGGTGCAAGGTATTGCAACTATGTTGATTGCAATTATGTTGATTGCTTTCACATTTTTGGCCAATGTCTTAAATTACATATGATAGAGCTGGTATAATTTTATGTGGGACCAAAAGGGATTGTTGAAAATAAAGACAACTTGATGTCAGTTAAATTCATATATATTGTCATTGTCAGTTCATCATATATTATTTTGCTTCTTGAAGTTTGGCTCATAAACTCATCACCCGGTTTACATGGCTTTTGTTTTGCTGAAATTTATTGTTGCAGGGACATTAATGGTATTAAGTCTGAAAACTAAAATCAGACAAATTGTGCAATGACATGGAAATGATTTTGCCGCACGTTCTGAAAATTTGAGTAATACTTATTCAAGTGATACCTATTTAACCCCTCTTAACCCCTCTAGTGACATCGAGAGTTCTAACTGGTGTCGTTTTGTGACTAATCCCAGGGTCTATCACATAGCCAGAACCAGCTGGCTGGTGGCACCAACATGTGATTTCTTTGGCACACAATGACCATGACCTAAAAATCACACTTAGGAAGGCCCAAAACAAACACTAATGCCAATTAATGCACTAATGAAAGGTGAGCATATCTTTCTTTTTACAAGTACTCTACGTGTAAAAATGTACCTGGTCAGAGCACCAGTACCAGGTGGCCAGTATGGTGAGTCCCAGCGTCATACCAGGCCAGGGCAGGTCCCCACTGATGGCATCTCGAAACAGGTGCATGGCGTCCTGGCGTGGCAGGTGGCAGGTACTGTTGGGAATTATTTTACTGGGCACTGCCATGCTGTAGACATGCTCCAGGTTGCCAAAGCCACCGATCTTGTTAAAAGCTGTGGACCAGGCACACAGAACTCCAACTGTTGTATCCTTAAAATAACTGCAGTTAATGTGCTTGTTTATGAAGTATTAGAGTTAGACAAACCAGTGATTGTTAGGATGATTGCTCCTATTATCATGACAAACGTCTGGAGAGTGTCAGTGTAGATTACAGCGGCAAGACCACCTGGAAGGACGAAAAGGATTTTTTTTTATAAAAGACAAGAAATTTCTCTTAACAGATGTTATTGGGAATGTGTGTGGTGTTGTTTGTGTACCTGCAATAGTGTAGAGAGCAGTGACCACCAGCATTAGGACAGTGGACAGGTACAAGTTCCAGCCCAGACACACCTGAATAAACAAGGCTCCAGAGTACAGGTCGGTCTAGGGATGGAAACACAACTTATTTGTCAGTGGCAAAAAAGATTCAGTGTCAGAATAGATTATATTTCCAAATAGGCCAAACGGAGTGACATACTGATATCTTTGTGAAAACGGACAACAACAGCGAGAGGACAGCCAGGTACGTTCTGATCCTCTCTCCTCCGAAACGGCGGCCGAGGTACTCCGGCATTGTCACGATCTGAACATACACATTTCCGCATCAACACAGTCGCACTGAAGAGGCAACCATGAGAAGCTTCAGATCAATTTAGGAGCTCAGTGTGATCTGCCATGTAGCAGCTGGCTATTGTAGACAAGTCATACATTTATTCACACTTGCCCTGTCTTTAAAATTATTATGTATCAACCAGTTGTTAATGTTCTTTGTTATTAAAAGCTAGTGGTGTGTGCAGTTCAAAACCCTTCTGGGGAATGTTCAAGGCTTCTCTGCCACTTTGCGCTGAGTGTGTGTGACTGTGTGCAAACTAACCCCTGAGGAGATGTAGACAGGCACAAATAACCAGGCCAGAGCCAGCAATACGTAGGTGGCCTGTAAGAAAGACAGGCGGCAGAAGAGGACAGAGTTTCAACCTGACTATCTATCTATTAACACTGAGTACCACTTAATATAAAACTGCCTAGTATATTAAAACTTTTTCTACTGCTGCTCCCTGCAATGGGCTACCCGCAACGGCTGCTGTAGGGAGTTGAAAAGACTTCATGTAACTTCCATAATATAATGCTTATATTTGCAAGCTGTAGGATTTTTATTTTTTAAGTTTCTGCCACTATAAATACTGCCAGATTAGCAGGCTAGCTCGGCTTCATTGCAGATGACAAAGCGTTCAGTTGCTGTGAACAGAAACAGCAATTTACAGAGTTTTGTTGAATGCATGAATGTGTGTCTGCTCACATTCCACTCAAAGCCAGTGACGGCGATGCCTCCAGCGGCTCCAGTCCCTGCTAGACCAATAAACAATCCCGATCCTTCTGAACTGGCAAAGAGAGATGCTCCTATCTGTGCGCAGTGAGTGAAAATACCAACATTTGATTAACGTCACATCTCAGCATATGACATGACATGACATGATATGACATGTTTGTAATGCTGTTGCATCAATGCATTACGGAATGTTTTATTATCAATCTGTGTGTTTAAACCACATCATGCGCTTCCAAATGTCCATAAATCTGTGGTATCATAAGATGACTAAATTTGGATGAGCAGATTTGTTAGAATTGTTTGTACTCGTATCTTTTCCCTCATCAGGCCTCAAACCTTTTTTAATTTATGAGACGAAAGTTGGGAGCAGCTACTTTTGCTTCCAACAGTGTTTTTCATTTTAACATTTTTTTGTATGAATATTATGGTCTGAATGGTTGGTTGAGAAAATTCCATCATTTTACTTTCATGCAGCCTTTGAAACCATGAAAAGACAACACTTACACCATATCATGATATCACAATATCCAAAATCTCAGACGACATATTTTTTCATGTCACGATAATGATATATATTGTATACTGCATATTTCCCAACCCTAATACAATGGAATGCAAATTTACACAACATATAACACATCATTTAAATATTATTGTTAATTCTGTATGTAAACTAGGTTGCAAAATAACAGCATCACTATTTAATACAAGAAGACTGTTGCTCTCTCGGAAAAAGCGTCATTCATTCAGATCAAAAACACGGGCAATCTCAGCATTTAGAACCTTTTTTATGGACTTTATCTGCAAAAACATTAATAATATTATTGCCATTATAGAGCAGATCATGGCACACACACAAACACACTCACCGGCCACCAGGCCATGTCCCGTCCAGCCAAGAAATATCCATTCAGAGTATTCCTGCTCACCCTGCATGACGACTGACAGAGAAAACTGTTTCAGATGAACATCCACATGCACACGCAGGAACAGCACACTCGTCTGCACCGCTCACTCTCACCCAGATGCCGACAGCAAGGTTGAGTAGAAAGTATGTTGATATAACGATAATGTCAGAGAAGCTGAAGGACTGACGCAGGTCGTAGAAGTTGGTGGTGGTGTTAGACATCTTCAGTTATTACCAACACAAACAAACAAAACAAAAAAAAAACAACAGACAAATACACAGCGATGCTAATTGTATCACCCTTTCCATACAGCCCTACACCTGTCGAATCTAACCCCTTACAGCCGTAAGGTCGGTGTCAACCCTCCCTCATAATCACTGTGTGGACACCTTGAACACCAAGAAGAACAATTCCACACCAACTCATAAAGAACATTGAACGTATCTACCAAATCACATATACAAAAGAAATCAGGCTTACTGACATGAACACACACAGTAAAAGACACACTCCAACCCTTGGTAAAAGTCCCTTCTCTGTTGAACTACAAGCTGACCTCGCTGTCTGAGACACTGTGTTTCATGTACGTGTGAAGAGGGCTGTCCCTTGGTTGAATTGATGATTAAACCCATCACCTTAATGTGGCACCTGCAGTGCTGTGCTAGGGGATAATGGAGTGCGCAGTATGGGTGAGCAGTGGAGTGCAGCAGATGCTCATGTGGAGCAGAGTCCACGCACACATATACAGTCAATCATTGGCCATGACAAGTTTCTAATCATTAGTGTCTAAAAAACACAAACATCTGCTGGTAAGTGCTTTGTAGAGTCAGATAAGTTGTATATGAGAGTGAAACCAAGATTTTTTTCATCGCCAAATCCTTTGATTCAGTAACCTTAGCATAAAAATCTGTGAATCAAGATTGATAAGATTTGTACTCCAGGATGTTGCGGCATGAGTCATTTTTGGAGACGTTTCTTTTAATCATCATTTAATTGATGTTTGATGATGAACATGCACGAGGTGGACAGGTGGGATGGATTTTTGTGAAAAATTGCGGTAGGAGCGCATATGAGAAATGCATTTTGAGTTGTTTTTTTTCCCCAGAATTCTGATTTTTCAAATGAATAACTCAAATAAATGTCTCACTCATTCCTCTAATTGAAAGATTTTTTCACAAATGGCCGTAAGAATCATCCGAAGTGAGTGTTACAGTTTCCAATTTAAAGATTTAGGCTGATTCACTCTTTTCAATAAAAGTAATCTTCTTTACATTTAAGGGACATTTCACTAAAATTTATCTCCCTTCTGACTATTACTGTGCCATATTTACTGTTTATTGGTAAAATATTTTTTACAGGAAAAACATTTATGACCATAAGAAACAAGACACACAGATAAAAGTTCAGTTTTTACAAACTATTGCTTTTGTTTTTATTGATTGTTTTTCTTTTTAGAAAACATTTCAGAATGAATAAAATTATGTCAAATCTCCTTATTTTATAACTGAATAAAACTACAGACCTTATCCTGAGATAACTGAGAATATTTTCAGAATAAAAGCATGGTAAATTAGAGGTGTATCGTCTTTAATCATGTCGAAACACAAAGCGGTTGGCTGTGAGTGCATTATCACAATCAGCAATGCTTTTATATACTTAACGCATCCGGACATTTTTCACTGAGTGAGGAAGAGAGCTGTGTGAGTTTTCCTCTCGTGCTCCCTGGTGTGAAATTAACTCAGTGCCACACACAAACTGCTGGCCAGTGTTTGTCTGCTACCAGGAGCAGATGGTAGCAACTTGGACTCCCTGACATATCACACACATCATCATTAATCTCTCACAGACACAGAACAAAATGTAAAAGCCAAAGAAAAACAAGGTTTCTTGTGAAATAAGATGACATATCTAAAGACATGAATGTTGCATTATCAGGTCATAATTGTTGTCACAATTGAGTGACAAACACAAGCTTACTGTATACACCCATGTATCTGTGTCTGTATGTATTAACATGTGTCTTAGGCCATGTATCTGGAGAGGTTTTTGTTCATTACAATAACCCTACTGGGAAGCTGTATTTAAATAGAATAATGAACAAAAAGACTTTTAGAATTATGAATGGTTTTGGTAGACCTCTAAAAAAGGAGAATAATGAGCCTACTCTATATGCAGGCTACCTTTGTGGTCAGCAAATAATGCTGACACCTTGTGCAGAGGTGCCTGAAGATATAATTATGTTAAAAATAGAAATTTTGCCGAAATAGAATCTGCCTCATTCTGTAGGTCTACTGTAAATTTTAACTTGATCTTATTTCACTTTAAACTGAACAGCGGCGAGACAGACAGCATGATGGTGAATTTATCTGCCAATACTGTATGTCTCTTCATGGCCAACACAACCCGACATTAGAAATAACATTTAATGGAGATCAAACAAAAACACTAAAGACCAGGGAAGCAGTCATTATTTGTCAGTGGTCAGAGAATGAGTCAGATTTGTTCTCGGCAACTTAAAGAGCCTCACACAAAAAAAGCTCAAGTCTCAGGCTGTAGTTATAATATATGCATTACCACACACATTCCCAAAATAATCAAATATGCCCAAAATGTCCCATCCAATTTATTTTTTAAAATTGAAAGTAAAATGTGACACAACAGCAGACAGCCACACATTGTTTTCACAGTCATAAGCAAATGTAATAATTACTAAGCTTAAGAGAATTACTACCAGTTTTAGTGCTACATTTGTTTATGTACAGATTTATTTCTGAATTAAACGTTTAGAATTAAATCTGAATTACATCAACTCACATAAATGCAACAAACGAGGGGGAAACAATTCAAGGATTAACTGTTGCTTTCATTTGTTTTATATCAATACTGCAGCATCTATTTTGGTTTCTGAGGGTAGGAAGTCGAATTTGGCCCCGTCTAATGTTAACACCATGGTTACAGCCCTGGCTCAAATACAGTTTATAAGAAAACTTAAATTCAAGACAAAAGTTAGCCTACAAGATTAAAACTTTATTGGTGAATACTTTTAATGCTAAGCCTAAAGATACAGAAGTGTAAGAAAATCAAGCACAACAAAAAATCAAATGTCTTTTGTGGTAAAAAATTTCTACTTTATTTATCATTAACGGTATCCTTATATTACATCTATTAAGAATGGATAAAGATTATCTATCGCTTTGCGCCACCCTCAGGTCAAACGTTTTATTTTTTGTCGCAGTGCATGAAGGGAAACCAGGAAAGTTCTCAGAGCCAATCAGAGGCCGGGAGAATTGCATTACCCGGAAGTAATACTTCACAACAAAAAAAAATGCCGGGAAAGCCGCTCTGTCAAAGTGGCTGCTGAAGCCGCGAAGGAAAATAATAAGAGAGCGTTTGTATTTTCACAAAAGTAATTACCAAGCCTCTGCTTGTGTCCCTTCCCGGAGCTGATATGGACGAATACGATGAGCTGTTCGAGATTCAGGATGATTTCGAGGAAAAGTTCGCCGACGAGTTGGACGCGTTCGCTCAGCTGGAGAAGGGTGAGGGTTAGCTGGCCAACTCAATTTTCTCTCCCACTTACAACCTGAAGTCTTATTGCCAAATATGGGAGAGTTTAGTTACGTGGCATAGGCCTAATATATAATAAGTGTATCTTTATACTCTTAATGTCTAATTTTGGTGTAACATTTGAAGTAGCTTCGAGGTTGGGGAACCACCTTCTGTATAGCTTTAACTGCATCACAAGAGAATTATACAGAGCCTTTAAGAGTTACAGCAATTTTACACAAACTCCCATGTTCAGAGGCTTAAAAGTAATTTGACAAACTAACATAATCATAAATATATGCCTTGAGATGCTTTGCCAGGCCTTTACTGCAGCTGCCCTCAGTTGCTGCTTGTCTGTTGGTCTTTCTGTCTTCAGTAACAGAAAAGCTGCTCAAGCTGAGGGGTGTTACCAGTGGTCTGCACCTTGTTGTAAATCTTCTTTATCATATTTATGCTCGTGAAGGTGTCCCTAGATTGAAGACTTCGACAATGATAACTCTACCTCTTTTAAGAGTGCTCTCGGCTTGCTGGGTGGATGCTATGGAGCGGTTTTTCTTCATCAAGAAAAGTTTTCTGTGATTAATCTACTTTAGTTGTCTTTTGTGGTCTTCCAGGCGTTTTGTGGTTGTTGATTTGGTCACCATTGATGTTGTTTTTAAGCCTAATGATGACCACCTTCACTTGCTTTGACACCTTTTTTTTTACATCATATTGAGAGTTCCATTGAACAGCTACCAAATGCACATTTAACACTTAAAAATCAACACCAGACTAGAGCCCAACCAATATTACATTTTTGGATCGGTTACTGATATTAATATCAGGGAGTAAATAAGTTCAGATATCCAATATTGGCTGATACAATTTTTTTTCACAGTGATCCCTTGAATTGAGTTTATCAAATATTTTTAACAAACATATGGAATGAAGACAGAATATTTTACAAATTAACAATGAACTTTTACTGACTTAAATGACAACAGTGCACTGAAACAGTAACGAAGAGTTGAATATCTACACTTTAATCACATTTGACTACTTTATCTCAAATCCCTGGTGGTGGTGTATAGAGGCAAAATGACAAAAAATAGTGTTACTGTTCAAATACTTACAGATTTAACTGTTGATTGAATGACTTAGAGGAATTTTTCAAGCGGGGCAAACGTCAGAAAGAGGGACCAGGAGACGACATTTCGGACATAGAACACCTGTTGGATGATCAGCCCATCAGTAAGTCTACCCTGAGAGTGCACGAGTGTTTCTGACACTGTTGAGTCTATACCTTAAAGCTGACATTATTCTTGCAGCCCCAAGGGCGAAGCGGCAAAAGCATGATGCAGCAGTGGCAAAAAGACTTTTTGACTCCCAGCCGGAGAGCAAAGCCCCACCCTGTAGTGAAGACATCACACCACCATCCTCTCCAGAGCAGTATGAACCCACCCACACTGTCAGGTAGGAGGGGTGCATGGGCCCTCCATAGTGAGCTTAGAGGCAAACAGCTGATGTTACTGCTTGTGCCACAAATGTGTATATACTGAATTTTATCTGTGGTGTAGTATTTGAAGCATAGGCTATTTTTTGTGTATTTAATAATGGATTAAAGAAATTGGAGTACATTTAGATACAAAACTACATATCTTGAATACACAAACAAGAGGCAATTGAAGGCAGTACATCCTAAAGACGAAGCATGGCAGAAACATTTAAGCAATAGCACTTCAGTGTTTTAGTAGTTTTTCAGGCACTCCTTTTTAAATTTCAATAATTACTTTAATAATTTAAAGAGTATATAAAAATACATTGCCAGAAAATGTCTCATTACGACCTGTCAAATCTGAGTATTAGCATTTTACTGTTTTATATAATTTCATACAACTAGAATATTTTTTTAAATGTTGTTCAGATAAAAAGTAGGAATTTATACACACAACGGTGGCCTAAAATTGGCATGCAACATTTTGAACATTTTATAGTTTAAAGGGTATAAACTGTATTTAAATTTGTATCAATAAATTACAAAAAAAACTACATAATTGCATTTTGATACCCACTGCAAAATACAACATGTTTGTGATTCAGGTCTGCCCAAGCGATGTTGGATATCAGTGGCTTTGCTACAATCCCAGAGACGCCCAGGCGTCCTCCGATAGTGGCACCAGCATCACTGCGTGTGCTGAAGCGGCCTCCTTTAGAGGGAGAGTATATCAGTGTGACAGACTCGTCAGGGAACCGAGTCTACCTGAGACAAAAAGAAGACACAGGGACAAAGGTTGAACTCTTCAGCAGTAATTCATCTGTGATGCTTAATGACTCACATGTTTTGGCCAGCACCTCATCCCAAACCCTCAACCAACACTCATATTCTCTGATGTCTTGTGCCTTTATGCCTTATATTTCTGTTTCTTTGCATTTACCTGTGTCTCTCCAGGTAGTGAATTCCACAATAGTGCCCAACTCCCAGGGCGCACTGGGGCTGTTGTCAGTGCCGATAAATGTGTTGCGAGAACAAGAGTTAGAAAGGGTGAGTGGCTATAAATGCAGGGGTCTTTTGATCAATTCGATGCCATGTCTTTTGTAGTAGTTTTACACAAATAAAATGTCTGTTTCAATCTCGCAAATCACATCTTCATTGCTATTAACCAGCAGTGACACTGTTAACTACCAGGCAGCAAAGAAAAAGTGATTTCTAATAGTATGGGTCATGCCAGTGTCAAAAAAATGTCAGCAGTTTAGTTTTAATTAGTTAAACTGTAAAGTCCCAACTGAAAAGTGACTTCCACACGCTTTGGTCCATGCAGTATTTCATTTTATATAATACATATAAGTACATTTATTGAAATATTGCATGAGTGTGCGTAAATGTTTTCTCACAGTTTGGACACCTTGATGGTTGTAGATCCTTAGCAAAGACTTGGCCAGGTGGCAGTTTTAAATTGTTATACATTATTTTCAAACTGGCAAGTCCCACCAGTAAATGTGTATGTGTAGGGTATGTAACGTCTCAAGTCTAAGTAGATCCAATGTTTCCAAATTCAACACCATCAATCTTATGAATTATTTAAAGATGTATTATGGGAAATTGCAGTATGAGTTCACCAAGGCAAAGGAGGACAAAAAAGACCTGCAGCAGTAAACAATGTGATGAATTCCGAAAAAAAACAGAGTGAATATAACTGTAAATATTGTTCTGGATGACCAGCCCCTGTCAGTCACTGGAATCATGGTATTTTAGGCAGTTAAGAGATTGTAAAAAATGAATTAATGTATATTTTCTTAATACACTGATATAGGACGCCCTAAAATGGCGGACACCATATTTGGGCAAATTTATTTTTAGGTGTACTGAGACTTACATTCATTATCGCATGTCTGAATGTTAAAAGGATATAGGATATATGAGCTGCAGCCAGCTGCCAGGTGGCAGTCGAGACTGACATTTGGAAAGCTTTCATGTCCATTTTAACAGTAAACTATAGGTCAGAAATTCACTTAATTTGTCTATGTACCTGTACACTGTATTGAAAATGCATTGCACAGCATCAAAAAAGCAACCCCTCAGGGTTACTGAAATTATGAATTTGATTAAATTACTTTTTTTTTTTTTTTTTTTTTTTTTCAATTCTGCAGCGTCACCATCAGATTGTGGAAGAATCAAAGCATCTTACAGAGCTACTGGCCAGGTAATTCTCACATGTTGTAAATCATATTACATTCATTTCATGTTTTTTAATGTTCTTTTTCATTTGTATTTCATTCCAGCAATGTGAATGACGTGTTTATGGAGGCTGAAAGCTTAGAAGATAAAGAGAACGATGATCCTGATGATGCGGAGGGACAAACGTCTCGACTCTGGGTGGACAAATTTTCTCCCCGACACTACACAGAGCTTCTGAGTGATGATGTGAGTTTTCTTTGTAACATTATATATACCCATGTCCGCATACATACTTTTACAAAGATACGCAATTGCATCCTGCTCTGATGCCAGCTGTGTGTATTGCCTTTGCTTTAGTTTACCAACCGCTGTCTGCTCAAGTGGTTGAAACTTTGGGACACCGTTGTGTTTGGAAGAGAGAGGAAGTCTCGCCTGGCTCGGTTTGACAGACACACTCTCAACCAGAACTCATCCAAACCAGTTCAAGCCAATCAGAATGCTAATCGCTTTAAGAGTAAAATTGAGATGACTGAGGAGCTACTGGAGGCTGAACTTGATCAGTACAAACGGCCCAAATTCAAAGTAAACGCACCAAATACTCACGCCAGTGTCAGTTTAATTACCATGTTACACAAAATATATTTTCCTTAGGTTTTTTTTTTTTTTTTGAACCTCTGTAGGTGGCATTGTTGTCTGGTCCTCCGGGTTTGGGGAAGACTACTCTAGCACATATCATAGCAAAGCATGCTGGGTATAATGTGGTGGAAGTCAACGCCAGGTTAGAGTAACCAAATTAAAACAATCATTAGATTTATATTCACAATAATCCTGTCGTTACTTCAGTGGCTCTGCTTTGATGTTTTTCTAGTGATGATCGCAGTGCAGAGATGTTCCAGAAGCGCATCGACACAGCAACACAGATGAAGTCAGTTTTAGGAGCCAGTGAGAGGCCGAACTGCCTCATTATCGATGAAATCGATGGGGCACCTGCGGTATGTTCAGGACACAAAATCAGTACAAAAGCAATTTCTTCTATAAATAACCCATATTGCAATTTTTTCCTTTCGCATTATCTGTTTGTTTGACAGGCCGCAATCAACATTCTGTTAGCAACTCTGAACAGGAAAGACGGACACGGCGGTGAGGCCGGCACAGAGACTGCGAAGAAGAAAAAGAAGAAAGAGTCCATCCTGCTTCGACCTATCATCTGCATCTGTAACGACCTGTAAGAGATTGTGGGCTTTAATAGCACCATCGAAGTGGAATTGTGACTTTTACTTAGTATTTCTACCAAATGTTGTTGTTATTTGTTTACAATCACATTTTTGTGATGTCACCATCCCTAAAAAACATCCTTGAACAAAATTCTCACTTTGGATGAAGTGATTCATTGGACTAAATACATACACAATACATTTCTTTAATTAAATTCCCATAATATTGTTAGAGAAAACAGATATTTTGGTGTTCCTACAGAAATGTAGTTTATGGTGGATTGCTACTCAATCCCATTCATGTCAGAGTTGTGTGTCCACCTTTGTCTCCTATAAGAAGGACCACAGATAGTTTTAATCAAATGTAATTTTTTTTTTTTTTAAAGGGTAACACAAACAAATATGAATTACTGTAGAATATTTATTCTAATTCATAAACCATGTTGTGAGTTTTGGAAAACATTGAATCTTTTTTCTTCTTTAAGTTTTGAAAATAACCATCATCTTAAGTTATGTGGAATGTATTGGTCACACAATTTGAAATTTAATTTAATTTAATTTTTGCATTTGTAAAATAGCATAAAAATGAAACAAGAAATTAAACAGTGAAAAGATAATAGATGTGTCAGAAGATATCAAGAAACCAATTGGCTTGTGCAAAGGACCTCCCCTCCCTTAAAGAAAAAAAGTAAGCAAATTAAAAACTAACTAGTTTAACTGCAATCAAAATAATGACCAAAGAAACACACATAATAAAACAAAAACCTAATTAAGCCAATACATAAAAAAATAATCATTCTGACAGCCACAACTGTGATATAATTCTTCAAATAGTATAATGCTAATGATATCAGTGTTAGTTAATCTGCAACTGTTTGATACAACCTTAAGATAAATCGACGAATCAAACTTTACTTATGTAAAGGTTAAGCTGAATGAAAATACATGGGGGGGAAAAGTAGCATCCTAAATAACTTTTATTTAGGATTATTAGAGCTCTATTTTTATAATGACATGCTCGTGTGATTCTCTGAGTTCGT
Organism: Mola mola; assembly: GCA_001698575.1. Classification (NCBI taxonomy): domain Eukaryota; kingdom Metazoa; phylum Chordata; class Actinopteri; order Tetraodontiformes; family Molidae; genus Mola; species Mola mola. The sequence continues at coordinate 13,183,390 of KV751317.1, forward strand.
AAATTCCTTGCTTTAGTGTTGACTTTGAGCTATGCACTTATTATCTGATTACCTCTCCCTCTTTTAGTTATGTTCCAGCACTCAGACCTCTCAGGCAGCAGGCCTTCCTCCTGACTTTCCCCCAGACTCAGCCTTCCCGCCTCGCACAGAGACTGGCAGAGGTCAACACACACCGATACATACAGGACTGCATATGTTTACCACCCTAATGATTCATGTTTACAGTGAGTTTTTAATTCCAGATCTCACTCCGGCAGGGGTTGAAGGCAGACACGGGCACTCTGGTGTCACTGTGTGATAAGACTGACAACGATATCCGGTCTTGCATCAACACACTACAGGTGAGCGGCAGAACCAAAAAGTGTCAGTCTCACGTTGTTTGAGCAGCTCAGTAGCGTACCTTATTATTGTTGTCTACGCAGTTCCTCCATAGCCGCGGCCTCAAGCAGGTGGACATCAAGACCATCCAGAGTGTCTCTGTGGGGCAGAAGGACCAGAACAAAGGCCTGTTCTACCTGTGGCAGGAAATCTTCCAGTTGCCACGTACAAAACGGTACAGTTTGATTTTTTTTTTTAGGTGCTGAGATCTTTTCTCAGAAATGGCCGCATTCATTTTTGCAGCTGAAGTTCTAGAAGAAGCAAACCAAGATATTGACATACTATTGTGCTGGTTCATTTATCATAAACACAAACACTGGAACTTTAACCTAAATTTGTTGAGGCATCTGAACATCACCAGGGGATATTTTCCTCAAATAAAGAAGAAGAAAAAATAAAATATAAAGTATTATTAAAATTGATTATCTGTCTGAAAAATTCCCAATATGTTCAGACCTCAGACCTATAAATTTTAAATTAATTGTTGTTGTTTTAACCATTCAATCCAACCTGGCCCAGTTGTGTTCAAAGATATTGTCAGGAGCTATTGAAAGTCAATTAAAAAAACAAACAAACTTTTGTAAAATAACAACAAAATCATCCTTTCACACCTTCACATCAAAGATGACTATAGTATGAAAAAACCTCTGTTGGGCTTATCTAACTTCAGATTTGTTGTTTCAGGAAGCGTATTGGTGAGGGGTTTGAGGAAGCTCCAGGTTCAGGAAGTGGAGCTCAGAGATTTCAGCACATTCTTCACGTGGCCTCGTCTAGTGGAGAGTATGACAAGGTTTCCCAGGTAATGAATTTACTAGTATTTTACTTATGAAACACTCAATTATGAAGTCGTAGCTCTGATTTCAGGCTGAACATCTGTCCTCCTCAGGGTCTGTATGACAATTATCTGTCCATGCGAGTGAGAGACCCCAACCTGCAGAGTGTCTGTGAGGCTCTGGACTGGCTGTCCTTCTCAGACAGGCTGAACCAAGTGATTCTGCATGGGCAGAACTTCTCCCTGATGAAATACCTGCCCTTCCTCTCTGTCGAATTCCACTTCTTGTTTGCCCACACACATGTGCCCCGCATCAGCTATCCCCACAGCCAGCATGAGGTGCGAATAAACTACACCCCTCCTGCCCACTATGTAGCTAAATTATTTCACATACAAAACTGTGGACATAACAGATTAGATCAAATAAAATAAGCAACCTCAGAAACAAAAAGGATATAAAGAACAAGAAATGCAGTCCATATGATTATTATAATTGAGATTTAATGGTTAAGGTC
>KV751317.1:13185097-13208182 GCA_001698575.1 Mola mola
CACATCCCAGCTTGCATCAGGACGAGGATCAGCCAGCACAGCCTGACCCTTGATATGCTCACACTGCTGCTTGACGTCATCTGTCCAAAACTGCGGCCTGTACGTAAAAGAAATCTTCACCTGCATATGTGTTTGAATGTAGGAAGTGGAATCAACCTGCTTGTACTTATCGTGCGTGCATAGAAAACCCACTTTTAATTTCAGTTTTAACATAAACAGGCTAATATATCATATTTAAATAGACATTATATGCAGTTTGTAAAATCCTGGGTACAAGTTATAGACCCCTGTCTCCACTTTTTGGGGTTATGAAGGCAATAGTTAATTATTAATAGATTAATAATTCTTAATCTATGAAATGCATCAAATACTCCTAGTGGAACGAAGGGTAAAGATGCCATTTTCAAACCTGAAGGCTGAAGAATATTAGTAATTAGAATATTGTTTAGGTTTCTGCTATAATAATGTAACCAGTGATTGTAATTTGTCAAATGTAGAAAATGGTGAAAACTCTTTATTGAGCTGTGAATAATCTGAGCACTAGTGTATTTAAAGTAATAAAGTAGTTTTTTTTTACTCATTTTTGATACTTTGTGCTTTGGAAAAATGACTGAGTATTTATTTTCTGCAAGTGTTCTCTCAATGTTTTAAATCAGTACAGGTTGAGGGTCATGAGAAAAAAAATGTTTCATTCCAGGTTAATCCACAACTGTTCAGCAGCAGAGAGAAGGAGCAGATGCGTGAGCTGATCGACACCATGCTGGCATACAACCTCTCATACAGGCAGGACCGCACGCCCGAGGGACAGTACTCGTACATACTGGAGCCGTGAGTACACACACACCTGCACTCAGACACTGTGACACATGCACAGCAGACCTGTGTTTGTGGAGTGTTGAAGGTCACTGGTCGTGTCCACATTATGGTTCTCTGCATGAAGGCTTAGAAGCTAATCCCCTTAACAGCTGGAGTGTGTGTGGGAACAGAGTAACAAGCTGCAAAGTCATACCGGTAGGTTACAGGTGGATGGACAAGCAGATGAAAGGATGGATAAATGAGGCTGGAATTGTTAGTGCGGTTAAATTTGGAGGAACAGAGTTGAAAGAAATCACTCTCAGATATTAAAATGAACAACTAAAACTGATAGGAGCGGACAGAATAGAGTGCATTTTAAGTTGTGAGAAGTTTGTTGGACCCTCCTGTTTTTGCGACTCCTGAGGACAGCACAGGTTGTAGTGTTGGGAGAATGAGATAAATAGCTACAAACATCAGACATGGAGGAGCCTTCAGACGTCCACGCCGGCTCCTTCCTGCAGGCTCGCTGTGATGAGGTGTTGGTCACCAACGACTGGTGCCTGCCTCTCGTGCTGGCTCTCCTGCTGCTCCTGCTGATCTACGCCTTCCTGTACCTGCCATCTCTTGCTCACCGCAACAACACTCTGAAACATCACGGATAAAAGACTTGGAGCACAGTTGTTGATGAAAATATTGAGTCGCAGGCGGAAGATACGCCCAGTCCCAGCAGGATTACTTGATTGGATTGCTCGTTTTTGGAGATTGTCATTGATTGGACCGCCTGGGGCAAAATGATGGTCATCAGCTGTTTATTTTGGAAGCTACAAGCAGAAAGAGACACACAGGGTAAAACAGTGAGAATGGAGAGAATTTAATTTAAATTGAAACCATTTTTTTTGTTTGAGCCCTGAGATATTTTAAATTTATAACCTATTATGCTCTGACAGCATACAATTGCTTAATACCTGAGAGTTGAATATGATTAAAAATGAGTGTAACACAAAGTATGAGTTAAATAAATGTATTACAGTTGTATTTAACTTGAAGGCAGGGGGCTGATTTGTGTATCACAGGTGAATTGTCTGTATGTCAGCCCAGATAATTAAACTCAGACTACTTATTACTTACTACTTAATATTAGCAGCACAGTGTATAATCCATTATGGTAAAGAGTATATTGAGTCATCAAATCTTCGTTACATTGATATGTTTTTTTTCCCCATGTTCTGCTGAAAACACCACTGATATTTCAGACTGATACCTACCAATGAATACTTCAGTCACATTGACTTGTGTTATCTTATCCACTGCCTTATGGACCTAAATGCAGCATAAGTGAGAGTTTCCTGTCACGTACGTTGTGTGTGTCCTGCAGAGAGATCAGTGGTAAGAGGATTAAGGTTTTTGATAATGACAAATTCAGGATTTACTCTGGAAACTGGATTCAGGATTTATTCTGGAAAACATCATCTATGGCACTGAAACTGGGAGCTTTCTGTTCTGGTTGTCATCTAAGAGGGTTCACCTCTGTTTTAGCTTCTTGCTGCTACAAGTCATTTTCTGGTTAAACTTCATGGTCTCTTGTTTTTTTGTGTGTTTGCAGGCGTGTTGAGGAGGTGGTTAGGTATCCAGGCCTCCCTCCGCGCCGTCAGCTGACCTATCAGGCCAAGCAAACCATCAGCAGAGAGATGGAGCAAGAGAAGATGAGGAGAGCCGAGCAACTGATGCTGCAGCGAAACCCCACGGTGATGAGACGTCAAATACGCAGGGTGTTCTGCCTGACAGATTGTGGGATTGCTTTATAGTGTGTACACAGTAAGGCCACCGTGTGTGTGTCTGTTAATAATCTAATCTATTTATAATCTGCTCTGTGTGTGACGCAGAAACAGGAGGAGAAAAAGAGTGCCGGACCCATAGCAACCAGGAACCATCAGCAGAGGCTAGAGAATATTGTCAAACAGACCACAGTGGAGACCAGGGTGAGACACTTGTGTACTGGAGAACATAGACTTTCCTCTTGTTGAGTTTTCTGTCTGTTTTCTTCCTGGTGCGTCAAATTCAATGTAATAGACACAATGCAAAACAAGGAGAAAAACTTAAAAAACTCTGGAAAAAAATTGTTGAAAACTGTGAGTTACAAACATTGTCTTTTAGTGGAGCTGATGATGGAGATGGTGAAAGACTTCCTTCCCGTCTCTGAGTTACCAATCTCAGTAGCACACAGATACTCACAAAGAGGCCAGTGACCATTTTACGAGACAAATTGAAAAATATTCAACATCTTTAACTTCACTGCAAAACATGTCTTTCAGCTCCTTGAATAGATTCAGATTCTACCTTTTTCCCCACTGATGACAAAAGCCAGGGGTTATTGGTGTTGTTTGGCCAGCGTGAAAGGAGTCATACACAACCCGCACAGCAGTTCTGTGGATAACATTTCAGTGTGAAGGCTTGTTGCTCCAAAATCATGTAGCTCAGAGCTGGGTTAGCTCAGCTGGCTCTCTCCCTGGGGAGATTGCACTGTCTGATGTGACCTTTGGGCCAACCGGATGGTTAAAAGATATTAGGTGATTTTGTTTTGTAATGAGCTGCTCTGAGCTCTTCACATGAATTTCAATAAGATTATTACATTTACCATTTCAGTAATCATGCAACATGTTCATCTGGGGTTGACAGTTCCATATATGAAAGTAAAGTATGTAGTAAACAGCATTCCAAATATCTCTGCAAAGCTGCATTTCATAAACAGTTTGTTGAAGAATATCTTGATGTTTTAGGGTTATTGTTGTTGCTACCATGATTATTAGCCGTCCTCAACTCAATCTCAGAATTTTTTTTTTATTTTTTTTTTCTCATCAGGAGACTATGCTGTTTTTTTAACTCAGAGCCTTCATTAGGCTGCAAACCAACCCGCTACTACTACTTGATTTTTAAATATTTGCAATAAACCAGTGACTGAAAATCTTAACTGATAGAGTATAACGGCCATGGAAGTGTTTAATAAACAATAATCAAACAAAGTAGCAAACATCTTGTTTAAAAGCTGCAGAAACAATAACAGAAACAAATAGCAAATCTCACACTCTCCCTCTTGGTGCAAAGAGTTTTAACTATGACTGGGAAAATCAATTTACATATTTTGCTGTGACTTTGTGAGAAGTGTTTTGTTCACTATGACGGTTAATACTCACACACCTTCCTATGGTCGGTGATGAGCTCAGTCAGAAAGATGTTTGTGTGACATCAGCCTGTTGGGGAGGGGGGTCTTTGCTGCTTTAAAGGTCAAAATAAACTTTATAGAAAAGACTGACAACCTTCTCAGACTCAAGTAACTGCCTTTTCCTACAAAATGAGACTTTAAGGCAGGTTTTCACTCGGTAGTTGCATTTCAGCCTCTTGTTGACTGAGGAAGCAGGACTATTCCTGCCAGTATTGTATGTGACGCCTGTAGGTGGAGCCAGAGAGCAGCTGCCAGAGTCTCTGTCGAGACCATCAGACACTCATTGAGGAGTCTGCAATGTGATACTAGTTCAGTAACTGAGAGCGTGCGCCTCTAGGGGGCAGAAATGAGGATAATGAGAAGCCACTGGGTCACAGTCCCTAATGATGAAAACTGGGAAATGAGGCTAATGGGAAGCGTGTGCATTCACTTGATTGTTCATTGTTATTGACCTTGTTACTGAGGAGAGAAAGTTCCTGATTAATTTCTTCCTCCTCTGTGTTTGTGTCCTACAGCCGGAGGTGGATTTCTTCGGTCGAGCTGTCGCCCCCAAACCCCAGAGATCACAGCTGCCCTCTGACACAGGTACTGTGTGACATTAGTGCATCCAAAACCTTTTAAGAACACACAATGTTTAGGGAAAAATGCTTCAAGGCAGGTCCAAACACACCAGAGGTTATAGCAATGTGTGTTACGCATCACTTCCTGTAGCAGACTGCAGAGAGTGTGGCTCTGGACTGACAACAGCGCAATAATGTTTGTTATATCACAGTACTTTTAGCAACGTAAAAATCCTGGACATGCCTGATCGGCAACCATCTTCTGTTGTTTGGACATGGCGATAAACAACTTTCACATGTTAAGGTAGTTCCTGCCAGTAACTTTCTGTCAATGGAAACAACCGTGACTGCGATGTTCAAATCACAGCTCCGCACCCAAACTGAGTAGCTCATTCTGTCTCAGCCTGCATAGCCACCATAGGTAAACATTTTCAAAACAATGTTGCCACATTGCTACAAAGCTTTGGAAAGGTATGATACTGGTCTTGTACAAAAGCAAATGCCCATATACTTTTGTTCACATACAGAACATCAAGTATTACAATCAGGTTGTACAAATATTCAGTAAAAGGCCTTTTACATGTGGTGTTTGCTTTCCCGTCTTATTCACTTAAAAGAGGCCCCGATTCAGCGCTGAGTGGTCATGGCAATTTCCAGCAGAGCCATTAAACTCACTATCCTTCCTGCGAGCACAGCTTTCATGAAATTGATTGACAGGGTAATCGTTGTGGAAACACAGCGCTGTAGCTGTTTTTAGGTCAAAGCAGGAACAATGGCAGGGGACTGAAAAAGAGACAGCGCTGGAAATACAAACAGTTTATATGTATTTGCACACAAGAGTCATATAGAAATCACATTGTACATTTCCGACATTTGCTGCTAAAATGTGAATATTTACATGATTATATAACTATTATTAAATGCAGCAGCCCGATTAAACATAACTAAACTTAAGCAATCAGTGTCAGTTAAGAAGTCAGTAGCCATGTTTACATGGACACAAATTTTTGGAATTATGGGCTGATTTGAATAAAAATGCTCCATGTAAACACGTCAATTGGAAGATTCTGATCTGATTCGGCTCATTCGGAAATAAATGATATTCCGATCAAGAGGGGTGGTTTATGTCGATCCTTATTCCGAACCGCGTCGACGATGTACACACATATTCAGATTGCGACTTCCTGTTTGGGTAAAATTCCCCTCACTGTGCATGTGTGCCGTTTATGTCCTCCCGCTCTCATTATGCATCGCTGAGCTTGATCATAGAGAACAGTAGAAACCAAAGTAGGGCTTTCAGAACCAGGCACAGGTCCGTTCTTTCAGAGTGACGAGTTTAAATTGCAGGTAAAAGCGGGAAAGTGCAAATTGTAGCCACATCAATGTTTTTTTACAGTACGGGGGGGAAGTACAACTTCTTCTGTGGTTATTTTAGGGAAATTAGACAAATCTGCGCATGTCAAAATGCGGCTATTCTGATTAAAGCCTGGTGCATGTATACGCATGTCATGATCGGATTATTTGATTCAGCGTCCATATAAACAGTGGATTCGGAATGCAGAATCCCTCAAAGTTTTATTCTGATTAAGAAACTCTGCTCATGTAAACATAGCTATTTAGTGATCACAAGGTCACTGGCCCTGTAGTGATTCATAAAGGAACGATAAAAAAATGTTAATTTTTCCCTCTGCAGGTGAGAAGAGCACTGTGCTTTCTTTAGGAACAGCTGTGGGCAACAGTGACGTGTGGTTCCGCTTCAACGAGGGCATGTCAAACGCTGTCAGGCGAAATGTCTACATTAGAGAACTGCTGTAACACGCACGCACTCGTGCACACACACGCACAAACACACATCTCTCTTTGTCTGGTGTTTTATGAAAATGTTGGAATAAACCCCAACGGCCAGCTGTCGTATTCAAAACAGTCTTTATTTTTGATTGACAGTGTAAAGAGCCAATAAAAATGTGTTGTAGAACAATTCTCAGGAGTCCATCAAAACAAACCTCTAGAAAGCTACTCAGTGCTGTACACACACACACACACACACACACACACTCACACAGTCTTGACATAAATTAAAAGCATTCAGGAATTTCCCGATAAATTATCATCATAACAATAATATGTGTGTGTGTGTGCGGGAGAGAGTGTGTAAATGAATAAGTTAGTGCAGTGTATGGGAGTGCAAAGTTTATATGCATCCGCGATTTTGCACAGGTATATGTGTGTGTGACCATTAGAGGATCACACACTTGCCCTTCTCCACCCAGGGGTTCGCTCTCATCAGCTCTGGGTTCAGGAACGGATCTTCACAAACACAGCCCTCAATCCACTTCACCAGCCTACAAAAAAAAAAAAAAATAATAACACACTGTCAGCATGAATCTGATACTTAAAGAGAGGAAGTGTGTGCGAGAGAGAGACGTACTCAGTAACGGTGATGGAGGATTTCTCTCTGTTGATTGCCAGCTGATATTGAAGGCTTTCCACTTCTCTCCTCATCTGCGGAACGTCTAAGTCTTCCATGATGCTACTGCTCTTCACACACACACACATACACACAGAAGGGAAACACAACAGATTGAAGAATGAGTAGATTAAGAGTTCAGACAAACAACACAGGTTTTCTATCAAAACTTCGGTGGTGAAAAAACAATTTGGTTGTAAAGATTCTTTCAGTTCTAAAGTGAAGTTGAGTCTTGTACTTATGCATTTTTCTATCTGATTCAGATGAATTCTTTCACTTAAGTGGAATTGAATCAATTTTTTGATTAATTAGACGCCAGTATTTTATTTGTTCCCAACCTTTTTGCTTTTTGACACCTTAAAATGAAACAAGGTTGTAAATGTCTTCTGGTAGGGACTGTCTCAACTAAAGGTTGTTTCTTATCCCTTCATTTTAGTTACTTTTATGGTTATTAAAAAAATGGAAGAAAGAATATACACAAGAGGAAAAGTGAGTCTGAAAAACTAAAATTCCTTTGTGAAGCATAACTATTTTGGTTTCCCTCTCTTGTCGAGTCATCTTGTGACGCCTCAGTGTCTGTTTGATGGATTTATAATAAAATCCCTTTGGAGAGCTTCACTGAACCACAGAGGATGTCAGTAAGGGGACATTCATGCTGAAGTAGCTCCTGACGTAGACCTTTTCATGTAAACTATATATAACTAAAGCCAAGTAGTCTATAAATAAAGAAGTCTTAACCTCCGCTAATAACTCTCATATATGTTATTGAACTTTTAAGCTAAGTGAAAATACCTCAAAATGGAGGTTTATTCTAGTAGTGTCTCATTTAAAGACGAAAATCTACAAAAAATTAGACCACCCCTCAATACCTTCCAACTCTCTGTGTGCCCACCGGCATCAAAGCACATTTGTCCCTCCATGTCATTCTGTAAAATCACATCTCATAATTTTTAGAAAGGTCTTAGTAATTCAACAGTTTTTAATCAAATGTTATTCAAAATGTTAATCCGGTGGTCCCGTTGGTACTCGTATCAAACGGTTCTCACCTGCTTTTGAGTGATTTAGAGCTGCAACTAACCATTATTCATACATCTATTACTCATTTGCTCTATAAATTGTCAAAAACATTTCAAAGTGCTTTTCAGAGCTTAAAGTCATCATCAAATTGCTTCTTTGTTTTAATCAATAGTTAAAACCCCCAAATTTACTGCCAGAAACAACAAAGAAAGGCAGCAAATCCTGATATTTGCGAAGCTGGGACCAACAAATGTTTGTCATTTTTGCTCAAAACAAGGCTGAAACCGTTATTTGACCATCAAAATAGTTGTTGATCAATTTCTTTGATCGTTGCAGCTCTGGTGTGATTATGTTTCAGATGTAAATTACGCACATGAGCCCCAAGCTATAACTGACACAGTGTGGCTCGGCAGGCCTGTAGCACATCCTCCCACCATGATGGTTTTAAACACCTCAGAGGAGCACAGACTGCAGCCCCCATCCAATCGACACCTCTCAAAAACAATACAAAAAAAATCTCAATTACTGTAGCTGTTACATGGAAGTACTGAAGTTACACCCCATGAAAAACAGCCCACTCAAGTACAATTTGAACATGCTCCACTTGAGGAAATGCACTGCACATCTCTTCGTCTGTAAGAGGAAAAAAAAAAAGCCTTTGGGTATTCCAACAAAGGACCAGGCTGTGTTTTATTTGCACTTATTGTGAATTCTGCCCCACCCTGCCACAGGCCACATTACAGCAGGAGGACCCATGGAGGGAGATCAGTTCGGTCCTCCCTCCTCCTCGTCGTGTTAATGGCTCTAAGTAAGTCGGCAGCCCGCTGCCCTCCTCCAGCATCTGTCCTGCCGGAGCCTGAGCAGGCCTCCATCATTTAATTATGACATCCTCCAAACATGACGTGATCCCTCTCCATCACTGTCCGGTTTACACGCCGATCACAAGCGGACAGGGAATTTCATGTTTTCGGTGTGCAGGAGGAAAATCGGGTAAAACATCGCATCAGTTATATCGTAGATTTGTCGTGATTTTAATGTGCGCGCTCACACACATACTGACCCTCCCCCCCAAACACACACACGACCCGCGCTCACCGTCAGGCCTACCGGAGAGGACCGCTGCTCGATCGGACGCACAGCCGGCTGATGGAGGATGCGGACGGCGAGGTTTCCAGGAGAGAGTCGGTGGAGTCTCGCAGAGAGGATCCCGTCTTCAGCTGAGGAGGAGGAGGAGGAGGAGGAGGAGGCTGCGTGTCGGCTGTCCGCGGAGGGAAGGGAGGGCAACTCCCCTGCGCTGCTGCCTGCCAGTGACTGGATGGGCGGGGAGAGACGAGCCGCGCCGCGCCGCCTGGTTTGACAGTCAAACGAGGGCTGGAACTGTATGGAAATCCGCGCGGGCAGGAAGCACGCAAACGAGGACGCGCTCCGCAGGGAAAACAGGCCGGGGCTTCATTCCCTATGCAGATGAACGGAGATGACGTTTGTGCAGGGTCTCCTGAGACCCCGCTATAAATAGAAGGGTTAAAGACCAGAAAAATCGTAGTTTTTCTCAGGCCGCCGAGTTGCAGAGGAATCGAATTGGTCTGCGAGTGTAAAACCTTATTCTTAAGTCGTCATGTCTCAGGACCATCTTAAATGGATATATATGTTCTTGTGTGTAAATATGTGATCAAAGAGGCCACAAAACACTACATAGTATTAATAATAAAGATCGTGTTCAGTGGTTCATGCAACCAGCGTGCATCACCATCCTGTTATGATTAATCTGACATCAATACAACAATTCTGAAATGTGAACAGTATTTGCAAAGATAAATGTTGCTTTATCGAAAAAGTTGTATGTAATGTAAAGAACGGGAGAAAGTTATTTAAAGCATCGAATTAAAAAAACATCAATAAACATAGTAGAAAATTCAGTTTATCTTAAAACTGAATAGTTTTCCCACACTGCTGTGCTCATCAGCTCCCTATATGTGTTGACTTAAAAATACTACCCACAGCCTTAGCTAGAGCAAATGATGGCACCAATGAAGCCTCACATTAAAAGAATTTTTAAAAATTGTCTTTCATACACAAACTCAGGTTTCACAAGAATCATGCATGTGGCACTTAGCAGCACAGAACAGAAGATAATGGTGTCAGATGGGAAGTGTCCTACTGTCATGGCAGGTTTGACATGTTTAGAGCCAATGTTAGAGCCATTTAATGTTGGTGTGTGAGCTCTCAGGGCTCTCAGGCAGCTGCCCATCACAAAACTTAGTCGGGGGGCTGCTAACAGAGGAACTCATTCAATTTTGGTGCAGATTTGGGTAATGACAGATTTTTAATTTAAACTGATTAACTTTTTTGTTTGGGGGGGGGGATATACACAAACTGTGAATTTGATGCCTGCAACACAGTCCAAAAAATTTGAGACTAGGAAAGTAGTAAAAGTGTCAAAAATCAGCTTCAACATTCAACAGGTAAGTAGTTTAATCGGTGACAGGTGATAGTACCATGATTGGGTGTAAAAACAGGTGAGTCGCTCACAGGCAATGATGGCGTGAGGTTCTCCACTTTGTGGGCAAATAGTCCAACAGTTCATGAACAACATTTCTCAACATGCAATTGTAAGGTATTCATTGATTTCAGCATCTACATTCCATAATATCAGCATCATAGAATCTAGAGAAATCTTTGCACTTAATGGGCGTGGCCAAACACCACCATTGAATGCCCGATCTTTGATCCCTCAGATGGCCCTGCATTAAAAACCTGCATCATACTGGTATAGATATCACAACGTGGGCTCAGGAACACTTTTGTAATCCTCCTTCAGTTAACACAGGACGTCACTGCATCTGCAAATGTAAGCAAATACTCTACCATGCATACATCAACAAGAGCCAGAAGCTCTGCCCACCTCTCTGAGTCCCAGCTCCTCTGAGATGGAAAAGTGGTCTGTGGTTTGATGAGTCCACATTTCAGTTTTTGGATATAATGTCTGTCAAGTACTCTGGGCTAGAGCGGAAAAGGACCATCCAGACTGTTTTCAATGCAAAGTTCAGAAGCAGCATCGGTTATGGTATTGAGGTGTATTAGTACCCATGGCATTGTGGGTAACTTTCAAATCTGTGAAAGCACCAATAGTGCTGAGATGTACATACAGGTTTTGGAGCAATTATGCTTCCATCCAGATGAAATCTTTTTCAGATACGTCCTTGCTCATTTCAGCAAGACAATGAAGCCACATTCTGCAGTTACAGCAGCATGGCTTCCCAGTACAAGAGTGCAGGTACTACAGGCCAGACCTGTCTCCCATTGCACAGTGCATTATGAAGCGCAAATATGACAACAGAAACTCTGGATCAGTTTGAACATCAAATATCGTGTCTTTGTGCTGGACTCAATTGAATATAGGTTGAAAAAGATTTGCAAGTCACTGTATTGTTTATATTCAAATTATACACAATGTCACAACCTTTTTAAAATCGGGTTTGTACCATTACTCCACATTTAATAACTCTTCTTGGCAGATTAGATGCTGCGTCAGAACTAAAGTAGTGCATTACAAATTTTTATTGTCAGATAAATAATATATAATTTCTGATCAGAAAAATGCTGAGTATTAGATCTGATTATCCAAGACGATTGACCTGTAGTGTAGTTTGGTGCATAGATGCAAATGTATATTTGATTGTTAAGTACATTGCCAGAAAAATACCTGAAATGACTACAAGTAATTTTGATTACATTAAGTCCAAGTTTTGGGTTGTTTTTTCTTAATATTTACATTAAGTACATTGCCAGAAAAATACCTGAAATGACTACAAAAAGTAATTTTGATTACATTTAAGTCCAAGTTTTGGGTTGTTTTTTCTTAATATTTACATTTCACTACAGTAGTTATATCCAAGACAAACCTGTCAGTGTTGCTGATGAATGCAATCAGTTTAAATCAGTTATTCCTCATGTGTTTTTGATAGTGTTCCAGGGCTCCCTCCAAGTATCATTACAAAAGACAACTCAGAAAACAGTTCAGTTGCTGTTTATTAAACAAAATTTGATGGGTTGACACCAGAACTCCATTTTATAATTTTATACATATAACTGTAGTTTCATTCAGGTTTGATGTCAGGTCAAAGGAAGCAGTTTTCTGGTCAGTGATGTCGGAACAGGACGTTGAGACATCTGAAAAAGACAAATTCAGGTCAGAAAATAATCCGTCTGAGAAAAATAGTTCTTTGTCAGCCTCAGATTAAAAATATGAATCAGGAGCAAGGAGAAAAATATTTATCAGTAATTTCCCATACAAAAAAAGTCTTGCTCAGTCTTACCTTTAAATAAACCAGCTGTCAGTAATTAGCAGGGTCAGAGTGAGTTTTGTTGAGACACGAATCCCCCTGTAAGGGAGCAATTGTTTTAATTCCCATAACCAACCTTCATGTGTGCACACTTTATATCTGCTGGAAATGCCTCAGAATAAAGTTAGAATCAGGAGCTGCAACTCAGCTCTCATAGTAGGTGTCAGAAAAGTTTATTTTTAGTTTGTCATCAAAGGCTAGAAGGTATGCAAATGCCAACAATCTGAAGGGACTCACCGACTGCCAAATAAGAGCGGCGATCTTTAGGCCAACAACAGTGTTGTTCTTCACTCTTAGCTGTATATGAAAAGTAGACAGAAAGTAAGTTCAAGCAAAGTGGCAAGTTCCGAGATAGAAACAACAACATGTGAGCCTCAGAATAAAGTTAGAATCAGGAGCTGCAGCTCAGCTCTCATAGTAGGTGTCAGAAAAGTTTATTTTTAGTTTGTCATCACAGGCTTAAAGTGTTCCACGTGCAAGAATACAAACTCACCAGCTCTCACATCTTTTCAAGGCACTGCACTTTTCAGTTTCAGAGCTCAGCTCTTTAATGTACTGAAACACAGCACCCTCCATCTCTTTTCCTTCATAATCTGGTGCAACCCTGGGAGGGATAGTGGACAATAAAAAAAAAAAAATTAAGAGCCTATATTCAAACAAAATATAACCATTTTAATCAAGATGAAAGTGCTCCTCAGGCTTTAAATGATCTAATAAAGACACCGGTTAAAATGAAGAGCTGCCGTTCATCTTTCAAAAAGAGGCGTAGAAAAGAACTGTTTTGCATTAAAGGCTGATAAACACATTTGTTCAGATTACATTTTGAGTTTTGGATAGACTAAACTAAAATAACCAGGATGGTCCTTAATTACTCATATTGTATTTTTCCTATACATTTCTAACGGACACAATTGAAGGCCAGTCTTCATGTTGAAAAGTTAGATTAATTAATTCATTGCTCCTACTGTCTGTTTCAGAGCTGAGAACACGTGTCGGGTTTGCTCTGGTAGCTCTGCGGGACAGCCACGTGTTGCTCTTCAAAACCGTCACAACCATTAACACATAATGTAATACTCACTTTTCCCCCCCGCTGTGGTTAGCCTGCTTTTAGCCAAAATGTCAAACTTGGATCAGCTCCGCTGCCATGAAGTATAAGTTCGAGAAAGTACAGACACGGGCAACGAGGGATAACGTCCCCTACCATGCTGCCGATGGAGAACTACACCGGAAGAGGCCTTTGTGAAACGGCTTCCGCCCAGCAGATAGCCCCTCCTCTTCCTGGGCTGGCCAGCTAACATTAGCTGCATAGGCTAATATTCAATGCTTCAAGTTTCGTTGGACTAAAAAAAGCTGAGGTCTGTTAATTTTACAGCGATTCTCTGGCCATATTATGGACCTACTTGTGCCCCTTAAATACACTTTAGAGTACCATGCGAAGAAGTCATTTTAAAGACGATAAAACGACTGGCGTTACTCACGTTGAACGAAGATATACCAAAGCCCCACGGGAGTTGTCGTTCTTGGATAGTAAGGACGTTCCCGTCATTTTTTTTTGCGGGTTTTCACATTTAAAAAAGTAATCTAATAAGGTTATAATATATAATAAAAGAGAATTTTAAAACAAAACTATCTAAAACTTTTTGCTTATTTTAATTAAAAGAGGATGCGAATGGGTTACCTGGGAACAACGAAATATGATATGCAGAGTATAATAATAATAATAACAGCAATATAATAAAATAGTGATATGTTTTTGTACCTAATATACTAACGGGTACCATATTTGTTTGAAAGTGAAACGAAATGTCCAGTTCTGAAACCAGTTAAACAGTGGAAAACTACAAATAAAATGCTAATATTTATCCTGTGTATCAGGTAGGTGTATAGTTGGCACTATAGTGCAATTTAGCAATTGTTAAACAACATTCTTTGTACATACTGGCCACTTTGCTTGATTTGTCAGTTTTAATGGTCGTCAGAGAGATTGACAACGACTGGCAGGCATAAGCAGACCATATTACCAGTGATTCATAATGTGTTGTATAACTTTGTCAGCTTGGGATGGCATCAAAGACTTTGTTGACAGACATTGTTGTCATAAAATGTGGATGCCCCCACCCACATTCTTTTGTTCTGGAGTATTTTGTGCGAGTGTGTGTGGTTTGGTTTAATTTAGTTCCTACAGGGTACATCTTTGTCTTAAGCAATACTGAAGAATCAATGAGATCCTAAATCAGAGATCTCCCAGCGGCAGACCCCACACTAAGAAAAAAAAATTCTAATTTTTGGAGGATTTTAAAAGCTATAAGATTTAAAAATTTTTTTTTTCCAAATTATCATTCTTAATGTTAATATAATCTCTGTAATTTATAGTTAGACTACATACAAGTCAGGCATGTGATTCTTAAAAGATTACCCACTGCTGTTTAAATGTTATCTACAGTCTACAACGTGCTGTGCCAACATTGTGCAAAGGCCCTTTCCTTATTTGAACTTACAGTCCTTATTGCCCATGTAGCTTCAAATGTGCAAAATCTTCCCAGAAGGGTGAGCATGACATCTGAAAGAACTTGACAGTCATGTAAGGTTTTATTTATACATTTATTCTGATCACAGCTGTACAGGAATGCATTGTCACAGCAGAAACACAACCTAAACCCAACCATGGCACAACAGCCGTCACAACACATCCAGAACTCAACCATAAATATACAGGCTCAATCAGCTCACCTCAGTTCAATTCTAGAGTTATTTATCATTATTATTAGCATTATTATTCACATAGAACAATTTGTCTCGCAAATATATCTTTGTTTTCAAAGAGCATAAAAATACAAGTGGACTCTTCAATGGAATGAACACTGGTTGTTGCTCCACTGTCTGGCCTACGCGGGCGACAACTAAAAACTGGGAAGGCAAAGAAGACCAGAGCCAATTTATTACAGCTTACAGGGAAAAGGTGGGCTTGTACACGGCTGGTCAATCTTTTCATTTCAGGGATCATATAAGACTCACAGCTCAACCTATAAGCTACTTTTGACATCACGCATACACACAGGGAGCAAGGGTTTTTAAGGAACCAGAAAAAAACAAACAAAAAAACCCATGAAATTTTGGAGTCGAAGTCAAGAAAGAAATGAGACAAAATTATAATGCATATATGAAAGAACACTACCAAGGCACAGAGAGATGCAGAGTTAACAGAATGGGCACAGAGGGAGCAGGGGACAAGATAAAAGGTTGGGCGGATTAGAGGCAGTTTCACTATCCAACACTAGAGGAAGCTCTAACAGCTCAAATACCCAGGTATATTATAAACTCTATATATTCATACTGGATAAAGCATTGAAATATAGGGTTATCTTTTAAAATCACGGTTCACAGCTGCAGGACAAAGGGATATGCATGTTCAAATGTGTGTGTGTGTGTGTGTGTGTGTGTGTGTGTGTGTGTGTGTGTGTGTGTGTGTGTGTGTGTGTGTGTGTGTGTGTGTGTGTGTGTGTGTGTGTGTGTGTGTGTGTGTGTGTGTGTGTGTGTGTGTGCACATATGTCGATTCATTTCCAAGCAGACCTCCATAGATGGAGGCATAACACCAACAAATCAGAACACAAGCGAGATTACAGCCAGCCAATGTAATGTGCAGTTGTGTATGTGTGTGTTTGTGTCTTAAAGTCCATGGACACACGTCTACATTGTCTTTCTGATCATTTGAATAACTACTGTACGAGTAGGAGGATACTGACATGAGCATCAGCAGGGACTACACACACACACTCGTAACAACATCAACGGCAACAATAACAACAACAGCAACAACAACGACATGAAGAGAGACAACACGCAGATCAGGAAGTCTGTCTAACCAAAATCCTCCGCTCATACAGAAGAGACACGGAGGCTATGATTCTTCTGGAAACAAAAAAGCATCCTTTTGACATCTCAGAAGGGAGACAGACTCAAAAAGCAGCCTGTCCCTCTATGTGCTTTTAAAAATCCTCTCTGGTATCTCATCTGTATGTGCCTTGTCTATCTATCTGGCTATCTATGTCCCCATCTGTCAGTCCGTTTATGTGCTTATTTTTGTAAGCAAAACGCTTATCTGTCTGCCTCCCTGTCTGACTGAGTTAGGCTCTCTGTCAGAATCTGCAGGGATAAAAGGAGGAGGAAAATGATTGTGCTTCTTGATCAATGCAGCCGTCTGAGGCTGGGTGGTGGCGACTCGCTGGACTACAGAGGTCAGAGGTTGTGTGGGAGCGGCCTCTTCACGTTGAGAGGCGTCCTAGGGGCTACTGCACCAGAAAAAGAGGACCCCTCCCCCCTTCAGCATACTGTAAGAGGTTACACGAGAAGCGTTGCAGCAGGAGGGACACATGCACACACTCCCTCAGAGCACCAGCATCGAGTCTCAGGAGAGCTTCTTTGATACACCTACGCATGATGGGGAAGAGAGAGGGGGAGGGCTTGTTGGGAATGAGACGTTGATGGGAGATCAGTCCAGCATTGCATCCAGTTGGTCTGCCAAGTCGTCAAACATGGTGCCGATGTCGTCCAAGATGGACACCGTCGTCTTTTTACTGGAAGGAGAACCAGAAAGGAAGGGTTCAGCTAACAATGAGGCAGACATAGGACAGGCACAACAGTGCGCAGATGTGAAATGGAGACAGTGAACTAGTTTTGGAAGGATTTTAACATTGTAACGTAACATTTTGAAAAACAATTTTAATGATGACAACACAGGAATACAAGAATCTCTAGTTCCATCAACTCCAGAGCGAAATATATGGAACCTTAGCTACTTAATCATTAACTAACTGGCAGGTAAACACAGCAATTAGGATCTTTTTCAGCTTTGTAGCTAAAACAGGTGGACTGCTGCAAGAACCACGGCGACTAGAAAATAACCACAATAAGAAAGTGAAAATGAGCTGAACGTCACTACAAAGAACCATAAAGCTGAGGGGAGCTGCAGATTCAAGTGATAATCTATAACACGCAATCATGTTATTTTCACATTGTCATTTGATGAAATTAGAAATGATCCCGATATTGATTAACTTTCACTTTGTCAAAGCTCTATTAAGTCAAAAAAAAAGAGGGACCTCAGCACATTATGTTTGGTTTTGCTGCGTCTCTGTTGTATTTCTGAGAAACCAGCTTCACAGGGTGTTTGCTGTAGTGCTAAATCACACCTACTGTTCTTTAGGAAACCAAGGGTTTTGCAGAATCAACAAGGGTGGAAACCTCACAGTCGGCAAACTTGTTCACTCGTTTGTTTTTACATGTGGTTCTAAATACTACAGTATATTTATGGCTAAGATACGAGTCAGAGGCAAACACCTGAGCTGTGGCACAGTTTTTTAACGTGAACGGGGGCAAAACATCTGAACCAAAATATCAATCAAATTTCAATAAATCGTAAGATGTGGCTTTAGCTGTATTTACACTCAATGATTAAATATTATCAATCTATAACCGTCTCCTTCATCTGATTCAATGGTCTTATTGTACGCTGTCTTTAATTATGGCATTACAACCGGTCTAACAGACAGTCTCAAGTTAGATCGATGTTTTAAATTCTGAGTTTCACAGGTGTTGGGAGCCACATTTTTGAATTTTGGAACCAGCCAGTGTTTAAAAAGGTCCCACTAGGCCAGATAAACATCTCCAAAGAGAGACTGCCAACAAGGCCCCCAGCAACAACAACGACAAAACACCCCTGTTCTCTACCACAGACCACACTGTTCTTTTCAACTGCATTCATGAACTGTATTTGTTCGTTTCCCGTTGCTTGTTGTGCCTTTCTTTTAAGTCCTAAACTGCAAAGACTTTTTTCGTACTTTTGTAATGAAAAAAAACAGGTTTATGTTTGTGTTTTCAAATGTTTTTAATATGCACTTTTGACCTGATGTTAAAGAAAATTTCTGTTAATTGTTAATAGACAATAAAGTTTTATTGAATCTTTGCCCGACTCTCGAAACCTTTTACTTCTCACTTTGAAGCTCTACATTATTTGAAGAAAAGCTGATTTATGCTTCGACCTTCTACATCAGCTTGGGTCCCCGGCTGTTGCTGGATGGCATCTTATTTCGTTTTGCAGGATGTAGCAGGGCGCGCCTCAGTCTTTTCACAGGAGTGATATTCTGCTTTGTAACTCGGGCAATTATATGAGGAGTTTTCTGCAGGAAAACCCACAGAAAAGACACATGTCTCTGCCTGTTCTGTCTGTTGATTTGGACCGTCCTTCAGAGGAATTTGTGTCCTGCTAGTCACCAAGTAATGCTGACATTTTATTTTTCTTGACTTGTAGAATATAGTATTTATAGAATCTGAAAATGTTTTTAGTTGTAGTTTGGTCCAGTTTAGGCAATAAAACTACTTGATTAAAAGGTCAAGGTTAGAG
Source organism: Mola mola (assembly GCA_001698575.1). Lineage (NCBI taxonomy): Eukaryota > Metazoa > Chordata > Actinopteri > Tetraodontiformes > Molidae > Mola > Mola mola. Next base: position 13,203,901 of record KV751317.1, read on the forward strand.
TTAAACTAATAAGTCAATGCTGTAAAAGCACACATAGCAATGTTTAGAGAAAAATAAATCAAGTCTGATTTTTCAGGTGACACAACGACCCAGTGTTAGGTAAAATCTGCATATTAACTTCAGAAATACTCACTCATTCTGTGCCTCCTCCTCTTTGATTTTATGCTCCACAGCCTGCACAGCTGTGGCCAAGGAGGCGCTGGTCTCCTCCAGGCAATATTGCGCCTCCTCCTCTGGCTTTACATCCTCTACCTGACTCTCCACCTCTCTAACATTCTCTTCCTTCACTCTCTTCCTCTTCTCCTCCTCCTCCTTGTGCCTCTTGTGCTCCCACTCTCTCATCTCGTCCTCCTCGTCTCTCCTCCTGTCCTCTTCCTCCTCCACTTCCCTTCCTCCCAGTTGGTCGATGGAGAGACCGGCGATGGAGGAGCGGGGAGGTTTGACAGGGTGTGGAGAGGGAGTGGAGGGACTCTGGGCCGGAGACGGGGAAGTGAGAGGAAGTCCTGGTGAAAGGGAGGGAGCAGAGGGGGTTTGGGGAGCTGGAAGAGGGGTGGAGGCAGAGGATGGAGAGGAGGGTTTGGGAGTCGGGGCGGGGCTGGCTGCAGCTGGGCTGGTAGCAGCAGGACTCGGGCTCATGGTGGATGAAGCCACTATTGCTTTGCCTGGTTTAGGTGCTGTAGGAGGCCCACGGGGTTTCGGGGATACAGGAGGCGGGACACGCTTCAGTTCTGGTCAGACAGTCAGAAAATGACATCAGTTTTCCTCCAACAACACATCACAATGCACAAGACGTAGGAGGTGAATGCAGAACACCAGTCAACACCAGTTTTTATAAAGCTGATTTTTAGGGCTGATCTATCTAGCTCCTAGTTATGCTGCTATAGACTTAGGTTGCCGGGGGGACACCCCATGATACACTGAGCTCCTCTCTCCTCTTCCCCCTCTGACTCTATCTCTGCACCTGTAAATGTCCATAGCCTAACAAAACATTATACTAACTTTACTTCGTCCCCAGAGTCAATGGTTTACCATCTTACAGGTTTCCTAGGTTGCACTCAGAGCTTCTGCTGTGGTCCTGTCTGATGCCCACTGCCCATATTAGTACAGGAGATCTTGATCAATAGATTTCTCATACATGGATTTATAGATCCTACATACCCTTGGACTCGACAACATCTCATACAATTTTACTAATCTGTTATTGTCATGTTATTGTGTTCTGTACAAGTGACATCTATTGCACGTCTGTCTGTCCTAGGAGGAAGGATCCCTCCTCTGTAGTTCTACCTGAGGTTTCTCATTTTTCCCTGTTTAGATTTTTTTTAAGTTTTTCCTCCCCCGGTTCGATGCTTTAAGGGCAGAGGGTGTCACATCTGTACAGTTTGTGAAAGCCCAGTGAAGAAATTTGTAATTTGTAATTTTGGGCTACACAAATATAATTTGACTTGATTTGATTTGACTAAGTATAAGGCTCTTTAATTCCCTGCAACTACTGACTTTTCTTTGATATTGCATGAATAATAATGATAATCACCAATGCAGCAAGTCTACATACATCAACCAGAACTGCCACAACATTAAAATCACCTGTCTGATACTGTTTTGGTCCCTCATGCCACAAAAACAGCTCTGACCTGTCAGAAGATGGACAGCAGACCTCTGAGGTCTTGTGGTACCCATGGTTTTGTCATCCCATGAATGTTCGATTAGAATGGGATCTGGGCAGTTTGGAGACCAGGTCAAAGCCTTGAGCTCCTTATCATATTCCATAAGCCATTCCTGAATAATATCTGTGGTCTGGCAGGACACATCCCCTGCCAGGGGTGTCTTCAGTAATGTGTATGTGTCGAGATATCCACAGCGCCAAGACTCAAAGTTTCCAAAATCAACATTGCATGCATGCTTATTATTGTTATTCACTTCATCTGAGTGTCTATTGGAACATGTGCATGTGTATATAAATAAGTATGTCTTTTAAGGTATATATGTATAGTTTGTATGTATGTACTTGACCATGTTTATATTATACTGAAATAAATAAAATAATAAACTCTAATTTGTCAGTGGTTTTAATGTCATGGCTGATCCGGGAGTATATGATAATAAAGTTTCACACATTTCTTTTAATAATCCTCACCGTTTTCTTTAAGTTGTGCCTGATTTTTGCCATTCAGGTGCTTTATAAAACTCTTAGTTGCTTGAACAATAAAAAGGTACATGGGCGGACATGAGTATGTAACACATAGATCAATAAATAGAGCTCTTCAATAAAATCGATTAAAAAAACTCTGCATATATGTCTGCATATATTCATTGCAGCCTTTAAAAAGCACTTAAAAAGTAGGGTCAAATTTTGTAAAAGCCTGGAAATTTAAAAATAATTAAATAGTTTTATTGTGTATTGACTGCTGTTAAAAGGGCGTTTGATTAAATTGCATCTTTTTATGGTTCTACTAAAGCTGCACTTACTTTAAATGAACATTTTCAAGGCAACATGATGCTATAAATGTAAGAAGGTAATATAGGTAAAATCTACTTTAATTAAATGTAATACGTGAGGCTGGACTGAATACCAGGACCTAATTTTTGGGTGATCTCACCAGGGCTCTGCGCCATCTCAGTGTTATCAGGCCCCGGTATGGGGACCCTGCGGGTTGGTGTTGGAGGGTCCGGTTGAGCCTTCTTCAGGGCGACTGTGGACGGTTTGGGTGACACCGGTGGCTTCAGAGATTTCCTGGCTTCCATCCACTCACAGCTCTCCTTGTTGGTCTCCGTCCTGTCGGAGACTTCAGACACCGGCCTCCGCCTCAGGACCACGCCGCCATTCTGCTGCAGCTCCCCTGCATTTTTCAGGCTACTGTCTGATTGGCTGCTGGGCGAGTCTGATTGGTTATTACTTTGAACGAGCATGTCTGTGCGCTCGGACGTGCGTGGCCTCCTGCGTACGGTGTCGGAGCCAGTTGTCATGGTAACAACAGATGCAGGAGCTTCGGATTCTGCTGTGGGAGGACGCGGTTTCCTTCGTAGCGTCGCTTTGCCGTCTGTAATGTCTGAGGAGGAGGAGGACACCATGGTGGAGCGAGGCCGTGGCTCGGGACGCTGTTGGACTGGTTCGTGCGGTAACAGGTCAGTGCGATCACCGGGAAGGCCTTCTGGTCCACTGATGGTCCTGCGGCGACTTAAGACATCCTCATCCTCGGATCCAAGACCTCCAGCGCCGGCCTGGCGGCGAAGTGTAGGAGGACTCACCTGGAGATCACATAGTCACATGTGCATGTTGGCAGTAGAGGTTCAAAAATGTCATTCTCGCAGTGCGAGCGTGCACACACCCACCTGCAGGTAGTTGCTGCTGCCTCCCAGGTTCCTCGGAATGGTTTTGGCTCCACTCACGATGGATGTTTCCAGCATCGCAGCCAGGCTGCGAACACTCCCAGAAGCCCCCTCTGATCTCTCCAGGCCTGCAGAGTCTTGAGATCTTACAGCTGATCCCAGGCTGCCGCAGTCGCTTGCTCGCCGCTCGCGATAGGCCGGCAGCCCTAAGAGCCCCTCCCCCTGTCCCTCTCCCTCCCCATCACCCCCGGTAATGGAAGAACAGGACCTTTTAGGTGGCGTCGGGGGCCGACCTTTCCGACGGGGGCGGAGAGTGACAGATGATTGGCTGCGGTTGACGGTGACATCATTGGGTGTGGCAGTACTCGTGGAACTGCTGCGGCACACAGTGGCATATCTAGAGTCTGACTCTGAGCCAATCAGACTGTGAGTTCTCCGCCGCTCCTCCTCATCACTGGGCAGGCGGAGAAACGGAACTGAAGAATCTGCTGCTGCTACCTGCGTGGAGGGGCGTGGCCGAGCTCTGGGGGAGGCCTGGTGGGTGTGCGTATGTGGTTGAGGTGGAGTCTGATTCGGTGTGTCGGGAGGGGTCTGCGAATGTGCGAGACCTGGGCGAGGTTTAGCTAGCGGACTGTGGGTTCCTTCCCGCTTCCTCCTCACCTCAGAGCTCTTGCTGCCACCTGGGCTGGATGGAGGAGTAGAGGGGCTCTGAGGAGGCTCGGAACTACTTTCTCCCCTCTGTAGCTCCTTTAGTCTCCTCACTCCCAACATCAGCTTCTTCTGATGGCCTGAGGGCAGTTACAGGGGGTGGAGGAACAATTACTGGCATGTCAATAAACAACAGAAAACATATTTACACTGCACCGCTACAAGAGAGCATTAGATGAGAGTATCTGTTCCTGGAAAAACTGCAAATCTGTAACGGTGTCCACATTCTGCACCAGTGGGCCAT
>KV751317.1:13219810-13235214 GCA_001698575.1 Mola mola
GATTTTCTCCCATTCTTCCTTGCAAAACACATCTAGTTCTGCAATATTCTTGGGCTGTCTTGCATGCACAGCTCTTTTAAGATCTACCCACAGATTTCCAATGATGTTTAAACCTGGGGACTGTGCCATTCCAAAACCTTCAGCCTGCATCTCAAGGTAGTCCATGTTGGGTTCTGAAGTATGTTTCAGATCTTTATACTGTTTTATTTTCTGGTATTTAGTGGAATATATTCTTTCCTCTACCTCTGCAGTGTTTCCTGTTCCACTGTCTGTACCACAACCGCAAAGCTTGACAGATCCACCCCCGTGTTTAACAGCTGGCAAGGTGCTCGCTCGTTTCCAAAACACGTCAGGCTTCTGTAGATGTCTTACAGCACTCTTTGGATGTTGGATGGAACGGTGCATCAACACTCCTGACTTTGCTGAATCCTCCTGCAGCCTTTTTGCAGTCAAAGGGGGGGTTTGATTTGCTATTATGACCAACTTACGAGCAGTCGTCTCATCTTGACCGCCACAGTTCCGCTCAACTGCCTTCTTTTTTTTGATATTTCACTCTGTGGAAGCTGCAAGCTGAAAACACTTTGCTACCTTCTTGTAGCCTTCTTCTGCAACATGGGCATCAACAACTCTCATTTTCAGTCTTACACAGTTTCTTAGAGGAATCCACGGCTGCTGAGTGTCGCACAAAGTTTGAAGAGTATTTAAAAGCTTGGAAATTGTCACCAGCTGCGACTTCCTGATGACAACTGTCAACATGCCTAACAAGTTGATTACGATCTGAACTTGTAGAAACGCGTAAAAAGAGTCTGAGACTTGAGAACACTTTGGGTGTCCAAACTTTTGCAATTGCCACAACTGTATTCACTTTTTAGTTTTGGCTCAATTTATGAATTAAAAGTAACTAATAATTAATGTTAGCTGATAATATTGTCATTTTTTCTATATCCTACAGAGACTGTGTTTGCATCTTTTCAGTTGAAAAATCATTAATAATGCTATTTGTCAAGGGGCGGACAAATTTTTGCATACAACTGTATATGTAAGAACCTGTTTTTGTTGTCTCCTTTTTAAATCAAAGTTGTGTTGATCACTTATTTTGACCTTATGAAGAGCTTGTGCTGGTGGCGGCTCCTGGTCTACAGGCTTAGTGAATGTTAAACAAAAGCTGTTTCTGGGTTAAGAACAGTGTCAATATGCTTACATATATAATTAACAACATTGCTTATTTTCATGTAACAGACATGTAACACTTCGATTATCAGATCTGTGTACCGTGATTATGTCTCCAGCTTTGATGTTGAGGCTGGTGAGGTCGTAGTTGTTACAATAATCCTTCAGTGCGCGCACTTGCATCGCAGCTGAAGCGTCTACAAAACAAGAGGTTACTGTCAGTGAACGCTAGAGTTGAGAGGAGTCATGTGCACAGGAGCACAGCAGAGATTTTCACACACTCAGAGCAGCAGAAAGAGAAGCAGAGACGAGGAGGGGAGAGAAGATAAAGAAGTGAATCACAGCAAGCGTGAGGTGCAGGTACTGTTTGTGTGACATCCTGCCTTTTCACATTCGTGCAATTTTGAGGTTAAAAGAATGCCTGCATATCCAAGTAAATTAACCACACTTAATAGGCTTATCAGGGATACTGTACGGTATGTGGTGACCCCTGCCCCACTATTAAAATGGCCCGATGTCCTCACCTCTTAGCAGCTGTTTGATTTCTCTGCTGGCCTGTGTGGTTGTGAATTGGTTAACGATGTCCAGGGCAGTTTGACTCAGGGTGTTTCTCACTCCTGCACTGATACCACTCTGGACAGGAAGTGGAGATGAAAAAAAAAACTGTGAAAGCCGCAACGGGAAATCATACGACACTGTTGATAAGTCTGTACTGAGAACTAATTGCCAGTTTGTGTGTATCCAACCCTGTCTCTAGTATCCGTTTGTTCCCTCAGTAATAATATCAAAAAATCATTTGAAGGTAACAAAAGGATTAGAACTGAACCGAGCTGGTTGGAATATTGCACAGCAGCGGGGACGGTCGCCACTCTGCTCCAGATTTATGGAGCAAGCTAACATCCCACAGGCTTTATCACACAGCTCGATGGGACGAATGCCAAGAGTTGAGGTGTAAAATTGCGCAGCTGAGGTCGGGCAGCTTCAACAACAGTTGCCTTTGTAAACACACAAAGAAAGAGAGAGACAGACAGACAGACAGACAGACAGACAGGCAGATGGACTTACATCCAGCAGCAGGCGCACTACCTCTGTCTTCCCGCAGAGGGCTGCCTGGTGTAGAGCTGTGCCCGACTCAGACTGTCTGTTGATATCTATACCGGCCTGAATCAGCAATCTGCAGCAACAAATAATCATCACACCCTGTTGTGTATAGGTTCCTTCATAACAGATTTTAATGAAATGATTACATGTAATAATACAAATATAAAATATAAAATAAAATGCAATAAATATTGCATTAGATTATTGTTATTATTATTAGTAGTTGTAAGCGAACAGAAATAACACCCTCATTAATGTATGTCTGTTAAAGACGTTTTAAACTACAAGCTGACAGACCTTTTGCTCGCAATCTTCATTTTGAGATCAGATCAGATGAGTTGGGCACACGATAGAGGGAGACAGCTACAGGGGAATGTGAGGGAAAGGTGCACAGAGAGAAGCAGAGCGGGTTTCAAACCGTATGACGTCGATGTGTCCATTCTTGGCGGCGAGATGCAGAGGTGACACTCCGTTGGGATCGGAGGGCTTTGGCTCCAACATGGCTGCGCACATGTTGCTGCTGAGCAGGAGCTGGACCACCTAAGGACCAGAAATACCGAAACTTAATGCGTTGCTTATGTTTTGGCTCTTTTTTCATTTTTTTTATCCTCTTCCAGTGCAGAAAAATACTATGACTAATATTTTACTCAACATGGTCTTCCTGCATCATTAGATATTTTAAGACTCTGAAAATGTGCTGGACACAAATTACTGAGAAAATTCTGTTTTGCACTAGGTTAGTGAAAGATCAGCAAGCAGGCTTACATTAGAGGAAACATGGGAGAGATTCAGCCGAAACATTACATTTCTGAGCCTCACATGAGGAGCCTGCTGTTCACTAAAACAATGACTAGCAGCTGTGTAGTTAACATCTTTGTTTATGTTGTTTGTTTGCTTGTAACTGGTGGCTGACGCAATGTTATCCAAATGTGAAATGTAAAATAATAACTGTCATTATGCTATAGAATGTTCATATCCTGATAACCAACCAATTTTTATATTAGGCAGCTTTTGTACTTGTGATGGACCAAATCTGGCTCGAACACTGTATGTCTGAATCTCAGATTTGTGACAATTGTGCAGATGAAAGCACTTCTTTAGTGACAAACTTTGGACGGATACCAGTCACCATAATCCAGGTCCACTCTAGGGGATAAAATCATAAGTAAAACACATTTTTGAGTGCAGGGAATTTAGAGTTGCAGCAGATTGAATCCCCAAGAGTGCCTCTTCTGGTGGTATAAAGGTTAAAGTAAATTAAAAATATGTCTTTAATGGACTCCCTGGTTGTAGGATGGTGTGTTAGCTCAGGTATACTCACGCCAACACGTCCAAATTCACAGGCAAGGTCCAGCGGTGTTTTCCCAGCTGAATCTGAGATACAGGGGTTGGACTGGTGTTGCAGCAACATCTCTGACTGTAACACACACACACACACACACACACACAAACACACTTAAATCTTCTGAAGGGCTTCTGAACTTCCTATCTCGTAACAACAACAAATCATACACACATCACTGAGCAGAACACAAGAGACAAAAACACACACACAAACTATACACACTAAAACACACAACACCTACCGGACACACACACACACACACACACACACACAGTTACCCCATCGTAGTGTCCGTGCTGAGCTGAGAGGTGGAGAGGGATCTGTCCTTCCTCTGACTGGCCGTTGACGGACGAGCCTGCCTTCAGCAGCATTTTCATTGGCTCCGTTTTCCCCTGCCATGCAGCGTAATGCAGAGGACGCATTCCTACTCAAAACACACACACAAACAGCAAAATACACAGCCGAAGATGACGGTCCAATAAAACACACACATAAAAGACCCCACAAGCATGCTCAGACACACAAAGAATAATATAAAGACACATGAATACACAATACATGCAAATACACAAACTCCATGACTGTCTTTGTAAACAGAACAGTTTGTGGCCATCCAGCATGCAACAATATTGACTTTCTTCCTATGTCAAAACTTTCAACACTACTCAATGAATGAACTCTTATTGCTTATTCATCTGTGGGATAAATTGAATAATAATTCAAATCATAAATGTTGTCACTGTAAATTAAAAATATTGATGTACAGAACCAAAACAATTAGTTAACTAGCAGAACAGTACTAAAAATAAACTGTTTTTGTCACTTTCTAAGTCTGCCGGTTTCAGCTTCTCAAATGTGATTTTTACCCACACCTGCACCACACGTATGAATGTTTTCTGTTCAGTTTGTTTCATTCATTTCTGACCCGTTGTGCCTGTGGATGTGTTGTTTGCGCAAACATTGTACTCGGGGGACAATAGTGAGAAAGTGCCTTGAGCCACCGGGCAAGATAAGAAATCCCCATCTGATAAACAACTCAGAGGCATTTGCAGGAAATTGGACATTGCAGCCAACACCTGAGTCAAGTAGGAAGGGCTATCACCATTGCTACTAACGAGAAGAATTAAACACTTCATAGAAATAGCTGCCAAGAGCAGTGAGCATGTTTCTCTTGGCAGCAGCCCAGGACCCCAATTACAATAACAGCGATGATCCACAGCTGAATAAAAAGACCCTCCGGGCCTGGTTGGCATGAGGGAGCCCTGACTCCGGAGAGAGGTTCTGACAGGATAAAGAGGCAACAGTAGCTGTAGCAGGTACAGAGCATGAAGTTTAAGAGGAGAGGTGAAGGAAATGACTTTCAGGCAGCCTTGAAGAGCTTCTGGGATAGTGCTCTTTTGATTTGCGAAGAGAGAAAGATTTCAGCCAGTCTGTGCCGGGAAAGAAAGATACTGAACTGAACTCGGGAGGTGCTTTCAGAGGATCGCTAAAGTGATTTTAGCCCATTTCCTCTCCATTGGCCTTTCTAGCTCATCCTGAAATCAGTTATTGAGATAATTCACATGTCCAGTGTGAGTTTTAGTAACATTACGAAATACTGATTTATAAACAATGCACTCTCAGATTGAGGGGGTCTCACTGAATGTTGATGATCATAATAAAATGGATTTTAGAAGTTTGGAAATACCTTCAACTAGGGTGCTAGGACCATTTTGGCAGAGGAGCAGAATTTTTTTTTTGACAGGAAATCACACTCAGAAGCCCAGGTCTGCAGGATAACAAGGTCAGTGACTTTTTCTGGCATCTTGTACAATAACATTTTGTTTTTTGGATGTGAGTAGGCCTGGATGAAGACAAGGGAGAGAGTTCCTCTTGTCACTTCTGGGTGAGGGCTTACTCATCGGTTTGCAGCATTAAATTGCCTGTTGGAGGGCAGCAGACACAAGCTGTGACCGGGCTGACGTTTAAGTTGCTACTACACTCATTCCACAGACACAAGGCATCGTTACATTATGAATGAAAAGTGTGACTCACTCTCAATTTAGCTGTTTATCTCGAGCAACTCGTGAGGGAAATGTGTGGCTCTTCAGCTGCTCAAGTTTGCCTGCCAGTTGCTAACTCTGTCAGCCTGTCGGTGGTTGTGGGCCAGTAGTGAACGGCGGGTTCGGCAGATGGTGGCGTGGTCCGAGCGATAATTTAAGGTTCGGGTGCCACTGTGGATTCAAACTGAAAGCTTAACATGGACCTAATGCTTCCTTTATCACTGTGCAAGTGAGCTGTGGCGAAACTGAAAAAGGCAACTTAGACCACTGCAGACCGCTGACTGGTCAGACAGAATCGTCTTTGCTGCATCACCCCTGCACGACACGACCGAGACTAGATACGGTGGCATCCTGACAAACCTGCCATTGTTAAATACTTACTGCTCCACTCAGTGCGCGTGCTACAGCAGTGTCTTCTAGTCTCAGTTGCTTACTTTAATAAAGGATTATGGCAGCGTGCAGAACAACGTCACGGTCAGGTGACAAGGGGAGCACATCCCATTCTATGGTAACCGACAGAAGGACTCTGCAGGGCCGGATGGGGCCATCATAAACGAGATTGTTTATCAAGAACTCTCTCGACAGATGCTCACACAGAGCTACCAGCACATTATTCAGCTGTATAGGGAAACGCTCAAAACGCTGAATAGTGATTCCAGATCAATCAAGGACCATAACAGCCAGAGTGGTTCTGAACAAAAGAGATGCACACCACATTCAGCCACAGACCCTCAAACGCAGGGAGGGAGGACGGCCTTGACTCAGCAACGAGTACGTTCTTTCACTTCGGAGTGAAGTCCTGCTGGTTAAGGCGGTGGTCTTCTACATTATCTGCCACCATGGACTGGAATCAGAGGGGTTGGGGGCCACCTGGTGAGGACGTCTGTTTAGCTCTGCTTCCATACATGCTGGGCATGACTGACTGGGTATGTTGAATCTGTAGGCCTACTTCCTGCAGGGATTATATCTCCCATCTGCCCTGAGATTTTTTTTTCTTTCTTATGGAATCTGCCAGTACGAGATGGAGATATTTGCTGCTCCACTTCCACTTGGCTCTCAGTCCTGCAGCGACGAAGCACTCTTCCACTTCTCTGTCTTGTGTTAGCTGCGTGCACTGATCTGTCACTACTTTATATGGCTTTTTATTGCCTTTCCAGCAAGCGCTGCGTTTATTACATAACTTAACTTGTTATTGGTCACACAGGGAACATGAAAAAATATTTATTTGTTTTTCCTGTTTGCGCGTTATTGTTTTGTTTCTTCGTCAGCCTGTTGAACTGTTCCATGGCAACAGTGGGTTTTAAGGCCACTGTGAGCATGTTAGTGTTTTTACCTTTGAGGTCTTTAATGTCCACCGCTGCCTGGGCCTCCAGCAGCAGAGAGATCAGCTCCTTGTTACCACTCAGAGCAGCATGATGCAGCGGCGACAACCTTCACAAAGACACAGATTATGTGTAAAAATACACACGTCCAGAGATGCAGTGTAAAACCAGAGCATCACTTTGCTGAAATAATCTTATGTGCAGTGCAGCTCCGCCCATCAGCTGTGTGAGAGACAGGAGGGGGCAAATGACCTACTTCCATTAATAAGCAATCTCTCTACCCCGGAGCCAGGCGTACACACAGCACTTCACTGAGTGTGTGTCTAATGGATCTCTGGTGAATGCAAGGGGCCGGGCCCTGGAGTCAAATCCACGAATCATCAGTCATTACAAGGCGCTGACACCAATTATGTGATTCCAATCAACATCATAAAAAAATATCTTTGTTATCCAATGGAGCCAAATGGGACACAATCACAAAAATGTGCATACGTAAAAGGCTTGACCAATCAGGAGGCTAAATATAGCCAAAATCCATAGTTGTGCATTCAGAGTTGATAAGGGAATATTTCTGAGGAAATTACGAGCATTTTAAAAGTGGGTGTTACCATAAGGAAACTACACATTTCAAAGTTTTAAGATGATGGCTTGTGATAGTAAAACGATCCCAGAAGGAGATGTTTCCTTTGACCGTGGATAAAGAAAATGAGGCTTGTAGAGTTTGGTAGTTTGATGTTTTGACAGCAACGAAGTTACTCTTTAAGTCAACATGACAAACTTGCAAACAGAGAAACTATACCCAGAATGTACGGCTTTAAAACTTTATTACAATTTTTTCAGGCCATATCACGGTACACAGTATATATCATTATACTTCATAAAGGCCAGGACTGGGCAACAAAATCAAATATCACAATATTTTTTGATAATAAACTTTGATAAACCATATTGTATGGATTAGTGCTAGTGCTAGATGAAAAATTAAACACAATGACATTCTGGATAAATAACCATTAATAATGTGGATTTAATAACTAAAGTGGGTGAAGGCAGATATTAGAACAGGTACAACACTCGTTGTACCTGTAATTTCAAAATTCCATCATTTTACTGCAATTCATCCTCTTAAACCAGGAAAAAAACACTTTCAATCCACATTCCATATCATGGAAAATAATCTAAAATCTCAGATGGTGTTTATTCTTATATAATGACGACGATATGATGATATAAGCCTTTGCAACCCAAGTATAACCGAGTCACGTTTCTGTCTGCCTAGTTAGTGTTAGTATAATATTAACTGCCAGTTTTAGCCCTGTTTTTGGTCAACAACCACCTCCTGTGGGGAATATCTGAGTGCAGCTGCTAAATGCTCCACTATTTTCACCATCATGGGTTTTTAATTGAAAATGTGGCAGAAAATTTACATGTATGAGTGGTGACAGTGACGCAAAACAGCAGTTGCAGACCTGACAACAAATCAATGAGCTAAAATTGCCTAGAAATATCTGTAATGCAAATTGAGGTGATAAGTCTCTTTGGATTCATCCCTATAACTGATCCCTTTCACATTGTTCTCACATTATCATATGAGTCATAAAATACTGATAAGAGCAACTTTAAAAGTCTCAGATGTTTTCTGTTTTCCTTAACGGCTCTGCAATGATTGCACTATAATGGCAAGGAGAAGAGGTATTAGTTGTAGTCCCTCACCCATCTGCGTCCTGGATGTTGACGTTCACCCGCTTCGCTGCTCCGAGGAGCTCTGGAACATCAACAAAACGAGAAGGGAATGAAGAACTCGTAACAAAACCCGTACAACTTTACATATTCACAATACAGCAAATAATGTCTTCTCTTTGTAAACCTTCTAATATCTAAGTCCAGCCAGCTGAGTTGACAGCTCCACTTGTATAGCAGGCATTGTTCTGAAAAACAGAGGTCAACAAAAAGTGCGAAGGCCAGAAGACTCATCGTGAAATTAGAAAAGCTCCATCTCTTCGTTTGAGTCTTTCTTTATTAACGCACTAGACCGCGTTTATTTTGCTCCGTCTCTCTGTCCGTCTGTCAAGCCTGGGTCTGCTCCCGGGTTTTTCTTCTCCACTGTCACAATGCGCTCGCTCGTGGGGAATGTGGGGTCTCAAATGAAATTAGAATAGATGGTCTAGACCTGTTCTACATGTTAAGTGTTATGAGATGAGATGTATTGTTGTTGCTTTAAATAAAACTGACTTGACTTGACCCTCCAGCAATTAAAGTAAATACACTTAAGGTAAAAATTCTACTTTTTGAGAAATATTCTTTGGGCACAGAGGATTTCTGGATATTAGTGATATGTGTTTTTGTATTTGTTGTGCGCTTGGGTGTATGTGTGCGTCTGTGAATGTGTGACTGTGATGAACTCGATTTGTGACATAAGAAAGGAGCACACATCCATGCAGCCTGAAAGAGCGGCCTGTTTGTCTCTTGCTGCCTTTACTTTTTTTTTTTTTGGGTCCAACCCTCATAATCCACAGGCCGTAATCTGTAGCTGTTCTGTAATCTGGGGAAAAGCTTCTCCCTCTCTCTGCAGCTCTATCTTCAGCCCTTCATCCTGCTCTCATACTCTAATTTTCGCTGTAATTTGCTAAAGAGCGCGTGCTTATTGGTAGCTCTGCTGCCTCTATTTACACTCTGCAGCTGACGCCATTGCTCTGTGACTGTGTGTTTGTGTGTGTTTCTGCACGTGCAGATTCACACCCATGATCTATCCGGGATTAAAATAAGAACCATCCTTGACAGCAGATGGATCGATGAGGCCAGATCAGAGAGTCAAATGAGCTCCGAATCACAAACTTGTGACAGTGTCACGGCATCCAGCACACCCACAACTATTCCACTATCTTTTTCTCAATAGATAATCCATCTTTTACAACACTACGCCTGGCTCATGGAATTACTTAACAATGCTCCTCCTCTGACCCATAACCAGGATGTCTATTTAATGAAATGCTCCACCAGCCACTGCGATCGCTCACAGAACTCAAAATGTCATCTTCAAACTCAAACTTGTTCCATTCGCTGCCCCGCTGCCTGCTCGTGTGAATTAATTAAAAGTGTTAAATTAAATTTCGGACCGAATCATTTTCCGTCTGTGACATGAGCTTTGTTTAAGAGCATTACCATGAGGTGTCTCTGATGGTGTCCTTGGACCAAGGTTCACACTTTTTATGGTAATTTTAGGCATAATACTGCAACTGAGCCTCAGTTACCATGGTAACTGTTCAACATGCCCTTCTCACTGACTGCCAATCACTTGGCAATTACAATTACTCTGCATCTCCCTCAATTGATAGTTATTTTGGAGTTTATTAAACATGAAATCAATGTTCATTTATTCATTTTCTACTGCTTATCCTGTTAGGGGTTGCGGGGGAGGGCGGGCTATCCCAGCATCATCGGGTGAAGGCGGGGCACACCCGAGACAAACAACCATCCGCATTCACATCCACACCTACGGGCAATTTAGAGTGACCAATTAACCAACTAACTCCCAGTTTGCATGTTTCTGGACTGTGGGAGGAAGCCGGAGTACCCGGAGAGAAACCACGCAGACACAGGGAGAACATGCAAACTCCACATAGAAATGCCCTGACCCGGGAATCGAACCCAGGACCCAGGCGATTGTGCTAAACACTGCACCACTGTACCGCCCATGAAATCTATGTGTTCACGTAAAATTTGAAGCCCATCAGTCTTCACAGAGCACCGGCAAGCTCTGGCAGAGCACCAGAGCAGATTCTCCAAACCTCCGGAGAGGTAAAGTGGAAGCTTTCTCAAGGGTTCTCATTAGGAGACATGCTCTGAAGTCTAGTTTCCATAAACCATGACTTTGGTTGTCGTTGAATCGGCCTAACATGTGGACTAAAACACCACTGCCAACAGTGACCTGACTTTTTCTTTCTACTTTCAGATGTCAGCACTCATATGTTAAACTGGAGATAAATCCCATTTGCATCAAACATACCAAACTTTAATAAGGCAATAATCAGAGCAATGGGCAGATGCAGGTGCTGCTGTAAATGTCGTTATCATAGTATTCAAATAGGGGCTCCGTTACTTAATGTTGTAGAACTTGAGATTGGTCTTGGTCTCCAGACCACTTTCTTAGGGTCTTGGTCTTGGTTCACATACTAGTGGAACAGCCAATTTGGGTATTTATAGCCAGGTGTGTGCATCATAACCATAACTTTAACCTAACCCTAACCAAAGTGCAAATCAAAATAAAAAACATATTCTAAATTACTTTTAGCAATGAAGTAGGAGCATGTTCACCTTATGGAAGTTAAAACCAGAGGACAGACTTTAACCACTTGTATGTGATTTTGTTTCTGTATGAGGGGAGTGGGTGTAAATGTCATATTTGCTAGCCGACAAACAAAAAAAAAAAAGGCCGCTACAATTCAAATTATTATTACTTACTACTTTTCAGTATATACTGGAAAGAATTCAATTGTAAGAAACGTCACTATGGATTGAACTTGACAAAGTGGTGCTGTGGCAGTCTCGTGTACGTCGTCCCTGCAACTTCAAAGAAAGAAAGCTGAGACATTTCCACACCCAGTGCATTGTAACAAACCTACACCACATACATTTTTTGCTAGGTCGTGACATTTTGAAGTCGATACCTCGTTTCTCAAATAAGAAAAACAACATAGTTAACAGACAAAAGAAGGACCATGCACCTCCTGGCTTGTTAGTTTAACTCATCGCCTACGTTCCCTCTCTGCAGCTGCTTTTCAAGAGGGAAAATGTGACGTTCAAAACTCTGTGTGGAAAAGAATGCTGATTACTAGTTGAGATTCACAGAGCTTGTTTTATACTTTGGGTCGCCCTTGTGTGTATCTGCAAGTTCACATTTGGAGGAACATTTTAGGAGGTGTGTACAAACCTCCTTTTGTACCTACTGTACAAAACATCTTTTTTACTGCTGATGTTTACTTAATGTCATGACATTACCAGATGTTTTTACTTCAGTCCATGATGAGTCACGACTGACTCACTAAACAAAAGTCAGTGTTTCTTCACTTTCATCGCTAAAACAGTGTATAAATTACACAGTCTTTTTCGGTGTCTCACTACAACATAGTAGATATACAGCAGATATAATTAGGATAGGGATGACTCTGGATAACTAAGATAAAGAGCTTTATTGCAACTGGCCCAAAGATAAGGAAACCATTAGCAAATCGTTCGGAAAAAGACTTTACTTTGTGTCATCTAATTATTAGTGGAGATTCAACATGTCTGAACTAATGAATTAAAACTTTAAAAGAAAACTTTTGAGCCGAAACACTGACACATGATATCTGGAAACAGTAAAAACTATTTCCATGATTTAAGCAAAACTGTAAAGGTGGCGTCTGTCAAATACCTGCGAATAATTAAATCCTATATTATTATACTTACTTAACAGGCTGAAATGATCTAAATTTCACCTTCCAAAATTTGTTAACTATCGGTCCACAGTAGAAATAAATACAGTTATTGTTATAAAATTATTGTGGGCACGAGAAAAGCAAGTTTGAAGCATACTGATGTTTACTGTAACTATGGTTTTGTTATGAGTTAGTTATAAGACCCTTCTGGACGCATGACAATAATAATTTAAATTATGCTTAAAATGGAGCTAACTATAATAAAGAAGAAATTGTGGAGGGACATTTTGCTGTTTATTCAGATTCAGAATACTTTATTTATCCCCGGGGGAAATTGTTTCTTTACAGGTGCTCCCTGCAAGCATAGAAGTGAAAAACAAAATATATATAAAAGGAGTATGTACATCAACAAAAAGAGTATACACAAGAGTACACACAGTATACGGTACACAGTAAGGTGTGAACGGTGCAAAATAAATAAAAGTGCGACAGAAAATAAACAGTGCATGAGAACTGCAGTGCAAAGACGAATGATCCGAGGGAGTGAAAAGGTCCAAGAGCCACTCAGAGGGAGGAGCTGTACAGTTTGATGGCCACAGGCAGGAATGATTTCCTGTGGCGTTCAGTCATGCAGGGGTATCAGGCATATCAGGGGTTATATGCAGGATCATTTCTCAGCTGGGGGCAACCAGAGACTCTAAGTTATTGCTCCTAAGCAAAAAATTGTAAAATCATACAACCGCTTTAATATATCCTGTTAATTAGTGAGGTGTTGGAAGATGGCTGAACGGAGGCTTGTTTGTGTTTCAATCCACCATTTCCGATCCGTATGCTAAGCTAACATGTGCTAGCTCATGCTAACCATGCACACATGACATGGGTATTACTGCGACGGCGCTGGGCAAGTCAAATCTTTCTAACACCTACAAACACTTCTGTGTCTTCGACTCAACTGCAAAGATACTGTATAAGACCAATGTTTGTGCAGTAGGTGTTTGCCCAAACTTTCTCTGCTTCCTGTTGCTGACGGTGTAACCCAGACGCAGCCACTCAAACGTGGAATGGCCACTATACCAAAGTAAGTAGTGTCTCGTTATTTAGCAGATTACCACAAACTGCTTGGAATAAATTTGTCTTTTGTAAACATCAGAAAACAGTCTCCATTCATCAGTTTACTGGTCTGAAAAACACAGGGTGTGCAAACATTTGTTCGGTATGGTACGTGCACACTTATTGGGTCAAAACAACACAGCTGTTTCACGGTTGGCGTCCCATACTGAGTTTGGCTGGGTAAAAAAAAAACCAGCCTAAAAGAGACTTAAAGACCAGGAAGTGGGGCTTAGGATGAAAAATAACAGAATTCTCCACTTCAGCCCAAAGATGAAAGTGTATTTGAGAGCACCTGTCTCCATATCATGATGTATTTGGAGCAAAAAGGGAATATGCAGGTGAGACATGACACTTGAAGGATCTATTTAATAAATCCAGCTCTGCGTCTCTGAGAGGTTAAGAGTACCTGATGAGTGGATTTAATGAGGTGCAATTGGACGTTTCAAGCCTAGGCAAGAAAACATGACAGAATATCAATATATGAATACGAAGAAACAAATATTCTCATGTATTGACATAAAGGTGCTCACCCTTGCTGGGGCTGTGAATTACAGTCTTCATTTCACCCTTTACTTATTTAGAGAAGCGTATCTGGCATTGACAAAGAGGGACTCTGAGGTGGAGTGACCTTACGTGATCCTGTCACCACCTCAAAAACTGTGCCATTTTGAAAACAGCCACCACAGCACCTCCACCTTTAGCGTACTGTAAATCATAGAGACGCAGTCAGCCGCATGATGTGTGCTAGAGGTGGTGATTCTGCAGCAACGATTCCTGGCTTCCTGTTCCATTATTCAAACGTCCACCTGGACGCACGCCTGTGCATCCATAACTCAGCCTCTAACCCATCTCCCATCATTTCCTGTCTCTGTAGCCTCTGTAGCCGTGCCTCCCTCCTCTCTCGCACTTTTCCCTCTCCCTCCGTCACCCTTACCCACCTCAGCCTGTACCCACAGCCCCCTTTCTCTTTTGTCAGTGTGCAGTGGACTGAGCACTCAGAGCTGATCTGCTCTGGCATTTGAGGAGAAGCATTTTTCTTTTCCATGGCACTGCTGGAATGTTCAGACACAAACACACAGGAGAGGAGAGGAGAGGAGAGGAGAAAAGTGGGGAGAAGAGTGAAAGTAGGTGATGAGAGGGGAGAGGAAGCAGGAGAAGGAGAGATCCTCCGAGTGGAGTGGAGAGGGGCCCAGTGACGAAATGGTAGAGGAGGAGAGCAGTTTCAAGGCTGTAATTGAAATCTAATTATCACCTCGAGTCCCAGCTGACTCCCTGTCAAGCACCCGCACGCATGCACGATGCAGCGCCACGTCTGTGCGCACAGTGCAAACGTGTGCACGTGTACGATCATCACATTATTACCACCAACATCTGGCGTCTTCACACGCCAATAATCCCCCTGTCCCGAGAGCAGTGTAGGACCTCTCTCTTACACTCGCACACGCACACACTGATACACACTCATCCTCTCTGCTGAGCTCACGGACGCACACGCACACCCTGGTGCACTCGTACAGGCGCACAGGAATGATCAGTGTTGGGAGAAACAAGCATTTCTTCGTCTCTGCTGACATTCTGACCACTGCTCTCTCTCACGTGTGCAACGTCATCACTATCACACACGCAACGTTATAGTCGCGTGCATGCAGGGAATCTCACACACACACTGTGCATCATTTAGGCTGAATAGCGTCGCTTTAGATGTGGCCTGCACTGTCCTGACCCTGTAATGACGGGTGCTGTGTGTGCAGGGTGGGGGGGAGACTGGAGGATGGCGGGATACGGGATACTGACTGGCTTTCCCTGGCCGCGGTCTCTGTAGAAGCCGCTGAGCTGTCAGCAAGTCCTCGGTCTTGACGGCCTGGAGCAGCTCCTGGTCCTTCCCCATGTCCGCTCG
>KV751317.1:13247985-13255485 GCA_001698575.1 Mola mola
TGCGCTAAAATGTATTTCTGTTCTCTCCGTAGACTGAGGTTTCATTTAAAAACACATTTAAATGGGGGAACACTGATACTCACTGTACCCAGTCGCTCTGTAGGACACTTACACAATATTTACATGTATAATTTCTGTTCCGGGAGACGTAACATCCACTCTAATCACGTAATCAACAGGCTGTGGCCGGGGGTGCGGCGGGGGGCGGGATTTATATCAGAAGAAGCAGCTCTCCGTGTCTGCCCTTCCGCCATTTGACCCCAAGAGGGCGCAATATTAAAGTTGATGATCACCACCTGCATAACGGTTGAGGCAAATACAAGTGAAAACTACAGATGAAAATTAGTTACAAAACTTATTATCATTTTGTAAAGATTGAGAATATTTAAACTTACCTTAACTAAGTAGCATTTAATTGCAGGTTACATATCAACATTTTCATGTAATCCAATAATAAAACAGGATATGATGAGTGGTACTTTGTACCTACTCTCCTAACCTTAATTTCCCTCTCTACCAAAACACATTACTATTTTAATTGAAATGTTCACTACTTGTGCTTTTTTTGAGTAGTTCCATTTTGTTTTATAGTACTTCATGTTTTATACCTTTTTGATTACCAGCACTTTTTACTCACCTGCATTTATGTAAAATCATTAGTTAAGTGTTATTTTCCCGATCAAGAGTATTATTATATTATGTAATGTTTTTGAATAGATAAAGCTTGAAGTCAACATTGCTTATACCATAACCAAATCATGGCTATGGCCTGAGTATACTATGACTGACACAAGACCAAGACAGGGTGAGACCAATACAGGGTGAGACCGAGTCAACAGCAGAACCACACCAATGCAAATGCCATGCAAGATTTTGAATTAAGGTCCTTTACTTTTAATATCTCTACGCTTGTAATACGATTACTTAAGTGAGTAAAACTATAAGGATGCTGTCATCTAAACTATAAGACTCCTACACTGTTAAAAGTTTGCCTGTAAAAAAAAAAAAAAATGGCAGCAGGGTTGCCATTATTTTACAGTAAAATTAATATCTTATTACTATCAGAAAAAATTGGTTTTGTACTGATGATGAAAATACATTATGGGCTGTTTCTTAAATACATTCTATACATTTTTTCCCTTTTACCTGAATTATTACTAACTTACTAGGTTGCACACATAGCTAGGACTCATACTATATGATTAAAGGCACTGCATTAAAAAATGGTTATCGTCACCCTTATTGACTGTCAGTCTTCACAAAATCTCTATCCAAAGCTGGATACAAGCACAGAAAGCAAACCATAACAAAATGAATGAACATAATGAAAAGAGCTAAAAGCAATGATTTTTTTTTTTTTAATAATGTGATTACAATGTAAGAAATAAATCCACAGCTTCTTGATATTCTTTACTTTTTATTATAATATGAAGATGAAAACTCCACATGCAGAACAATTGCAAGTTTAACAACAACCCGAGAAACTCCTCTCACAAAAGGCCCTAAACTCTTTGCTTAAACTAGTGCAATACAAGTGACTGTACTAACAGTGCTTTGTCTGTGTGTGTTTGTGTGAGGGAGAGAGAGAGAGAGAGAGCGACAGAGCGCAAGAGATGAGTGAAAAATAACTTATATTCCAACTTCCTACATACAAAATCATCACCTGTGAATTTCCTTTTACAATGTCAACTAAGAGCATAAAAATCCTAAGACAAACTATATCAAACCCCTCAGTGAGCCAAAACATTCCAACCTTGAACATTCAGACAGTTTTATGTTTAGTTTCACAAGTAGAACAAAAAAAATGACACAGAGAAAATGACAGAAAGAATACAAAGTTTGGGAATAAGAGCTGTCATGAGTGAAACAATGATAGAAAATAAGAAATAGTAGAGTGAAAGAATGGAAGGATTCAGACTTTCTACTCCGTAAGGAAGAGAGAGGAAGGAAGAAGGATGAAGAAACTGAGAGGGAGGAAGAAATAGAGAAATGAGACACGCTGGGGTTTTGATTGAAGTATGCAAGGAATGGGAGTAATTTAGTAATCTCACCATTTTCGGAAGAATAAGGTGCCGTGCCAGCGGCAGCGTGTTGCAGCAGCACCCGTTTTTTCTTCTTGCCTTTTGCACTACACGGTGTACCTGGAATACAACAAACCCCAGCTCCTACTTCAACGTTTTTCTCAACGCTTCTCAACGTTTCTCAACGTTTTTCTCTGTTTTTTCCACCACCCTTGTTCTGCAGAAGTTCTCAGATGACACGGCTATAATCGGGTGTGTGGAGAATGGACGGGAAGATGAGTACAGGAACCTGGTTGACCGATTCGTCCATTGGTGTGGAGAGAACCATCTGCAGCTGAACATCAAGAAGACGAAGGAGATGTTGGTGGAGTTCAGGACGAACAAGCCTCCACCCTCTTCTGTCTGCATTAATGGGACAGATGTGGAAATTGTCCAGACCTACAGGTACCTGGGAGTCCACCTGGACAACAAACCGGAGTGGTCCACCAACACAGAGGTTTGTGTACAAGAAGGGCCTGAGCCAGCTCTATTTCCTCAGGAGGCTCAGGTTCTTCAATATATGCAACCGGATGTTCCTGATGTTTTATCAGTTTGTTGTGGCGAGTGCCATCTTCTTTGCTGTGGTGTGCTGGGGCACAGGTGTCAAGGCAAAGGACGTCAGCAGACTGAATAAACTGATCAGGAAAGCAGGTTCTGTTGTCGGCTCTCGTTTGGCCACCTTGGAGGAGGTGGTGGAGCAGAGGATGCCGACCAAACTGCTGGCCATCATGGACAACACCTCCCACCCCCTCCATGAAACTGTGAACATTCTGAGGAGCAGCTTTAGCAACAGAATGATCCAACCCCGCTGCTACAAGGAACGATACAGGATGTTGTTCCTCCCCAGTGCAATTAGACTGTCAACACCTCTGTTATTAGACACTAGACACTTTACCTGGTAAAATCATTCACCTCCTCCTACCTGCACTAAACTGCACTCTGCACAACATCTGTACATACTGTTAGAATTCTACAACTGCCAATACTTTTATTTTTATTTTATTTTATACTTCTATACCTTTATAGTGTTATATGTCCACTGGTGCTGTACCAGAACAATCTTGTTGCTGTGACAAATTAATTTCCCTACGGGGATTAATAAAGTAATTTCTATCTCTATCTATCTATTTCTAAATGAAGTCCCACTTAAAGTCCACAAGTCTCCTTATTAGAGTGGAAACATGTGAATTGACAGTTGTTGTCTTTTTGTTGGTGACTTTGCCCCGTTCAGCTTTGGCTCCTCTCAGGGTTTATTCTAATAAAGTGCCTCAATAATATAGTTAGATTAGATAGATTAGATAGTAAGATTAACCACACATCAAAAGGCAGCAAATGAATAGATATGCAATGGGTGTCATTGAGAAGTTGAGAAAAATTCATGTTTTAATGAAAGTATCTAACGTCTGGGTGAATTCAAGTATGCACGCTGCATACTCTATACAGCCACCAGCTGTTTCACCCTGAACTCGCAAGAGATTTTCTTTGTCAAATTCATGTATTTGTGGTCTGTGTTTCAAATTGTTTTGTTGACTGGTGAAAAAGCATTTTGCAATATGCAGCGCTGATTGAGAGACTTAAAAAAAAAATCAGTTCTGTATATTCTGCCCATCTGTATTTATAGTATCCTTGGTCAACAGTCACTGACATTCATTTCAACTGCCCCATTAACAACAGTACCACAGAGACATTCAGAGATCAAAAGTTTCACTGGTACAGAACAGTTATTGTATGTGAATCTTGTTTGTCAGCTGCTGTGATTTTTTTCTTTTATGCCAACACAACTTTCATAGGAGCTTTTGATTTCCTACATCAGTGACACAGAAAGCAGGAGGTGTACTATGTGCACAGTCCAATGGCAAAAATAGATGTCTCTAGCTATGCTCATCTCTAAACCATGCCTTTGTTACAATAAAATTACTAGTTGGCAAGTAGTAAATATCGACTTAAAATTACATAGAAACTGTTTTTTCTTTCAAAAATGTCATTCATCATTTTTTTCAATAAATTCTTGATGTATTTACCATTGCTGAAATCAAGAGAAAATAGATGCATTTTAAAGCACAGTGATGTATTCCTATAAAAAGGAGATAAGATTTCTTTAAATGAGTATTGCATTAATATGAAATATTGTTGCTTGCCTATACAATAATGTAAACATACCAAGCAGTATCAGACGATGAGTTGCAGGTATGGAGATTGTCCTCTCAGTGTCAGCTATAGTGGCAGATCCCTGCCACTTGATGAGACAAGTCATGCGGTCTATGTATATAGAATATAGGCCATATATTTATAATGAAATAGAAATGCTGTAAAAAAAAAAAAATATGAGTGTAAACCAGAGTTTAATAGCCTGTTGAACATCTTCAGAAATCTTTGGCAGGGCCCTGAGGATAATCTCCTTCAGCTCTTCCACCAAGGTCGCTGCTGCTGTCTGAGAGAAAAGAATGGTGTTAAACAATTATTGGCATGTCACACAATGTGTACTCTGGGTAATAATCATGTAGGTCATCCTGTCCACCACAACAGTAGCATCCCTGAATTGGTGTGAAGCCAT
The DNA here is from genome assembly GCA_001698575.1 of Mola mola. Classification (NCBI taxonomy): domain Eukaryota; kingdom Metazoa; phylum Chordata; class Actinopteri; order Tetraodontiformes; family Molidae; genus Mola; species Mola mola. The sequence goes on from KV751317.1 coordinate 13,252,600, forward strand.
AAACACCTACATAATGGAGAAGCAGAGCCTTACATTTGTCAGTGACAAAATACACTGCTGAATTATTGTGGTTATGTACAGCAATTGTCTTTCAAATCACAAGGTCCTCTGAATTCACATCTATAACAATGAGCATGTTTTTTTTTTGTATTTTTGTGCCTCGGTTGCCTCGTGAGCAATCAAAGTATTGTCAGGGCCCAAATTAAAGCTCGATACTGACTCCTTGACGCAATGATTGTAGCCCGTGGGAAAAAACTCAGCTGCCTTTTCCTGTACCACAGCTGGTGGGGAGAGATTGCCTGCACTGAGATACGCCCGGAGGAGCTGATGCCTCTCTGCAAGAGTTAAGCACAATTTTTTAAAAATTGTGTAGTTTCCATGCACACTGTTTGTAATAAGCGTGCTTGCTCTCAAATCTTAAATGAATTAGTGGTCCGAAGCAGATTATGAGCTTTGGATAATGGCTGACATATTCATGCTTCGGCTCGAGTTGTTGATCGGGAAAGATTGCTTTTGGAAATACAAATATTCACCGAAAGCAACTCTCAAATATGCTACTTGGCCACTTGAAATGGCCGGTGCACAAATAAGAGAAACAATTTTTCTTAATTGTAAGAGTAAATCATCTTATTGCAAAGAAGAACAAGTTGCATCTGGTCAATACTTGACTTGTTGTGCAGTAATAGATCTGCCAGTGTGACAAACACCAAAAGTACTCTGTGTTTCTTTTTTCCTGACCCAAGCGGGTTTACAACTTCAAAACATCCTATTAAAGGATAAACTCTCTTTTTGGACTGAGTTTTCGGTAATGTTTGCCCCATCTAAATGAATTTGCCTTGATTGTACTATTCACTGACAAACTTGCCCTGAAAAAGAGCTTCAAGTGATTGTTGCATCGGCACGTACAGTATTGTGCAAAACACTCATTGCCTGCTTCGTTTTGTCCAAGACATACATATAGGTACTGGTTCAACATAATTAAATTGATTCTCAAACACAGTCTCTCTCCGTTAATCTGTTTTTTCAGCGTGAAGGTTTTGTGAGTCCAGAAGAGATCCTCCACTTTCAGATCATCAACAAGAGTCCTAATGGCATCATCTGTAATCCTTAGTACATGTAACCTCTCTTTAAGTTTAAAAAGTAATCGTGACTGGCTGATGTCATGTATTGACTGCAAATCTTCAATGACTGTCCGAAAAGTAGAAGCAGGAAGCAACAGTTTTGCTTGCCGCTTAAGATAGATAGATAGAGATAAAGAGAGATAGAGATGACTTTATTAATCACCATAGGGAAATGAATTCGTCACAGCAGCAAGGATGTTTAGGTACAGGACCAGTGGACATATAAAACCATAAAGTATAAAAGTAGAAAAATATAAGCAGTATAGGCAGTGTTAAAAATCTAACAATATATTACAGAAGTTGTGCAGAGAGTAGTGCAGTTTAGTGCAGATAGAAGAGAGCAAGATTGTACAAAAAATGTGTGATCAATATTTTCTGGGCTAACATCCACATGCTCAGTATCGTCGAAAGCATCAAGCTGCATGTCACACAGTAAATCACTTTCAGTAAGGGTGCCACAAGTTCCACTTGCAGCTGTTTGGCCAATGATGGATTCTATAAAATTTCCTTCTAAACCTTTTTATGATTTCAGGACACATGAGAAGTGAATGTTGACACAGTAAATGTCGTATTACGTTGCCTAAAAGGACATGGGACTGCTCGTCCCTTTTTGATGTGCACTTCAGCGTGAGAATAAAATTCAGTCATGGAATCACATTTTGCACTGCAGAAGTCAAATTGGCAGGTCAGGTCCACTGATATACTCAATCTAGGCTCATTCACATGTCTCTTATGTTTTTCTTTATGTGGATGTGCTTTCAGACCAGCACATTTTCAGAAAGTCCTATTGCAGTCCGGCATACAACACCGTATTACTAAATCAGGTATATTACTGTGAATTTTCACATGTCTCACAAAGGCCTCTGAGGTGCTGGACTGATGTTCACAGATCTTACATGTAAACATCAAGACAAACAGACTTGACTGTTGTGGTTCAATAAACAGTAAACTGCAGTTGTGAGATTTTGAAACATGAAATGGCAACAGCAACAGCTCGTTTCACCAGTTTACCTGCAGTTACCTATTTTGGGGTAACTCTGCTCTTCATCAATATTAGCCTACTGTAAAGCAGCAGAACCAGATAGTTAAAACACTAATTTAAGTTTTCAAAACTTAAGCTTCACTGATGAGCTTTTCTAGCTTGCCTTGATGCCGCACATGTTAATCTCACACTGATATGATCCTCTGAACCGTTTCACGAAGGCAACTCCAGGTTCATTTTCAACACGTCATCAAGTGGGTTTAAACCAATGCGATCAGAGTAACACAAGATGTGGCCCAGGATTTATGTTAAAGAAAGAACTTTTACCCAATTATGCTTCACAAATTCACTGTCAAAATATGTGTGCTGTCAAAAAGTTAACTTAAAATCGATAATGAGCTCCTTGTGCTGATGCACAATTGATTAATTGACAATCATCTATGAAATCTAGCTGACATTAACTACTAGATCCGTCAATCATGACATGCACATACTTGTATTCAGTGACACAAACCAACTAGAATCATCGCTCCATTCATAGGTTTTGTACCTATTTACAACGAAAATAAAATTAGTACTCACCAATTAATTAGAAGATGGTGATGGATAAAGAAACACGTGCATCCAGCTTTTCATGTGCAGTTAGTAAGGTGATGCTCCTCCCATCATGCAAAAAAGCCTGCATGACACTGTTACTTTAGATAGGCCTCGTTTAGGCAGCAGTAGTGTGCTGTTATTTTTAACAAACGGTTAAATTGCTAAGTTGACCATTTTTTTTTACAG
>KV751317.1:13257985-13263628 GCA_001698575.1 Mola mola
AGGTTCAAAAATTCAAAAGAACAAGTAGCAGAGGCAGAACTCCTACACACAACCAGTCCAGTGAGATTAAAAATCCTTAATACAAACATAACAGACAACTCTACAAAACCAAAATTCAAAACAGGTAGGCAAATGTTTTAAGACTGATTTACTAAGCTGTGTTCTGGGTATTAAAATTAGCAGTGCTGTGTTTATCTTTGTGTCCTTTTAATATATAGTCTTACTTAGGCCAAATGATCGAGGCTGCATTCTTTAATTAGTTTTCTATAATGGAATTTTACATGACCCTGGTTTTCGGCGCGCCATCTTAATTTAACTCATAGTAATTAAAGTTGACCTAAGCCTATAGCAGCATAACTAAGGGCTAGATAGGCCAGCCCTAACTATAAGCTTTGTCAACAAGGAAAGTTTTAAGCATACTCTTATAATCAGAGAGTGTGTCTGCCTCCTGTACCAAGACTGGAAGATGGTTCCAAAGGAGAGGAGCTTGATAGCTGAAGGCTCTGCCTCCCATTCTAGTTTTGGAGATTCTTGGGATCACTAACAACGCATCTTGGGAGTGTAAGGTTTTGGATGGATGATAGGGTACTATGAGCTCTTTAAGGTAAGATGGTCCCTGACCATGAATAGCTTTGTAGTTGAGGACAAGGATTTTAAATTCTATTCTGAATTTAATTGGGAGCCAGTGCAGAGAAGCCAGTACGGGGGAAATATGGTTTTTGACATTAGCTCTAGTCAGTACATGCGCTGCTGGATTTTTGGATTAATTGAAGATTCTTTAAAATCTCATTAGGGAAACCTGAAAATAAAGAATTACAGTAATCCAGCCTGGAAGTAACAAATGCGTGAACTAGTTTTTCTGCATGTTGTTGAGACAGGATATGCTGGATTTTAGCAATGTTACGGAGGTGAAATCTGTTTTACATGTGACATAAAAGACAGCTCCTGGTCAAAGATAACACCCAGGTTTCTGGCAGTGGTGCTGGAAGCCAAGGCAATGCCATCCAGATTAACTATGTTGTTGGATAATGAGTTTGTGATGTGTTTAGAGCCCAGCACAATTATTTCAATTTTGTCAGAGTCTAACAAGAAAAAGTTATGAGACATCCAGTTTTTAATGTCCTTAAAACATGTCTGGAGATCAGCTAACTAATGGGTTTAATCTGGCTTCCTTGATAAGTACAATTTTGTGTATAATTTTTCTGCAAAGCAATGAAAATGTATGGACGTCTTTCTAATAATGTTACCTAAAGGAAGCATGTATAGAGTGAATAGTAATAGTCCAAGCACAGAACCTTTTGGGACTCCGTGACTAACCTTGTCATATCCGGATGATTCATCATTAACATGAACAAACTGGTATCTATCAGATAAGTAGGGTTTAAACCACCTTAAAGCAGATCATTTAATGTCAATTTGGTGTTCCAGTATCTGTAGTAAGATGTGATGATCGATAGTGTCAAAAGCTGCACTAAGATCTAATAAGACTAGTACAGAAATAAGTCCCTCATCAGATGCAGTGAGGAGGTCATTTGTAACTTTTACCAGTGTTGTTTCTGTGCTGTGATGCGTTCTAAAGCCTGACTGGAAGTCCTCAAATAGACTATTATCCTGAAGAAAGCCGCATAGTTGTTTAGCTACTGCTTTGTCTAGAATCTTTGAAAGAAAGGGGAGGTTGGATATTTGTCTATAGTTGGCTAAAACTTCTGGGTCCAGGTAGGTTTTTTCAGGAGCGGTTTAATTACAGCTATTTTAAAAGACTGGGGCACATAACTTGTTACAAGGGATAGATTGGTAATGTTTAGTAGTGGATTGCTAACTAAGGGTAAACCATCTTTGAGCAGCCTAGTAGGTATGGGGTCTAGTATACAGGTTGATGATTTAGATGAAGATAATGTTGTCGTTAGTTCCTTAAGGTCAATTGGATGGAAACTTTCCAAACACACATCAGGACTAATAATGGCCTCTATAATTCCTGTTGCTGAACTGGAATCTGTGGAGTGTAGGATATTTTCTCTGATAAGTCTAATTTTATTATTGAAGAAGTTCATAAAATCATTACAGGTGAGGGCTCTAGGAATGCATGGTTCAATAGAATGATGGCTCTCAGTCAGCCTGGCTACAGTGCTGAAAAGGATCCTGGGCTTATTCTTGTTTTCTTCTATCAACGCTGAATAGTAGTCTTTTCTTGCTTGGCGAAGGGCCTTCCTGTATACTTTAACACTATCCTGCCAGGCCATGCGTGACTGTTCCAGTTTACTGGAACGCCATTTCTTTTCAGGTTTGTGAGTTTTTTGTTTTAACTTGCGAGTACTAAGATTATACCACGGAGCTAGTCTCTTTACTGGTTTTGTTTTCTGTTTAACTGGGGCAATAGAATCAAATGAAGCACATACAGAGCTGGCAGTGAAATCAGCAAGGTGATCAAACTGGGAGGGGCTAAAATTAAGATATGACTCCTCTGTTATTTTGGGATATGGCACTGAATTTATTGCAGAGGGAATCATTTCTTTAAATGTTTCAACAGTGTCCTCAGATATGCATCTGCTATAATAACTAGTGACTCTTGGTTTATAGTTGATGAGCAGAAATTCAAACGTTAGAAGATAATGATCTGATAAAAGCAGATTTGGGGCAGAGATTTTTAAGTGCCAAATTTCCATGCCATATATCAGAACAAGATCAAGGGTGTGATTAAAAGTGTGAGTTGATTCTTGCACATACTGACAGAAGCCGAATGAATCTAACAGTGAGAGAAATGCCGTACCAAGGCTGTCGTTTTCAACGTCTACATGGATATTAAAGTCACCTACAATAATAACTTTATCTGTTTTAAGGACCAGAGCTGAGAGAAACTCTGAAAATTCAGATAAAAATTCAGTGTAAGGTCCAGGTGCTCGATACACTATAACAAACATAGTTGGTTGCAGAGGTTTCATGGTTGGATCGGAAATGCTTTTTTTTTTCAGAAATAGCAATTTTGTTTGGGCTTCGGGATTATTAATAGGGCAGAATTGAAAATGGCTGCAACTCCACCACATCTGCCAGTGTCTCTGGGAATGTGTGTGTTAATGTGACTGGGAGGAGTGGATTCATTAAGACTTACATATTCATCTTGGCACAGACAATAAATCAATATTATTATCTGATGTAAGCTCATTTATTAATACACCTTTAGATGATAGGGATCTGATATTCAAGAGTCCACATTTAAGTCTCTTTACTTTGTAAACTGCCTCATTAGTGGTGTTGATTTTTATTAAGTTCCTATGTGAATCCTTGTTATTTGATTTAGTGAATTTAGTGAATTTATGTGGACGGGGGACAGACACAGTCTCTATGGGGTTGTAGGTGGATGACTCTAAAGGAGGTGCCGAGAAGCGTGTAAGACTGCAACTCTTCCTGGCCTCAACTTTAAATTGTCAGTTTGGCTGACTAATAAATCTGGCCATATTTCTAGAAATGAGACCTTTGATGTGGGGCCATTTGAAACATGCATAAATGTGTCATTAATACAAGCATTTCTAAATCAATGATGTCCAAGTGTTCCCCAATTAACTATTAATCAATTAGTCAAAAGGCCAAAACAGATTGAATCTGTAGGCTTTCAGGGCTTCGTTTTGCTGAACCACCAGGTGCGTGTGTCTGCTTCTGACAGCACAAGTGTTGCTACTCTGGCAGTGAAGGAAGTGCTTTATGGGTGTGAAACAACTTCAGGACTGCACGCACACATGTGGTGGTCTGGGCATCAGTGAGAGAGAGACAGAGAGAGAGAGAGAGAGAGAGAGAGAGCGAGCATGATACACAGACAGAAAGGGAGAGGGAGAGAGAGAGGGAGGGAGAGAGAGAGAGAGAGCGGGACAGAGAGAGAGACACACACAGAGACAGATGGAGAGAGAGAGAGAGAGACACACAGACAGAGAGAGAGAGGGAGAGAGAGAGAGAGAGCGGGACAGAGAGAGAGACACACACAGAGACAGATGGAGAGAGAGAGAGAGAGACACACACACACACAGGAGTGTGAGAGAGAGAGAGAGAGACAGAGAGACATAAAGAAAGAGAGAGAGAGAGAGAGAGAGAGAGAGAGAGAGAGAGAGAGAGCGAGCATGATACACAGACAGAAAGGGAGAGGGAGAGAGAGAGGCAGCGAGAGAGAAAGAGAGACATAGGGAGAGACAGAGAGAGACAGCCAGAGAAAGAGAGAGAGAGAGAGGGAGAGAGAGAGAGACACACACACACAGAGAGAGAGGGAGCGTGAGAGAGAGAGAGAGAGAGAGAGAGAGAGAGAGAGAGAGAGAGAGAGCGAGCGCGATACACAGACAGAAAGGGAGAGGGAGAGAGAGACAGAGGGAGAGAGAAAGAGAGACATAGGGAGAGACAGAGAGAGACAGCCAGAGAAAGAGAGAGAGAGAGGGAGAGAGAGAGAGAAAGACAGAGAGGGGGGGGCAGAGAGAGAAAGAGAGAGGGAGGGAGAGAGAGAGAGCGGGAGAGAGAGAGACACACACACAGAGAGACAGATGGAGAGAGAGAGAGAGAGAGAGACACACACACACAGAGAGAGAGGGAGGGGGCAGGAAGTCGCCGCGTTGCGGTAATACCTGTCACTAATAGGAAAGTGTGCCTAAGTCTCCTCTTGTTCCGCATCCTGGAAACAGAAAAAAATGCTGCTTACAGGCCTGCAGATGAACCCGGACCTGGTCTCGGCTTGTCCCGGGTTACACGCCCAGATCTCGACGGACGGACGAGTCGGCCGCAACAAGCTCTACCTGTTTTTACTCAGAGAGAGAGAGCGAGCGCGGTACACAGACAGAAAGGGAGAGGGAGAGAGAGAGAAAGAGAGACATAGGGAGAGACAGAGAGAGACAGCCAGAGAAAGAGAGAGAGAGAGAGAGAGAGAGAGAGACAGACAGAGAGAGAGAGAGAGAGAGGCAGAGGGAGAGAGAGATCGGGAGCGAGAGAGAGGGAGGGAGAGAGAGAGAGTGGGAGAGGGAGAGAGACAGAGAGAGAGAGGGAGAGACAGAGAGAGACAGCCAGAGAAAGAGAGAGAGAGAGGGAGAGAGAGAGAGAAAGACAGAGAGGGGGGGGCAGAGAGAGAAAGAGAGAGGGAGGGAGAGAGAGAGAGCGGGAGAGAGAGAGACACACACACAGAGAGACAGATGGAGAGAGAGAGAGAGAGAGAGACACACACACACACAGAGAGAGAGGGAGCGTGAGAGAGAGAGAGAGAGACATAGAGAGAGAGAGAGAGAGAGAGAGAGAGAGAGAGAGAGCGAGCGCGATACACAGACAGAAAGGGAGAGGGAGAGAGAGACAGAGGGAGAGAGAAAGAGAGACATAGGGAGAGACAGAGAGAGACAGCCAGAGAGAGAGAGGGAGAGAGAGAGAGAGAGCGGGAGAGGGGGGGCAGAGAGAGAGAGAGAGAGAGAGAGAGAGAGAGAGGGGGATCGGGGAGGCAGGCGCGCGGCCCGGGGACCCGTCGGAACAAGCAGCAGCAGATTCAGCGCGAGCTGGACGCACACCGATACAACACCGGCAGCACGAGCGGAGGAAGAGGAGGAGGAGGAGGAGGACGACGAGGTGGAGGCACATGCACCGCGACTCACTGTCCCCCGCCGCCTCCATCGGCTCTCCCTCGCTCCCTTC
>KV751317.1:13263951-13279669 GCA_001698575.1 Mola mola
TCTCGGACCGCCGCCGCTTCCTCGTTAAGATGGCTGACCCCAGCAGCGACGGAGAGGTACCCGAGAGCGCGCGCGGCTTCGCCCGCCAGGGAGCCCTGCGCCAGAAGAACGTGCACGAAGTGAAGAACCACAAGTTCATCGCGCGCTTCTTCAAGCAGCCAACCTTCTGCAGCCACTGCACGGACTTCATCTGGTGAGTGAGTGTTTGTACCGGGAACGCGACACAGGTGACTCACTTGCTGCTGCGGCTCCGGTCGGCCTCCTTCCACACGGAGCGTGCTCAGACTCCGCAGTGGTTCATTCATTGTCACTGTCAAAAACACGGCGATGCGCCATTCCCCCATTTTCCCACAATGCGACAGTGGCAGCAGCAGGAGGCCCGCGGGGTTTACCGCATCGACCTGACACCCTCAGGAAGCGGAGTTCTGCTGGAGGAATGCAGCTGGAGACGCGGAGACAGACAGGGCCCCGCTGCTGCAGCTGTGTGCCTCAATGTCAAAGTGTGTGATTGATATCTGTCTTTGTATGTGTGCATGCGCCATTGTCTGTCTGTGCCTCTCTTGTCAATCCCCCAAATTTCACATCCTCGTGTCTTCTGTCCACAGGGGCTTTGGGAAGCAGGGATTCCAGTGCCAAGGTAAGAGCTCATTCACAGATCCCCCTGCTGCTCACTGTTGTGGGAGTACGGACTGTCCTCGAGCAGCACTGCCACAGTGTTTGTGTGTGTTTTTGCTGTGTTCAGGGCCTCTGGTCTGCGCCCTGTCAGAATGACCTGTTGGCTCCTTCGTTGATGGCGTGTTGGCTTTGGCAGGCAGGCAGGCGTCAAACTCAAGACAGGTGTTTACCGAGAGATAAATGAGAGTGAGAATACTCTGACGGGGCTCAGGCAGAAGAGTTACATGTACGAGTAGAAGAGCCGGCGGAGTAGTGAAAGCAGAGATGTCTGGTTTTGACCGAGGAGAATTGGAGGGAGACAGACCAGGAAGTTGGACTTGTAAATTTGGAATTGTAAAATGGTGGGTTTCTTTGTGTGTGGGTGTCTAGTCACAGACATGTACACAGAATGGTTTGATAAAGAGGTCCTTGTGGAAAAAGATTCACCACTCAGTCACATGAGTGTTACAGTGCTGCAGCAAACACTGTCCTCCTGCTCGCGGTATCACTTCCTCCTCCTGCCTTGATGAATCTGGCTGCCCAAATGTTACCTTAAGAGAGAAGACCAGAGTTTCCACATCATTCCTCATGACTTGGACGAGTTGCTTAAAGTTGAGAGGGAGGTTGTGTAATTCTGTTAGCAGTTAAAATTAAAAAAAAAAGCTGATGTCCGCTTGTTTGCTGAGGCTTGTCAAAAAGCTGTGGTGGTGACACAGGAAATGCAATGTGGGGTAGGGAAAATTGATATTTACACGCTTGAGTGGTAACACTTCAGGCCAATCGGGGCCATGTACAGTTAGAGCTGCTGTCAGATCAGGTTTGGGGTGGTGTTTTCTGCAAGTAAACGCTTAAAATGAGAGACGGTCTCTCTTTGGTTGTTGGAGACTGCGGTGAAGTATTGAATCCATCAATCAAACTGTGAGCATCAATTCCTGGATTTTCAGGTAAAATGTATAGGTATCTGGGTCCACTTACTAGGCTTTTTCAGTGCATTCAACCACACTGTATGGGTTTGTTCAGCTGTCAAAGAGCAAATGTGGAAAAATAAGCTAAATTAATCTACATTTAGATAAATTTGGCAGCGCTTTGACAGTAAACTGCAACAGACATGGGCGGTTGTGGACTGTGCATGAACACTCATCCACACATCCTGCAATCAGGGGTCAGACCTGTTCCACACATGCGCAGTAGGATACGGCGACCTCCCGTCGCATGTTGTTTGTTGTTTGGCTGAACAGGGTGAAAAAAGCAGGAAAAGAAAACAAGGTCTGTGACTGCTGAAGAAATACAGGACAGAGGATGGAGATTCTAGCAGGTACAGTGCAGTGCGCAGGTTACTTTTGTAGGACACACAGGACACAGGTGTCTTATAGTGCTGCGTGCGAATGTTGTCAGATTTTAAGCAAATTTTTTAGAAATGTATATTCCTCACATTTGAAATTTTGCTGCTTTTCTTGTTCTTAGGTGACAATAAATCTAATAGGTTGAAAGAACTTGGTATGACAAACACGCTCAACCCTTTCTCACAGGTTGTAAATGTTTGACAGACAAAATGATGAATTAGTAACTGAAAAAAAATCATCATCTGATTTATTGATAACAAAAAAAGTTTGGTTAGCTCAGACCGATAAACTGGACCTTATATTAATTTATTCAGACATCTAAATTAGATGAAACCTGTACATCTTGATGACTATCTAGTCAGGTCAGAAATCAGTGTTCAGTGGGTTAAAACGGTTTGAAAACAGCTTGTCTGTAACTATTTTTGGAAATTCACAGGTCTGATTAAACAGTTTGCTGATTGAGATCATTTTGAAGAATAGGTCTAGATTAGTCAATAGGGAAATGATAAAGATGAAGCTAATCATTACAGTGATTTCCATGTCCAAGGAAATGCAGAGATTTAGTATAAAACTGATGACCAGTTTGTGGTGATTTCTTGTCATCGCCTTTGAGCTATAAATAGCAATTATGTAAATATGGATCAAAGAAATCTTCACCTCAAATAATCGGTATACACTTTTGATTTTAAGCATCTTGTGGGTCCCTTTTGTTCAATACATGCACTTAAAAGTAGAGGTGAAACATTTAGTTGGTTGATAATTCAATTAATAAAAATAATCTGCAGCCCCTTTCAATTATTTGTCCAAATCTGATTTGTACAGAAACAGATTCAAAATATTAATTTTGTGGTTTACAGTTCAAATTGTTAAAGGTTACAGTTTTTCAAAAGAAAATATTTAAAAAACATAAAAACAGTGTTTTGTGGGGTTTTTTTTTTTTTGCTCTCTTAATGTGAGAAATTACCTGTTTTTCTGGATCAGAGGAGTAGAAATAATGTTAGAATGAGTCAACAGTCAAGGTCCTGCTGGTGGGATGGGATGACAGGTACAGAATAGTGATGAACAACCATGGACTTGGCCTTTTCCTTAACTTTAGTCGCAGTCGTGACGGTTGATTAGAGTGAAGTGAAGTGGGTCTTAACTAGAAGCTGAAATAGTCACCAAAAGCTGAAGAACAAAAGGTCAACTTTCCACCAAATTTAGCCTGGATTGAGTTTCAGTGTAAATGAGATATGAATAGTTTTTTTCCCCCATCATGTTACCAGAGAGAGAGAAGTGTCAGATTTCTGATCAGACACTCGTGTCTTGTAGAGGTAAAGGACGGGTGCAGATGCAGTAGGTGCTCAAACAAACATATAAGTCATCAGCTCGCACCTCTCAGTCGCCAGGAATGTCAAACATCTGTGTCGACTCGTTCCGACATGCAGGGCACACTATTTTGAGCATGTGACAAAGGTGTGTTAGAGGACCTGTTCTGCAGGTAAAAACTTTTTTTTTCCCCTGCCTTTATCTTTTCTTTAATTGCTGTTTATTTGTGTGTTTTTGGTGTGTGTGCAGCAAAAGTAGGAAGTTACCCTCACACCATTTCCTGCTAAAGAGAGATAGATGTCTGATCAGAGTTTTGACTAAGGTCACTATTGTTTTCCACATTAAATCAGAGGAGCTGAGGAACGTTTCCCCAGAGGATTTCAGATTTTGAACAGTTTTTACACTGAAACAGATAAAAATGGTTTAAATGGATGAAAAAATTGCTTTTGCATCAGGACAAGAGTTGATTGTTGGGCTGTAGTTGTGAAAGGAAAGATCTGTGTCTTGCTGAGGGAGGCCACTGGGCTCGACTAGGAAGAGACATAATCTGCTTTTCAAATATATTATTGTACATACATTATATTATATTGAGGATTAACTTGCCTCTGGGTGCAGAGAGGAAGAATGCCAGAATTACTACAAAATACCGCTCATTTCCCCATCTTATGGTGTCGTTGCTATTAATTGAATCAAGGCTGTGGTTGACTTTTAATCATCGACTTGTCAGTGGTTCATTCAGTGTCCTTATTGCTTTTAAGATACACCGTCACACAGGTTATGGCTGAGAATATTTCTGAGCAGGCCTGGCCTGGCAGTCACTGAGCTCCTTCACAATGAATTTTAAAGTCGACAGGTCGTTCCTGTGTCAGTACACAGAAAGTGGCAGATGTCACGAAGGCTGACTGGATGTTAGTGTGTCGTGAAAAGTATGCGGAATGTTGTGGGTTGAGGATGAAGGTTAAACATTATTAAATCACAACAGATTCATGTTGAATGAATTTAGTTTGATTGTAATGATTACATGACATTTACATTACACACATTCAACTAGATGATAATTTACTTTAATAGGTGCAAATAATGCTAATCTTTCATATAGGTGAATTTTTTTTCCTAATCGGTCTAATATGACTTAGCTACAATCAAAAAATCCAAAGGTGTGTAATATACAAATGAAATGAGATCAATTATCAGAAGTTTCATTTTGCCAGGCAGATGTTGACTTAACATCGATTTAATTAGTTATTTACTTGCTGATAGTGTTAACGTGAACCTGATACAATAGCCAGGTTCTTCCCACCCCAAAAAACATTCCAAATAGGTTGTTTACATGGCAAATGAAAATAAACATTCCACTAATATTTTCGTTCACATGTCGTGTATACTCCTATCAGCACAATGACACATATTCTATTTTTTAACACTATGGGGGAATTTACTTAGTTTTCAAACTACAGTAAAGTTTCTCCCATGCAGTACCTCCATTTAGCTTCCTGTAGCTTTGCAAACAGTTGGCTGCTTCGTTTACCATGCACAAATCTAACTGATTGCTCTTTGTATAAAGATGAATGACATTTGAACACTGAATCTCAAACGCCCCCTGGTGGCTGGCCCCAGTATACTGTAAGTCCTAAGCTCCTCCTCCTCCATTATTTCAGCCAGGACTTGGGCCAAACTAAAAACTCAAAGTACGCCTAAATTAAGTTTTTTGTTTTTTTTTCCCCAAAGACGATTTCTGTTATTTAAGGTAGTTGTTATCATGCTGGGTAATGTTAACCTCTTCAGTTTTCTTATAAGTTCGGTTTTAATTTGTGTAATCAAAACAGGTTGAAATATCATGATTGACAGCTGAGCTCTGCTTGTGATCAGAGAGGGGGAGTGTATAGACTGGAACTCAATACCCTAGTTTCACTTCCCCGTTGCTGCTGTGCAGACTCTGGTTCCAAATACAGATTGATAGAGATAGAGATGACTATATTAATCCCCGTAGGGAAATTAATTTAAATCAGTTTAAATCAGCGATTCCCCTAGAAAGTTTTTAGGCCCGGTGGTAAGAGCTGATAGACACAGTGTCGCTCATTTCTTCCCCACCTCTGCATTGGTTTGGCTCCAGCACTTTTGAGCAAAATCTTAAAATATCGTGTTGTCTTTGTTGGGCGTTGGGAAGGCACATAGCGGAGGGCCAACAGAGAGACTACCAAATGCAAATGATTATTCCTGAATGAGTAGAGCTGGGCAATATGGACAAAATCTTATATCACAATAATATGGATCATGTCATATCACAATAACAATATATAACATGATATAGTACGTTTTCTGTAAATTTCATGAAATATTATTTTGATAGTCCTGTGGATTAAAGAATATCTAAACACCAAAACCAGAGTTTTCAGCTGATAAACAATGTATTTGGGTGTTTAGTAGAGCTGTTGTTTGATTCAGATACAAATCTTGACTTTTCTTGGAAGAATTTGAATTCAAGATATTGTGTTATTAATATGCACAGTGACTACTCTCTACCAGCTTAAATCTTTGACGGAGGTGACAACTGCCCCCAAAATATGATCAAAGTATAACCAAATGACAGAAGTCCCCTGTAGGTACAAGTTTGTCTTATCTCATCAAAGTGATACTTATAATGTGTGTGGTAGAGCAAGAGTGAGTGAATGTCAATACATTTGAAAGTAGCAGTTAGTGCCTATAGCAATGTTTTAAAATGTTTATTTTATACTTTATTCTATTTTGTGTATTTTTACATTGAAAGGGAAGTTGAACCGGAGTCAAATTCCTTGTTTGTACGCACTGGCCAATAAATCTGATTCCTATTCACATTCTGATGTTTGGTAACAAGCTAAGTTGTCTGTAAATGACGGCTCCAGCTTCTTCAGACTAAGGTGTGCTGTGTGCTGTGTCACTCACTACTGCTAATGAAAGTAAGGGGGGTAATCCTGAAGCACATACCGTTCCCACACAGACACAGAGCAGGAAAACACTAACACTGGCATTCAGTCTGCACTCATCACTCACTTCTGACAGACAGAGCAGACCGGGAAAATATCATCATTCTGAATTTCCTTTCCTCCACCGTTAACATTTTATTCTCATTAATGAAAACTTAAAGTACATTTCGTCATAGTTACACTTTTAGCTTGCCAACATCTTGTCTTTGTAATGAACATTGTCCATCATAGTTTTCATTAGCAACATTAACACTGCTAGGAATGTCGAGGGGATTCGCTCCTCTCCCACTGTTTGTTGATACTGAGACTGCGTGAAGTGAACGTGAAGCAGGAGACAAATGACGTAAAAAGCTGCCGTGAGTCAGGTTGCATTACCCCCTTTGCTAAAGACAGAGGAAAATATCTACTGATAGACATTTTCTCTTGTCCCACAATATATATTGTCATATTTCCCAGCTGTAAAAGGGAGTGAGAAATTGAGAGTTTTTTTTTTCCGGTCTGTACAGGGAAACCCTGCAAATGATGTCAGCGTCAGTATCCTGGATATTTAGGCTTCATTTTTGTACAGTGGGAACTTACAAAAAATTAAAATGATCACTTGACGCTTTCTTCATCTTCAACAAGGAGGGATAATGGAGAGCTATGAAGATTATTAATAAAAAAAAACACTGTGGCAAAAGGCATCATTGCTGCTGCATGTGAAGCACAAGGAAACGGCATCAGACAGTTGCTGATTGCGCAAAATCATCATGTCCATATATATTTCACCACTAAATTCACTGTCATGTCTGTGATTTTATTTCTAATGTGACAACCATACGTTGTGACAAACTTTAAACTGATACAGGAGATTCAAGTATTACAATGCATTTACACATGAAATCACAACTTAAAAAGAAAATATTTTTAATAATTGAATATCATTTGTCACATATACCAGTGGAAGAATTTATTTTTATAGGCAGCGTTCTTCTAATTGCAGTAGCAGCAGTATGAACGGACATTCAAGTGTTTGTCTGCGTCGCAAACACCTATATTACTGTCAGGAAAAGCACAAAAAGATACGTATTTGCACTGTTGTAGCTAATCAGACCTACAGCTTGTGTTTTGATGACATTACTGTCCCGCTGAACTTTATTGTACAGCTCTGCAGATTTGTAGCTACAACCTTTAATGGTTTTTCCTAGAATCCATATCTCACAGAGAAAAATCGTCAGGTAAGGACTTAGTGAAAAGGGAAACGCTGTGAATAGTCGACTTTAAGCCGAAACTCGGAACATATGTTCACAGCATGAGTTACCATGGTGATCTCGACAGGTTAAAAGAGAGCCGCCTTCGTGACACTGACAATCACGGCTTTCTGCTCATCATTCCTCGCTAAGACACTATCTGGCTTTGTAGTACAGCCCTCAGAAGGTCTGACAGACGATACCAAAAAGTTTAGAGTAGGCTGTCGAAGTTTTTGCCCCCCAAAGCTGAGAACCTAAGAAGAGAGATTTCGGTTATGGACATTCCGAATATGCTGTATACATCTCTGAGAAGTGAGGAACATTTATCAAATCCGCTGTTTATATAGCCGGTCTGGCCAAAACCTCTGCGTTGTGTTGGAGGGGAAGGAATAAGAATGACCACTGTAGTCTTGCCAGCCGGAAGGGGGTTTTTATTCTCTGTGTAATATTCTCAGTACAGGAATTTCATAAGCCCTGGTTCCTAACAAACACACCTTTACTCTCCTCATGAGAGCCTCTAGCCAGCTGAGGAGATTTCGACTACAAAGGAAATGATGGGCTATCGAAATAAAATTACTTGCGTCAAAATAAAAGCTCCCCAACCAAAAGCACTTTACTCAGAAGAAACTACAAAAAAATAAACATTATCCAAATGGGAACAAAAGGATTTTTGATTAAATATAACTATAACATGAACATATGACCTGTATCAAATAGTTAATGTTGCCATATTTGGATAGTGGAAGATTAAAATGTAATCACAGTCAGAAATCCTGTCAAGGCTTTAATTAATAGTCAGGATACGCTTGAAGGCGGGGACATGTTATGACTGAGCGTGAAGACTGATTGGACCGGGTCTGTTCCAGTCTGGATCAGCCGGTGCTGACAGTCTGCAGATAAAGTCCTAAGTGTAAAGGCTCGTAATAAATTTGATTTGCAACTGACGTCATCTGTCAAAAATAGCTTTTACTGAAAATGTTGTTTTGTTTTACAGTCACTCACTCCAGTGTCTCTATGGTCAGATTACATCCTGCACCTCTCCATCCAAGAGCTCATGCTGTGCACCCCTCATGTTTGTTTTACGTTGGTGTTCTGTCAGGATTTACAGCGTGGTTTCTAATATTTATGCAGGCGTAAAGTTTCTGCTCTATCCTCACCGTCAATGGCAAGAAAGACATTTTGCAACTTTGAATGTGTCTCTGGTACGTCTTTAATACACAAAAACATAAATTAGTTTCTCTTAATTACTTGCAAGCGACAGTCGACCAGCACATGTTTGTTTTCATTATATCTCAGTTTATGATTAGTCAGACTCCCCTGACTACTCATTTTACAATTAAACACATCAACCAGTCCGCCCACCCACTCAGGCGCTTTGATGCTGAAGGAGCATTTCCGATGCGTCTCCAAAGACGCTCTGTGTTCGTCTTAGTTTCACAAATATTTCTGTGGCCAAAAGTGCATTCACAGGATCAGCACTCAGCCACTCAGGTGCTGTCAGGGGCTGCTCTCTCCCTCTCTCTTTTGGTTTCTGCATGATGCATAAAATTATTCTCACAAGGTTACTTACTCAGATGTGGATAACGGCAGTCTTAATTAGCTGCCCTGACAGTCCACGGAGACGGGATTAGTTACACTACATTTGCACCTGCCACACTTTGAAGGAGCTGCTTTATCTGTTTATAAACGGGCTGCCAGAACAAAAAGGCACTGATATGAGTTCCTTGTTTGTGTTTCGATCAGATTTAAGGTAGTAAGGTTGCGAGGTGTTTTCAGTAAAATAGCTGTGTATACGACTTGATTCGCACAAACAGGCACTGACTATAATGCTGCTGGATGTGTATGTGTTATGTAACTATGCACAAGTTAATAATTGCCAGTGTGTTTACAGCTTTTTTCCGCTGCCCTTAACAGGGTAAAAAAGCTGAATATATATATTTTTTTCCTCTTATGTTTTTGTTAGATTGTAGGCCACATTTACTGTTTTCAGCCAATACAAATAAGTGATAAATACCTGCTAAGATGTAGTGAGCAAAGCATCAAAGGTCATTTATATTCTATAACATTTTTTAGCAGACTTTTTTCCTCCCTAATGTGTAACATTTTTTGTAAATTACAACTGTGTTGTCTTTCTGTTACACTGTAAAACCAAACATCCAGTCCAGTGAGGACACGTTTGGATCTCTAGTCAACACGGTGTGGCTTTTCCGCCTGTAACAGTCTGACAGTGTGTGACAACAGCACTTTTTCTGCTTCGTCTTCTTTTTTGCACAGATAGGGAAATTTTAGGCTGATACAATTTTTAAAACTACAGTATGCCGATACCCTTTTGTGTCAGTTAAATAAAGAAATCCTCTGTCTGAAAAATAACGACACACAAATGATGTGTGTTGTAGTACATAAAAACACCAACACGGACATGTTAACATGGTCAAAACTGTGACCGCCGGTGGTATTTTCAGATAACCGATATCAGTTACCCATGTCAATGTTAAGCTGATATATCGGTGCATCCCTAATCTTTATAGACGTTTATGTACTTGTTCATTAAAACAGCTGTAAATACATTATTGGCTGATAATGATGATCAGAATAAGAGATACTTTATTGATGCAAAGTGTTGTATTTTAAAATTTCCCATTTTCAGAATGCTCAATATTTTGCATCCTCAATTTTTTTCATTTAAAAAGAAATTTAACCAGATATGTTTATTACTCCTTTTAAATTAGCTGAATAACTTGTTCATGTCTTGATTTCATTTAGCTGTAACTGATGAAAGTTCCGAATGATAGTTTCGTGACACTTTTCCCGTTCTTTTCACCAAGTGAAAGATATTGTTGCATTAAGAAACTCCTGACATTCAGATTTAAAAATGGACATTTTTCATCTTCTCTGTGGCTCGTGATAATTGACTCAACATTAGCGAGAGCTGTTCAGAAGCAGAGTCTAATCTCTGCGGTTCAGTGTAGTCAGGCTTATTCAGGCCTGCTTGGTGATCGCCAGCATCCATCTGCGGTCTGAGGAATGGTGAACATCCAAAATGGAGAGAACTTCCTGATTCGCCTGTCGACGTGAAGCTGTCCGCCTGCTGTCGTCCTGCGCCTCCTCGCAAGAGTCCTTTCGGCTGTGATTTGCTGTTATCACCGTTAGTCGGACAGAACGGGGCGGTGTGTGTACACCGACTGTAGGGCTCAGCCTGGTTGCTAGGCAACAGAGCTAAGACCTCCTCGGCAGGTCACTCGGCCTGTCTTTCAGTAGTGTGTTTCTCGTGTGTGTGTCTGTGTGTGAGAGACGGAGCAGATTTATGAACAGAATGCTCAGCAGTGCCGCTGTGGCTTCACTAGCTGTCTTCTGTTGCTCCCGTTCTGTTTCTGTCGTTCTCACACACTGAAAACACACAAATGATTCGCCCACCCCCTCACATTGCCTCAAACCCAGCTGTGACCCCAACCACTCCTACCTACATACACACACATACATACTTGTTTTTCATTCTTTCTTTTCCTCTCGCATTGTGCGTCTCTCTTTCAGTCACCGACCTCACAATATTTCTGTTCATTTTCACGGTGCTTTGCTGCCGATGGACGGACGTCCGCCATGTTTTACCCCCTTTACCATCCTCGCACCAAGCAATGGTGTGTCTGCAGTGTCTGTTGGTATTTTGGCTTAAAAAAAGATATTTTTAGGTTGTGCACGTACCCTCTGTCCTACGTGAACACACACAAAAATAAATGCTGCTTAACTACCTGTAATGATTCATGGAGAGAGCAGCCACATCTCCTCATGTTAATGTAAAGAATGTGAATGATTAAGATTATAATGTCACAGTATGTCACCCTGCGTGTGTGTTTCTGTGGGCTGCTCTTTTTGATTTGTGCTGATGTTTTACGCCGGTCGGGTTTTTGGCAATGTGAAACTTGACTGATGTCTTAATTTAGAATTTGGTTGACACTGTAACTCGCACAGCAGAAGTGATTTGAATCAGTGTTGCCCTAGAATTTCCTTTTTCAATACATGAGTGATATGGAGCAACAGTAAAGGAAAAGTGATGTTATTTATGTATTAAATGTTCTGGTGTTGGTCATGTTCACGTCTTCATGTAGAGGAAGTGGCTGATCAAAATTTTCAAGGCTTTTCCATTATTTCCATTTGAAAACTGACTGACGTCTTTCTTGTGACTGAGTTACAGGCCATCTCCATCTCAATTTCTTGATTTAGCCAAACAGATAAATTTTGCAATCAAAAGTTAATAAAACCAGGCCATATTGACCTTGGAAAAGCGAAAATCAGTCAATGTTTGGCATTTTTGCTGAAATTGTACAAAAAAAAGTATTATAGTTTGCTTATATGATGCATTCAGATTAATTGATTTGTGCAATTTACAGTCCAAAGCCAGATGTTCCATTTATAAACAGAGAAAAGAGAGAAGCTTACAATCTTACAGCTCTAAAACATGTAACAAGGAAAGGTTTGGTGTTTTTTGATTTGATGGATTAGTACAAAATTCCAGTGGCCACAAAATGTTTATTTCTGCTGTCATACATGTGAACAGGAACTGTTCTGGACACCTGTCTCTCTTTTTAAGATTATCTGTCCATGAAGTTACCAGGCAATTCCCACTTTGCAATTCTTTTCTTTGAAGTAATGCCAACTCTGATGTAAATATGAGAAGTGACCTTGAATCAGGATCACAACCCTTTTTATTGTCATTCTACAAGTGTACAATGAAATTAGGGTAGCAGCAACTGAGAATGACAAACAACATAAACTAAGATTAAAAAATACAAGCAACAATACTTAAATATAAAAATATAAAGTAAATACAGTCAGTAAAATATAAAAATATAGTCAGTCTCTGTCAATATTGCACATTGTCCTTGAGTGGTGTTGGTTTGTATGTGTGTGTGTGTGTGTGTGTGTGTGTGTGTGTGTGTGTGTGTGTGTGTGTGTGTGTGTGGGAGGCAATGTCAGGCCTGCTTGTGTTTAGTGCAGTGATGGCTTGTGGGAAGAAGCTATTTCTGAGTCTATTTGTCCTGGTTCTGATGGACCTGTAACGTGTCAAACCGGTGGTGTGCAGGATGGGTGCTGTCTCTTGTGATTGCCTTAGCTCTGGTGAGGCAGGGGGATGAGTATAAGTCTTTAAGGGAGGAGGGGGGCCAGCCGATGATCTTCTGTGCTGTCTTGACCACTCTCTGAAGTCTCTCCCTTTCTGCCTCGGTGCAGTGGGAGAACCACACCGTGATGCAGTAGGTCAGGTGCTCTTAATGGTAGAGCCGTAGAAGGTCACCAGCAGCTTCTCACAGCTGTTATATTTCCTGAGCACTCTCAGGAAGTTCAGATGCTGCTGTGCCTTCTTGATGACAGCTGAGGTGTTTGCAGACCAGGAAAGGTTAGCAGAGATCAAGATGCCCAGGAAGGTGAAGATGTGGACCCTCTCCACGCAGTCACCATGTATGAAGAGGGGGGATAGATCTGCCTTGTGTTTCCTGACGCCCAGAATTATTTCTTTGGTCTTTGTGTTGTTCAGCACCACTCTGGCATTTTCAGGACCTCATCCCTGTTGGCAGACTCGTTTCCCCCTGTTATCAGTCCCACCACCGTCGTGTCGTCTGCAAATGTAATGATGGTGTTGCTGGAGTGGGAGGGTCTGCAGTCAGTGGTGTAGAGAGAGTAGAGCAGCGGGCTCAGCACACACCCTTGTGGGGAGCCTATGCTCAGTTTCCGGGTGGAGGAGAGGTGGGGGCCGAGTTTGACTGTCTGGGGTCTGAGCAAGTCCTTAATCCAGGAGCAGGAGTGTGGGGGGAGTCCCAGGTCAGAGAGTTTGCTGACCAGGATGTCAGGGATGATAGTATTAAATGCTGAGCTATACACTTTTATAGACAGTCGATCCTGACTCTGTATTGTAATAATTAGTATTGTCATTACTTGTGATACAGTCACTTTTTAAAGCATTAGATAACCTTGGCCATGTCTGTGAAACCATTTTACACCTCTCTTAATTTTCTCAGAGGTCAAAGCTTAGTTCATTAATACAAAAGCCTTGTATAAAAAGCCTATTTAAAAATTCCTGGGGATATATTTCTACTTTAGACTTCCTTCATACTGTACATGGATTTTGAGCTTGAATAAACTGAAGGCTCCCTTACTTGAGTGATTTGAATCATGCACTTTAGGAATGCAGTACAAGTCATTTGGTTTGTTATCTTGCAACTTGTTGTTTCATAATGATATAAAACTAATGTACTTTAAGGGATTGTTGGTTGTAGACTCCCTTTTCCAGGTCGTCAGATGCTGAGGCTCTGGGTTGGTGGTGGGCCTGATCCCCCAGCTCAGAGTGTCGGTATATGATTATTTAATGTCCGGGTTTCAGTCTATTTCTCAACTTCACAGCAGATTTCTAAAACATGAACTCATCAAAACTAAACTTTGTCCAAAAACCCGACCATCCTGTGTGTGAGTGTGTACGTGTGCTTTATTTTTGTCCTCCTTTTTGGATAATCTCATGAAGGGATCAGAATTGGCAGCTTTGCGTTAGATTAGGTTTGTTATTTCACCCCACTGAATGTTTTTAGCACAAGGGGACAGATCGGTATCTGTAGGGCCTGCTGCCATTTGGAGGAGCCTCTGAGGAAAGTTTCCTGTGGCTGCTTTAATGTTTAAAGCATTAATGTGATGAATGTGATAATGAGGTATCCCGCCAGGAGGCAGTTAATTATAAAATCATCAGCAAAATAACTAAATATAGATGTGGCCAGCAAAGATGGAGCGACTGGGAAGTGCTGAAATACAAACATCCTATCATGCAATGACTAATACCACGTAATTGACATATTAATTCATCTCTTTGTGTTGATTTATTTGGCACTGCAAATAAATTGCTTCTTTTTTTCTCCACCTCCCTCCACAGTGTGTTGTTTTGTGGTCCACAAGCGCTGTCATGAGTTTGTCACCTTTTCCTGTCCGGGCGCTGATAGGGGACCTGCATCCGATGTAAGTAAAGAAAACACACACACACGACTGGAAAAGGTCAACAAAACTTGTTTTATTTAAACTGGCAAAACACGCCAGCGGTGTAAATCTCATCTGCTTCCATTCAATTCAAAGACGAGTCATTTTTTATTGTGAGACCATTCGGTTCTGTATTATTTTATCTGATTGGATACAGTACACTCTTGATACAGTTTGTAATATATTTTTAATGTAGTATTATTTTCCATTATAAAGTAAGTGCTGTATGAAAAATTAATGTAACACGTTTGTTACATTAATGTGTCAATATGAAGTAAAAGGTTGTGCAATGAAATGTGCAGAATGATGACACCAATCCATTCAGGTTGATTCCTTTACAGACCTCACATTCACCGTTCAATTCCGCCTGCACCGTTTTGATCTCCTTTTTATGTCTTCATTAGACAATAAATCATCACATCTGTGTTGATATCATAGTTGCTCCTCTAAGGAAAAATGAAAGCAATCCGGCATCCACAATAATACCACTTGGAAACACTGGTTACTCTTTGTTCACTCTAAGGCGCGACTTGTAATTGCCAGCCCCATGCTCCAAATGTCCAAGAGAGAGCACGATTTCACCTCCTCCCAGTGACAAGGAAGAGATGGGGCTTTAGGTAAAGAAATATTGTCCTGAAAAATGTACATGACACTTTTGCACCCTCATATCCAGACTCATTTTAACACACTATGTTAAGTGTAGGGATGTAATGATTTGTGTGAAAATCCATACGTTATTGTTACTCATCCATTCGATTGAAATGTTAAATGAATCAATACACATTTGCAGTAGGTGCTGATTCGATCTTTTGTGGCCTCACTTCAAATGTAAACCTCGCTAGCAAAAATGGTGGTGGCTTGTGAAGATGTACAACATGAGGATGTCGCTTCATCTTTGAAGTTTGAGGCGTAGCAGCATTAAAATGAAAGGGGTGAATCCGACAAGACAAAAACTGTGTGCAAATATTGCAAGAAGGTATTGACTCACATGAATAGCACAAGCATGATGCAGCATGTAAGGGACACCACAGTGGGAAGCTTCAATCAGCTCTGTGAGAGAAACAAAAGCTCTTAAAAGGTCACACTGTTGGAAGATTTCCTTGGAAGAGCTGTTGATGATAAACAGCACAGCCCATCAGTGCTGGGAAAAAAACCAAAAGAATACTAGGCTGTACACGCTACTCTCCTGTCCACCAAAAGCGTACCTCTCCAC
>KV751317.1:13279837-13296522 GCA_001698575.1 Mola mola
TTGATTTTTTTTTTTTTTTTTTTGACATAAAAGATTTTTCAGGTTCACAAAGAAATGTACAGCATTCTTTAGCTTTATTTGAACCTGTCTCAGAAGAATATGGGATATTTAAATTTGTCTTTTACTTTTGTCTGAGGCAGCAGGGGACATAGTGACAGCCTCAGTTTCTGCTTGAAAATGTCCAAGTCATTTAGTAAAGTATTTTTGTTTTCTGATCTAATTCTTTACAACAAAAGGAAATATTAACTGTTTTGTAGTTTGTAAAGTTTCTATCCTCCCTACGCATGATATGAATTTAACAAATGACATCTAGAAAGAGACTTCAGTTCTTTTTGTCCTTGTCTGAGGAATAATACAAGGACAGGTTTTGGTTCAATTTTTCATTTTAAATCTTATTTTTTGGAAAAAAAAAAATTGTGCGGAAAAGGAATCCTCAATTAAATTCTACGTTTAGTGCATCATTATGTCCCTGGTCAAGTCTTGTGAATAAATGCAACTTCTGATAGCAGCACAAAAATATGCCAAATTCAACCACAATACTTAAACTCTGATAACAATACTGCTACATTATTTCATGCGGCCATAGCATATATTTTACGTTTTATTTCATGTTACAGCTTAGTTCAGTTTTAGCAAGAAAAACATCCATATCAAACCATTAAGTTAAATAAAATCCACTTAGGATATTTTTTGCTAACTATTACAGTTTTGTTTTTTTTTATTAGTTACACACAATATATGTTTCATTAAACAGCCAAATTTCAATATCATATGCAAATCTAAAAGAGTGTAAGTTAAGCGTATTTTAACGTCAAAAGAGGTGTTTCCAGGGGTGGAAAGTCAAACCAATATTTACCCTGGTATGCTTCTTCTTGTGTTACTCCTTATCCTTGCTCATGAACGTGGCCTTTTTCCTGGAGTGGATGTTTTGGATGGTGATGAAGTCATTTACTTTCAGTTTCTGTGACAGCTGGGTGCTGTAACTTCTTGGTGACTGAAAAGCTCTTGGGGCAGCTCTTCTTAATCTCCACATATTGCACGTATTGCTCCAGTAAATTCACTATCGCCTATCAACGCATACGTGACATTACAAGAAGAGACGGCTGCAACTGGTTGGTTAACTGTGCTAATTCCAGTCGCTACCTCTACACATACAATACAATACATAGACATTTTAGGCAAAGCATCACAGGAGTTACTTCTTCCTATTATGTTGATGAAGTTTTAAATTCAAATAATATCGGCTGAATCTTACAAATTGCTCATTTGATTCATCTAATTAAACCTTTAAAGGGATTCCAAATGAAGCAGTGCTCTCGTGTTTGAGTTGACTCTTTAGTATGCGCATGGTTAGTTTTGCTCGTTTTGCAAGATCAGCAGGTCTGTTGCTGTGTGTGTACTTCCATGTGTTTCCTTTGTTAGCTGATAACCACAAACATTGAGATGTGACCTCTTGTCCTGCTGAGCCATCCTAAATCATTCCAAGACCTGACAGTGAGGAGAGAAAGTGCTGCCTGGCTGCCTCAGGTTAATGAATCAGTATCTCTTGCTCACTCGCACACAAATGCCCAATCTGTGAGTCAGTGTGCATTTTAAAATCATATGACTGATCTTCAATAATCTCTAACCCCTCTGTGTTTGTTTTTGTTATATCATCAGAGCTGTTGTTTCCTATTTCGGAGCATCCTCCAAACCCAATTACTGTTCTAGCTCTCTTTCTCTGTAGTGTAACTATACTTCTGGTCTCAGGATGTTTTTCATAGTTTTTCATATTTTTACTATTAACCTACATTATAATGATGCACAACAATATTTTAGAGAATGAGGTTTTTTTTTTATGGCAATGCTGGGGTGAAGTTTCCTGTTTCAACAAGGAAATGCATAAAATACAAAGAAATGCTTTTTCTCAACCTTTATTCATTTAAGTCATCCTCTTCACAAAACCTCAGCTTCTGGCCTGCCTAATGTACAATTCTTTCAGCAGCCAAGGTCCGAAATGTGGACGAAAGAGTGAATTGTGATTATTTTGAGGGATATTGCGATAAGATTAACAGTTAGTGGAAATTAGGTTTTTGTATCACAGTTTTATTTTCGCTGAAAAAAAATCATAATTATGTGACGTCACAAACAAGTATAATTATATACTTGCATAATTATTATACTGTTTGTCATGTATTTTACTTTTATTGAATAATAGCAGCTTTGTGCAAATTGGATGTTGCACTTTGCCATATCGTGCTTTTGACTATTTTTATTAATTCTGTAGCCGTAATCGTAGTTATAGAAGTAAGAATAGTCACATTTTTTAGTAGTAAGATGTATGGCAATCAACTAGAAACCAAAATGTTTTAATGTGTGAATCATTTTGGCGATTAAAGGAGTTTATAAGGTTTTCAGTCTTATTCCCGAGCTACCAGCCAAAAGCATCAGTTTCCACCAAACCAGGAAAAACATAACATTAGTACACATATTGTACCTACAAAACTTTGCAAATAAGCAAAAAAATATCTGCATGTTTACATACAACTAGAGGTAAGAGGAACATGTTTTGGTTTTTTTTTCTTCTTCTTTTTGGGTAAAATGAGCCTTTACAATAAAACAATATCCCTGAGAAAATCTGAGCTTGCAGTTTTGAATCTTTTAAAGATGTCTTAAAATGCTGATTAGATATCCTAAATATTATCTGAAAGAGCACATTATAAAGATTGTTTAAACATTGAATTTTGGGGCCTTCTCTCCACTCTTTGTTTCTTCAGGATCCTCGCAGTAAACACAAGTTCAGGGTCCACACATACTCCAGCCCGACCTTCTGTGACCACTGTGGCTCCCTCCTCTACGGGCTGATACACCAGGGCATGAAATGCGACCGTATGTACCCAAAAATCTGTTTTTGTGATCATGATCGTTAAGCATGTGGCGCCAACGCAATCTTGCGTTTTAAGTGGCCATAACAGAAAACGTGCCTGCTTCTTTAACCTTGTAGAGCCTGTCTATATTTGTTTTGTTCCATTCCCACTAAGTAACCTTCAAATTCTCGGTCCTATTTAAAGTGGCTGAACTGATAGGGGGGAGAAAAATGTGACGATGTGAAAGCAGTCATTTGGAATGAACAGCCAAAGAATTAACACCTGATTCCGTAGCTTGCCTTGGCTTTACAAGTTGAGTTACAACTCATTGTTTAGCAGTCCAGCCCACAACTTCCTCTATAGGTGTAGCTGGCTGCTGTTTATAACAAACAGCTTTAAAACCGATCGAGCGCCAAAAACCAACAGACAAACAACTAAGTGGTGAACACAGTGCTCAGGATGTCTGCTCAAAAAACAATCAAATCTTTTTTTGCTTCTTTTAAACTGATGATTCCACATCACTGCACAGTATGTGATCAAGAAAATAAAGGTCGTGATTAAAATATTAAACATAGGTTGTTGTTAAAAACTTTTGAAGTTTTTGAAGTTGATTTGAGGACGAGTGGTCACTTGAAAATCTTTCTGAAAGAGAGTTTTAAGTAAAATTTGCTTTCGGGTTCCACTGTGGAGCAGTTATAACCCACATATTGCTTTAGTATGTGGCTTTTTAATTGACCAGCTTATGAGTCATAAATGGCTGATATTTTAATGCATCTTAATTGCTGAAATAGAGTCTATCAGTCTATGAAAACAATTTGTGCACAGTTTTCACACTGGTGTCTCATGGTTACTGCTGTATTCTTCTGGCAATAGCAAAAGTCAAACAGGAAGTGGGCGCCGCTTCTGCTTGTCTGTAGCTTTGACGAACTCTGTTAGTGTGTAGGCTGTTCCTCTTTGAACTCTGGTGGGGCATACAGTGTTTGATTGACTGCGGTCTTCTTTCAACACATTTATATTTAGATGTTCACGCAAAGGGAATGAATGTGATTATGAGGATTGTTTTTGGTTAACAATTCACTGAGGTATTGTCAGGTTTTACATCTTGGTCCATAAGTATCTGGACAGTGGAACACTTTTTTGGTATTTGACACTGTACACCACAACGATGGATTTGGAAAAAAAGCAGTCAAGATATGATTGAAGTGCAGACTTTTGTCTTAAATTTGATGTGAACCACAAGTGTGTTGCTTTAGCTTTTTAGGAATTTTGAGCCATTTTTACTATTCTCTAAAGTAGCTGGACATTTCACCGGCAAGAAGTTTCCTGGCCAGCTGTGGTCTATTCCCTCATCATTTCATGACAAAATCGGATTAAAAGTCTGAATATGATGCTAATGTTAAACGTCCATTTGGTAGCTGTTCAGTGAAACTCTCGGTATGAGGTTCAAAGAAGTGTTGATGCAAGTGAAGGATGCCATCATTAAAAAACAAAATAAAACCTAGCAGAAAAATAGCAAAACATTAGGTGTGCCCTGCAACATTTGTAGCAGTATGAAGTAAAAGGTGATTGTTAAAAAGAAGGAATCCCACTGGCAAGGTCAACAACACCAAAACACCTGAAAAACCATAGAGGACAACTAAAGTGGATGAACACAAAATTCGTTTCTTGGTGAAGAAAAACCTCTTCACAACTCCCAGACAAGTCAGGAAGACTCCCAAGGAGGTTGATATATCATTTTCAAAGTCTACAATCAAGAAACTCCTTCATGATCGTAAATACAGGCAATGTACAGAAATGTGCAAACCACTGGTAACGCTTCAAAACAGGAGGACAAGATTAGAAATGGCTTTGAAATAAGATTCTTTGGATGGATGAAACCAAGATAAACTTGTATCAAAATGATGGAAAGAGAAACGTCTGGAGAAGGAAAGGGACAGCTCATGATTCAAAGCCAGCACATTTGTAAAACATAGTGGAAACAGTGTTATGGCATGGGCATGTACGGCTGCCAGAGGAACTGGGTCACTTGTGTTTATTGGTTTTGGAATGCTGATAGAAGTATCAGGTTGCATTCTGAAGTGTATAGGGCTATACTGTCTGCTCACATTCAGCTAAATACTGCAAAACTGATAGGGCGTTGCTTCAGACTGCAGATAATTAGAGAAGTTAGAAACATATTGTGAAAGCAAACCAAGATCTGTCCAAGGCACAGAAATGGGATATTCTTAAGTGGACTAGTCAGCCACCTGATCTCAACCAAATCTTTTCAGTTACTGCACACCAATCTGAAGGCAGAAAGATCTGATAATGCAATACTTTTGCGATACCCGTCAAATAAAGGCTGAAAGTCTACACTTAAATCTTCCATTGTTGTGGTGCACAAGGCAAAAAAACCTGAAAAATTGTCACTGTCTAAATACTTATGGACCTAACTATATATGAGTCCTTTGCACAAAAAACTACACAAAAAAGGAAGGTGTATTTCTTGCAAATTGTGTTTCCCTCCCCACCCCTAACAGGATAAGCAGTAGAAAAGAATGAATGAAAACAAAAATATTTTCATATATATTTATATGATCTCCTTAAATAGCATCCGTAAAATTTTACATGACTCTTGATGGGTAACAGAAGGTGCTGCAAAAAAATAATGACCGTCTCGTGCTATAAAACACCCATTTTAAGCTATGGTCTGACATCAGTCTTCTCACCTTTTCTTTAGAACTCAGTTCTCTTCTCTGAGCTGGGTACAGTCCCTCCCAACTTTGTGTGGTGAAATGGAACGGGTTGTTGTCGTCATTCCCTCTTATCTGGGTCATTTTTCTCAAGAGTCTGTAAAGTTTTAATGGAAGCTGTCAGATAGGATGTAAAGAAATATAAGTGTTCACTTCACTGCGTGAGGGAGATTGAAAATAAATCAATGGAAATAAGTGATCACGGAGTGGAAAACGAGCACAGTGGAAGTGGAATACTTGACTTCTCTCCATCACTGAGGCGCCGCCAGTTTCAGTGGAGTCAAATGTGTGACTTTGCCTGACATCTAGTGGACAGACAGAGTTTTTTTTTTACACTATTAGCTGTCCTGTTTACATAAACATGAGTCACTTTAATCAATGCAGATGAAAGTATCTAAAGTGTTTTCAGATCAGATTCATTGTTGAATTTTTACTCAAAGGCATGTCCCTTATTATTAGTAACATGGGGATTTTTAACGCGGACTCATTATTTAGAGCTGAATCGTCCCTGCTGATGTCCATAGCAGCAGGACCTCAAATTTCAAGTAGCTGATTATTACTGCATTTATTATCATATTTATTTTTATGTAACTGTATTAAAAAAAAAACAAAACAGATGCACTTGTATTGGATGGTATTGACACAAACAATGGAGGGCAGGCTCCTCCTCAAGCTCACAAAACAGACATCATTTGTACATGAGGCACTTCCTTCATGAAAGTAATCATGTGACTGATGCAGTTTTCTAGTCAGTGTTTGCCCTGAAAGGGGCATTCCACCGGTTTGAAGACAGTTGTTGACAGTGTGGTCTCTGGTCTGAAAAATTATATGTGATATCGACATCTTCAGACTAAATCGCCGAGGCCTTTAAGTATGAGGGTGTCAG
Organism: Mola mola; assembly: GCA_001698575.1. Lineage (NCBI taxonomy): Eukaryota > Metazoa > Chordata > Actinopteri > Tetraodontiformes > Molidae > Mola > Mola mola. The sequence continues at coordinate 13,286,302 of KV751317.1, forward strand.
AGATTTGTGATTTTTATGCTATATATTAAAACATGAACTTGCATTTTTGTGTGTCGGTGCTCAGACTGTATGATGAACATCCACAAGCGGTGCGTAGCCAACGTCCCGAGTCTGTGTGGGACCGATCACACCGAGAGGAGAGGACGCATCCAAATCTCTGCCCAGATCGCTGACGACACTCTCACCGTCACCAGTGAGTGTGCTCATTTTCTTTCCCCTCTAATCCGTCTCGCTTTTTTCTCTCTGGCACACTCGCACACAGAGCGACCCTCAAAGTTCTTATCAGTCTAACACTAAAACTGGAAAGTCCATTAGCCAATCAATGAGCTAACGATTGACCTACATCCCCACTGGGACACGTCCACGTGCCATCTTTCTCTCTCTCTGACAGCTGCGGATTGATTATGGAAGAGAAACTAAACTGTTGTTAAGTGTTGACAAATTTAGAACAGGCCAGAACGTGACCGAACACAGGTTCACGTTCTACTGTCCTCTGAAAAGAACAACAACCCAGATTTCAACATTGATCGGTCTGTGAGTGTGTGTTCCTTGTCCTTAACCCCTCGCAGTCAAGGAGGCTAAGAACCTGGTGCCCATGGACCCCAACGGCTTGTCAGACCCCTATGTCAAGCTCAAGCTGATCCCAGACCCCAAGAGCGAGAGCAAGCAGAAGACCAAGACCATCAAATGTTGCCTCAACCCCACCTGGAATGAGACCTTCACTTTGTAAGATCACTTCCCTTTTGTATTTTTGTACCACATTTCTGATTGAAAAGAAAATTTAAAAAAAACCCACAGCAACCTGTTTGGTTTTGGTTATTGCATCACCCCCGTTTTCAGTTACAAAAGCACGACGCTAACAGAGCTCATGTCAGCGACATGAAAAACTGCTCATTGACTGAGGCTTTCACATATACAGAGAGATGAGAATTTACTTATATATTCATTGTTTATTCATTTATCTACATACTCTACAAAGACAAAGGCTGAAGGTTTCACCCAGATTCCTGGAGCCTCACAGTGAAAACAGCTTTGCAGGTTTCTGCCAAACGACTGAAGTACCTGCCAACTTGTTTCGAAATGTGAAATTCACTCGAAACACGAACTGGCATTTCAAAACTGGTTCGGTGAAATCCATGTATTCATTGCTCTGAATCTCCAGAAACATTTTATGGATGAAGAAATTTCACAAGCTAAATCACATCATCATGGGAGTGACTGGATAATGACTGAATTGTCATTCTTTGGTGAACTTTAATAAAAGCTTTAGCTTCTACCTGAGGGGGCACCTCTCTGCTTTAATTTTACAGCAGCCTAAAAGAAAGCGACAAGGTCCGCCGTCTGTCACTGGAAGTGTGGGACTGGGACTTGACCAGCAGGAACGACTTCATGGGGTCCCTGTCCTTCGGGATCTCGGAACTACAGAAACAGGGGGTAGATGGATGGTAAGATGTCAGGATGAGGAAAGGAGACTGTGGTTTCGACATGTGGCCCAGAAGTATATGGACAGTTTTTAATCATTTTGCTTCTATACACCACCACAATGGAGTTGAAATAAAACAATCAGGATGTGATTAGAGTGCAGACTTTCAGCTTCAGTTTGAGTTTTCGCAAAAATATGGCATTTACCTATTAGAAATTAAAGCCATTTTATTCAGAGTACCTCCCTTTACAGGAGCTCATAATTATTTGGACAGAATAACACAAGTGTAAATATATCCCTAGTTTTTAAGACTTGGATGAAAATCCTTTGAAGTGCCTGAAGTCTGAAGCCCGTGGACATCACCAAATTCCTCCCTGGAGATGCTTTGCCAGGTATTCACTGCAGCTACCTTTAGTTGCTGCTTGTAGGTGGGTCTGTCTGCCTTCCGTTTTCTATTGGGTTGAGATCAGGTGAATAACTTGGTCATTGAAGAATATTCCATTTCTTTGCATTCAAAAAATTGAAAATTGAATTGCTTTCGCAATATGTTTAGATTTATTAACCATCTGCACTGTGAAGCTATCCTATCAGTTTTGTAACATTTGGCTGAATGTGAGCAGAGAGTATAGCCCTATACACCTCAGAATTCATATTGCTACTTCTGTCAGCAGTCACATCATCAATAAGCACCAATGACCCTGTTCCACTAGCAGCCATACATGTCCATGCCATAACACTGCCACTGTTCCTTTCCTTCTCCAGACTTTTTTCTTTCCATCACTAGAATACAAGTTTATCTTGGTTTCATCTGTCCAAAGAATCAGATTCCAGAACTTGGAGGCTTTTTTTTTTTTTTTTTTTTAGATGTTTTCTGGTCTAAAGTCTAATCTGGCCTTCCTGTTCTTGAATGTTACCAGTGGTTTGCACCTTGGTGTAAACCCTCTGTATTTACATTTATCAAGGCGTCTCTTGATTGTAGATTTTAACAATGATACACCTACCTCATCCAGGGTATTCTTGACTTGTCTCCATGTTGTGGAGGGGTTTTCTTCACCAAGGAGAGGACTCTAAGATCATCTACTTTAGTTGCCTTCTGTTGTCCTCCAGGCCTTTTCTCATCGGTGCATTCTTATTTTTTAAGAATGGACCAAACTGTTGATTTGGCCACTGCTAAAGTTCTTGCTTTCTCTCTGATAGATTTATTTAGTTTTTCAGCCTAATGATGGCCTCTTTCTCTTTCACTGATATGTGCTTGGACTTATATTAATAGCTCCAGTCAAACAGCCTCTAAATGACAATTCAACACTTGAAATTACCTCCAGACCTTTGATGTGCTTCATTTGTCTTGATGTAGTGAGGGAACAGACCACATCTGGTCATGAAACTGCTGTCAGTCAGTTTTCAAAATACTTTTGAGCACCTGAAAATGGAGGTATTCTGCATAAAATGGCTGTAATTCCTAACTGGTAAGTGCCATATTTTTGTGAAACTTTTTAAATTAAAGCCAAAAGTCTGCACTTTAATCACAACTAGATTGTTTTATTTCAAATCCACTGAGGGGGTGTACAAGGGCAAAATGCTAAAAAACTGTTGTTGACCAAATACTTCTGAACCTAACTGCAGGTGTAGACAGAAATATTTAAAGTATTTGTTGCCACAGTCTGATAATCTGACACTGTTGGTTTTTATTCTGGGGTTCAGGTTTAAGCTGCTGTCCCAGGAGGAAGGAGAATACTTTAATGTACCTGTCCAGCCAGATGGGGAGGACGGTAATGAGGAGCTGCGACAAAAATTTGAGGTGAGGCATCACAAATTGACAGCAGGTATAATTTGCGCTGCTTCTTTATTCCAATGTCACAATATCTGTTTTCTGTCTCCAGCGGGCGAGGGTGGGTCCAGGGAAGCCCACAGACTCATCTTCTTCCTCATCGGTGTGCAAGTATGACAGCAATGGCAACCAGGACCGGGTGAAACTCTCCGACTTCAACTTCATCATGGTTTTGGGAAAGGGCAGCTTTGGGAAGGTGATGCATGTTGTTCGTTAATTATGTTGTGGAAGCAAAATGACACCAGTGAAGCTCATTTGTTTCCCGTTGGTGACTCTCTGCAGGTGATGCTGGCCGAGAGGAAGGGCACCGACGAGTTGTACGCCATCAAAATCCTGAAGAAGGATGTGGTGATCCAGGACGATGACGTAGAGTGCACCATGGTGGAGAAGAGAGTCCTCGCTCTGTTTGGGAAACCACCTTTCCTCACACAGCTGCACTCCTGTTTCCAGACCATGGTATAGCACTACATCCTCACAAAGACCAACGCTTCAGTAACAACTTCACCGTTCTCACCCCTTCATCTCTGTCTTCTAGGACCGATTGTACTTTGTCATGGAGTATATAAACGGAGGAGACCTCATGTATCAGATCCAGCAGGTCGGGAAGTTCAAGGAGCCTCATGCTGTGTGAGTACAGTCAGAGAGTAGTATTTTTACGCATTGGTACAATACTGTAATACTTGCCAAACATTGTTTATTACTTTTTTACCGCTGCATCATTAGATGTACGGCTACCTTTCTCTTCTTACTGGTTGAATTAATCCATTAAACCTAAGGCGTCCTCGATAAAGATACTGTAAAACCTGAGCATTGTTTGAAAACTACCTCTTATACATAAGGGTTTTATGATAAACTTAAATGCCAATTTTCACTAAAAGCTTACTTTCTTTGCCTCTGAATCTGATGAGGAACATGAAATATAAACCCTTTGACAGCTTACACTTGTAACTTTTAATTGAAATTGTCTTTGCCCTAAAGTGCACTCATTTTGTCAGAGACCAAAGGTCTTAACGGAAAATACATGCATATGTTGTAATCGTCTAAATGGATTAATGTTTGTTTTTCTTCATGTTTTCTGATCATGTTTACAAAAACTGTAAGAAAATGTTCTAAATCAGTTGGATCAACATTTTAAAACGTGACACATGTAATAATATGATAATTGCTATTCATTCAAGAAATTCAGTTTACTGCTTCACCACAAAAAAGATTACAAGTGTATCACAGGAAAATGAAAAAATGGATATAAAAACAATCCTGAAAATGAGCTAAAATAAGGAGAAAAAGACTACAGAGATACAGGGGTGGAAATGAAAGAAAAGACTTAAAAACAGAAAAAAAAAAAAAAAAAAAACAAGTAAAATGCATTAAATTAAAAGAAAAGCAACAGTGCAGAAATGTACAATTGTATGTCTCGGCACGAAGCAGCTTTTTTGCTACAAACACTGTGACAACCCAACAATTAATAATTTATCCTTTTCCCACAAAACGAACAATTTTTGAAATACAAAAAACCTGACAATGAATGAAAGCAGAAGAATTTTCTTTCGTTCACCAATAATTCACACCATGATGGTACCACATAAATACAGAGCTGCAGGTATGATTATAAACTGGTGTTTGTCTGTGTTTTAGGTTCTACGCTGCAGAGATCGCCATCGGACTCTTCTTCCTTCACTCCAAGGGCATTGTGTATCGGTGAGTCAATCGGTGACTCGGCTCCAGTCCGAACGTGCAGGTTGAAACCATCACAGAGCGCATGTGTGAGTAAAGTCTGTGTGTGTGCGTTTGTTTTCAGGGATCTGAAGCTGGACAACGTGATGTTGGACTCTGAAGGCCATATAAAGATAGCCGACTTTGGCATGTGCAAAGAAAACATGCTCGATGGAATTACCACAAAGACTTTCTGTGGAACACCGGACTACATCGCTCCAGAGGTGTGCTAATGAGTTATGAGGCAGGGCATTGATGTGGTTATTTATTAAGTTAGACTTCTGTGTGAGTCTGACCCACCGTGTCTCGTAGATCATAGCTTATCAGCCTTACGGGAGGTCTGTGGACTGGTGGGCTTTCGGCGTGCTGCTCTATGAAATGCTCGCCGGCCAGGTTCGTGAGCACTCACTGTAGTTTCTGCTTTAATGAGAAACTTTTTCAGCTGGAATTGATGCATTTGTGCCCATTCAGCCGCCTTTTGACGGGGAGGATGAGGATGAGCTGTTCCAGTCGATCATGGAGCAACACGTCTCTTACCCTAAGTCCATGTCCAAAGAAGCTGTTGCTATCTGCAAGGGGGTGAGGGCACAACTGCACGTCTACACAGAGGCACAATCCTCAGCTGGGCCAAAAGACCCTCTAATACCCCAGAGCTGACTTCTCAGTCTCCACTATCATCCAACAAAAGCGCCACATAATGAAAGGAACACTTTGATTGCTTGCTTTGATGATTAATTGTGCATGTTTGATCATATCTATTTTTAATCAATGAAAGTTAAAACCGCAATTTTATTTTGGGAATGTAACTTTTTTGGTGAAGTGCTTCAAGGCCAAGATAAGGTGGCCTAAATCAGGCTTCTTGACCATGTTTCCTGAAATATAAGGCTAATGTTTGTGGAGAAAAAGAGCAGACACACACATTTCCAAACTCGTCCCTTGTCCGTTTGTGTGCGATTTTTAGCTAATGACCAAACATCCAGCTAAGCGTCTGGGCTGTGGTCCAGAGGGCGAGAGAGACATCAAGGAGCATGCCTTCTTCCGCTACATAGACTGGGAAAAGCTGGAGAACAAAGAGGTCCAGCCGCCTTTCAAGCCTAAAGCTGTGAGTATATTGATCACAAACACAATGTCCAGCTGAGTGTCACTGATTACCTCAGAATGATGTCACGATAAGGGAGGAACTAACATACATAGTCAAAGTTTCAAGGTAAGTTAAAGATTAGACGGCTCATCCCCCGAACCTAACCATACCCTGCCATTGCTCACTACTTTGACAAATGCAGAGCTTCATTTGTGAGTGTAGTAACCAATGACGACGCTGAGGTCACGCATGTACCAATGGAAATCCACAGTCTCGGCTGTGAGTGATTTGATTGGTTGACGCCATGTTTTAGTTGTTTTTCTCTTTTTTCTCTTTGTTTGTTTTTGTCCTTTTTTTCTTCACATCCCCCATCAAATTCACTCCATCCTCCCCCTCCTGTCTCTTCCTCCCTTCTCCTCTCCATGGCAGTGTGGGCGCGATGCTGAGAACTTTGATCGCTTTTTCACACGCCACCTCCCAGAGCTGACCCCCCCAGATCAGGAGCTTATAGCCAACCTGGACCAGGAAGAATTCCAAGGCTTCTCATTCGTTAACCCTGAGTACCCTCACACAACTCACTGACCATGCCACACATATCACTGGGCATCTGCAAACCCCCACACCTCGGACGTGTTAAAAGAAAAAAAAGAAAGAAAAAAAAGAAAGGAAAAAAAAGAAAGAAAAAAAAGACTGCATTTGACAGGGTACAAGGTTAAAGGAACAGTACAACATTTTGTGCGTCTGTGCTGAGATGACAGAGCTGGAGCTAGAATGCGAGCAGTGTAGGTTTGGAAGTGGGAGGAAAAATATCCCCAAAAATAAGAGTCCTCCTAAAACCATGAAAATCTCAGCTGTTCAAGGAAGTGCTACAAACTGCAAGGCAAGCGTCCAAAGACGGACGGCGGCTGATGGCATCAGCAGCTGCTGTTTGTTAGGTTTGCTAGCATATCTGCTCGTGCAGTGGTGTTCTGTGATGAAATGCCTCGATCAACAGAAAGTTAAAAGCGGAACTCTTCACAGCTCACCACTTGTAACAAATGAAAACACTCCAACTGTGTAATCAAGGGAAAAAGATTTCCATCATCCTCAGCTTTAATTAATGTTAGCATGCTAACATGCTAAATTAATAAGCATGGTAATATTATCATTTTTAGCATATTAGTATGCTGATGTGAGCATTTAGCTCAGAGGTGTGCTGTGCTTATGTAAAGCCTCACAGACGATGCAGATTTTTACAGCGAAAATTAATATTTTTTCATGTACATAAGCCTATGGGGGTCTTGTCTGTGTGAGGTGAACTTGATCATCAATAGAGTATGCGTAAGCTCTGTCCAAAGATGCAAAGATCCACAACACAAGTAGAGTTTCACTTAACACTACAGTAATCAACAGGATCCATCTGCGCATGTGTGAAATGAGTCCTCCAAGCTCACCTCAGAAATTTAACAGAGCTGCTCAGCATCTACGTGGTCACATGTCTCTATATTCACAGCAGATTTTTGTCAGATTCTTGTGTGAAGTTTTGTGAGCATAAAACTTTGACCAGCCCAGTGCTGTTACAATCAGCCGGTGGAAAACATACTAACACCAGAAGTGTGGCTGCCTCCTCCCAGTCCCATGACTGTTGCCTTGCAGGTTGTCGTGGCTGCTTGGACGTTTTAGAACCATTGCTCTTGTTATCTCTATTGATTATGTAAATAACATGTCTTACTTTGTCAACTTCACTTCTGGTAGCTGTATTTTTGAGGAGCGCCAGGCTCGCTGCTTGCATCAGATGGAGGCTTTGTGCTAAACGCCTCCTGGCTCCAGCTCTCTGCCTCGCGTGAGAGAGGCATAACAATGGTATCAAGTCTCTCATCTGGCCAATGGAAAGAAGTCAAAAAAGCATATTCTCTCCAAAAACCAACCTTGCTGAGAGGTGCTCTAACGCTAACACTACAGAAATCATTTGGAGACGAGTCTTGTTTCCAGCGGTTTACTTTGTTTCAGCGTGTCGTGTCACACTGCTGCTGTCATATCAGCTCTTCTATCTTAGTGTCTATGTTTAGAGCAGAAACATTGCTGCCAAATGCTGCCCGGCCACTCGGCACAGTAGGCTTAATGTCGGAGCCTGCTCCTTCTCAGCGTCGCCCTCCCTGTGACTGCATATTGACTATAATGACCTAACAGCAATATTGATGAGTGTACTATACATATTGATAATACCCATACAGTGTAAGTGAAAACTGTCCGATTGCTTTGCTTACTTTTGTCTATAAGACCAAATACTACTTTTTCTGTTCAGTCAGTGTTGTGGTGAGCTTATCTGATAATTCTTTGCCGACTTAATTTGTGAACCAGTCAGAGGATAGAAGTCTTTACACATGCAGCCGTCAAGTTAGTGGTTTTTGCCTCAAAGCTCGCTACTTTTCTCCTGATTCATTCCTGAAATCATTCCCCCACATTGCACTGTTTAGAATGACAGAGGGCATATTGTCTCAGCTTGTGGGGGATTTTACATTTGACAGAACCCCGTCAAGTCTTGTGAAGCCGATGGTTTGTTAGTGAAAGAAAGTAATGTCCAAAAGTCTCAACAAAAAAAGGGTTCAGAATCACACTGATATGGGGAGCTTCATTCCTCAATAACTGTGATGAGGGGCAGTCATCTTGTGCCATTTTGCAATACATGTATAATAATTAGAATTATGCATTATCGCTTACCTGTTCTTCAACAATACAATAACCTTGGTGATGTTCGTGTATGAAATGAAATGTCTGAGACGACGCCTGTTTCCATGTGAGGCGGGATGCAGGTCAGTAACGTTGTGTCAAATCTTGTTCTTTGAGCAGCACGAGGACGCTGCGGTTTTGTTTCTTTCACACAAAGATCCTCGCGGATAATGACAACAATTCTGTCAGGTGACAAAAGTGAGCACTTATTGTGATGGTGGTAATGGTGACTAATTAGTGGTGACATAAAATATGACAGAAAAAATGTATATCAAGTTCTGTATCAGAGAGTTATTTGGATAAATCGTTGAGGATGAGAGAGGTTTTTCTGTGGATTGTGTAACTGTGTCTTGTATGACTGGAAACTGATAATATACTTACTGGTGCCTACCAGACTCCCTCTGTTGTGTCCGCCTTGTCACTCACCCACCCAAAGAGTGTGTAGAGCACTGTTATCCAAAGTTTACAAGACAAACACATTAGTGTAGATTTATTCCAAACGCATTGCATTATATATCCTGATGTATATGTATTTTGAATTTTATGTATTTAGATGTATTTTGTAAGATTCCAGATCCTAAAAGACCGGGGCTTGATAAAAATACCAGAGTTCTTGTTTAAAGGAAAACGATAAAAACAAACCAACAATAATTACCCTTTGTGAAAACTGGAAAAAAAGCAGATTCCATCAAAATTTAAGAGCATTGATACTTATGTCTTTAATTGGTTTCATCTCAGTTTATAAAATCGCCAAAGGTGTTTCTAAACAATTTTTTCAATTTTGTGAGCTGTAACCATATCAGTTGTTACAGACACTCGACTGGCTCAGCAGCTTGCCTCTTTGGTCGAGCTGCGCCACTCAGCCAACAAAGGTCTAGAACTCGTGGGTTCAAAGATTAATTATCTGACATTTAAACATAAATATAGCTGTGAAAATAATTGCTATGTGAACACATTGTATTGGAACTTCGGTCGCTGGGCTATCTGCGTGTTTAAGTTTGTGCGTGAGATCACATCTGTGTTCAACGTGGCAGCCAGGTCAAAGACTTTCTGCTCACTAACCTCGGATCAAACTGTCAATCTAGGCAGCGGATTGAATACGAACCAACAATTTCTCACTGTGTTGCTTGTGTGTCTCCTCAGTCGTTTCTAGAAACACATTTGGGCTTTTTTTCTGTTTGGCTGCAGTGTGAGAGAGTTTCTGACATGGCCGCCATATTGAAACAGACACAGACGAACTCTGGTTTTGCTGCTATATTAATGTTCACGCAAACATTTTTAACCTTAAAATATTATTACTATCATAAAACTACCATCCTTACTAATACCTAATCACCTCCAATAATATTTTGTTGCACACTAATAAACTTTTACTGTTTGTTTGATATTTTACTGTTTGTACACACTTACAGTTCACAGTTTTAAAACCGAAGTTCAGAGGTTTTGTTTGTTAAAATAAATTCTTAA
>KV751317.1:13296694-13315652 GCA_001698575.1 Mola mola
ATTAATATTTTATATGTAATTACTGTTTACATTAATATTTATACACAAATTACAGATTCTTTACACATTCAGTTTGTTAAATATATTAAGCACTCCAATACCCAAAACCCTTTAAACTAACTGATGTGTTAGCAACAGTTTATTGTTTTGTAGTACCTAAAAGAGTTAAAAATATCCACAAAGCAGACATGCGGTCCACACAAATAAAACATGCAGCGACACACTGACCTCATGCGTGAGTCTGTGGTGCCTTCATGGTCCAGTGGTAGAGGTGTGAAGGTTTGCAGCCCCTCCTCGTTTCCCCTGGCAGCCCTGTGATGGGACAGAAAGCAGGAGGTAGGAAACTAAATGTCTCTGTGTGTGTAATTCTTCGGGGGCTCGCTGTTTCACTCCCCCATGTAAAACTCTTTCCGGTTTGGTCTTCAGCGATTCGTCTTTTCTGTACCGGAAGGTTTTTCCTCTGTGCTTTAGAGACTTTGTCTTGGATTTCCTTCTGTATCTGTGCTGTTGAACTGTCGGGTGGGCCGTTTTCATCCTTTGGCTGTTTCTCCAGGGATAGTCAGCAGGATGTTTCTGTTTTGTTTTTTGTGTGTGTGTGTGTGTCAACCTGCTTCCCTCCATCCGGTGTGTTTTACTGAGTCAAAACTGCTTGAGGTGTGGACTTGACCATACTCAGACTTGACAATCAAGAAAGGTGGACAGAAAAACCAAACGACTCAAGCCCTTAGATTTAAAGATCATAAAACACCAGTCAGGCTAATCATGGGAACAACCTGGATGATCCATGATTTGACATTGAAATGGGCACAGGGTGGCTTGTTTAAGCGCACCATTCAGACCCGACTCTTGACTTGATACTTTTGACTGTCCCACCTCTGGATTATTAAAATGTGTCTTTCCGTGTGCTAACACAACTAATGTCCCTCACCTCCTTCTCTGCCCTTCATCATTGTTCTCCTTGTGTTGGTCACCTCCTTTCTAACGCGACACGAGCTCACCCTGGCCCCATTTTTACAACATGCTCCCTCTCCTCCTCTCTCTGTGGCAGAAATCTCGCCGCGACGTCGGCAACTTCGACAAGGAGTTCACCAAGATGGTGGTGGAGTTGACGCCCACGGACAAGCTCTTCATCATGAACCTGGACCAGAATGAGTTCCAAGGCTTCTCCTACACCAACCCAGAATTCATCATACAAGTCTGAGGAGCTCATGTTGGCCGGATGCAGCCCGGGTGAGACTTTGCTCCAGTCCAGCCACCCTCATCGAAGACTCATCCGGCATCTCATCGCACCGACAGACTCAAACCACCGCAGCTGAAGCCACCACATCCTGTCCCACACCAGCATCTAACTTAAATATTCACACCTACTAAACATGCAAGCTGCAGATGGCTTTAGCTGCTGGTTGGCCACAGCGGGACTGAGCTTAACCAGTGCTCAGACTGGTACCATGGCCTGTTCATTGAGAATTTCGAACTGTATGTATGTGTTCGAACGATCAATGCCAGTATTTGTTTACTTGATTTCCCTCTCTTCGAACTCTGAAAGTTGCGTCATGAACATTCCATGATCAATACGTCATGTATGTGCTCACACACTCACAATTGTGTGTGCAGGCTACAGTTCGAAGAGGAAAGTTAAGAGTGATGTCCTGATTCCTGTCTAAGTTAGTCCTGAACTCAGTTTTAAGCACGTTTTGTCTTCCAAATTGATGCAAAAAAAAAGAAAAAAAAAAAGAAATCCCCCAAATGCCTGCCTGGCACTGGTATCGTCTTTATTTAATCTCTTTGGTTCCTCTCTGGCACTGTGTATGCATTGGGTTAGTGCTGTGTAGGCCTATAACAGTCATTGTGCTACAGCTCTTCTATGCATGTCATATCTGTTGGTAAAGTCGTTCCTTAAAATTAACTTTTGACATCAAGGGGGGGGTGGGACCTCCGCTTGGTAAATTTAAGTGCGATATCCATGCTCTGGTCGAGTTTTCCTTTCCACTCTGAATGCCGTGTCTCTATAGTCGTGTTGAAAACGGTGTGGCTCGATGGTTTGCTTTGTGGAGCAGGTGCCGTTTTGCTGTCCTTCACTAGAAACGTTGAGACTCTGTGAAATGAAGATGTAAAGTAGATGTATTAACTCTGTATGACTTGTGTTACAGTGTATGTGTAAATAGGAATGAGCTAGAAGTGGATTTAACGTCATCCTACACTGTTCTTCACAGCCTCCCATCTCTCTGCACTTTAATCTTACCAGTCCTCTCAGCTGCCACACTTTATTTTATCAAATTTAAAAAAAAAAAACAAAAAAAAAAAAACCTCTGCTCCTCCTCCTCGTCTCCTTTCCTGGAATCCTTTTTTTTTTCTCCTCGTCCTCCAGTCCTCCCCTGCCCCCGGCTGGCAATTACAGTAGGTTTTTTTTTTGTTTTGTTTTTTTTTTTAAGGCTGGGAAGTGATGAAAGTAAGACAAGAGGAAGAGGGGAGAATAATATTTACTATGCAAAAAAGCAGAAGAGGAAGAGGAGGATGAGGAGAAGAGTGCACCTTTTATAAAGTAGGGAAATTGTGTTCCAGGAGAGCATACATGTGTTGCATGTGCCGTCCTTACCTGCGTGTAAGAGACATTGACAGTATTGTACCTACATTAAAGTGAATTATCATAATACTTTTCATTCACTCTGGCTGTTGTGTTTTACTGGTTCATACATCACAGGTCAGCGCTGCAGCGCCGGTCTAGCCGCGATGACACTGAGCTCTGTCTGACAGGGTTCAAGTATACTGATGAGTATTACAGTGTTGACAGCTACTGGGAGGGAGTGGGAAAGTTTTCTGCTGCACAGCTGCTTTAGGGGGGGCCCCTAAGACTCAGCAAAAATCACGATTTTCCTAATAAATGTAAAAAAAACATCACACCATCATTTATTATCATTATTTATTTTTTTGGGTGTGCATCTTTTCCCAGTGTCTGCTTGAGTTCCATACAGGTGCTCCGGCTTCTTCCATCAGTCCAAAAAACATAGAGCTTATATTGACTGGTGACTCTAAATGCCTTGCAGGCGTGAATGTGAGTGTGCATGCTGTTTGTCTTTCTCTGTCAGCCCTGAGATGAAGTGGTGACCTGCTCAGTGTCAGCTGGGAGAGCCTCCAGACCACTGCGACCCTGTTTAGGGTAAGCTGTGATAGGTAATGGATGAATGGAAGCTTAAAATGGAACCTGTTCGTAATGAAAAATAGTAGCACAGGAGGCTGCATATGATTCAAGTTCAACTTGTCTGTTCAAGTCCAGTGAAATAAAAATTGTAAGGCAGCCAGGCCAGTGTTTCCAGTTAAAACTGTGACGTTTCAAAAGTGTTCTGTGTGCACACTTGTGTCTTGATATGATTATCTAGCACTAATGCCCAAAAAGATTTCCCCCTGTGGGGGAATAAATTCATTTGACAGTTAGATATATGATGGACCAACATCTGAAAGATCAGCAGAGCGATTGTTAGGTTTCTCAGAATGACTCAGAAGGTTAATAAGATCTGTTAGAATTAGAATATCATGACTTTTTTTTGCGTTGTTTTAAAGTGAGCATTTAATATATTCTAGACTCATAACAAGCCATAAACATCAAAATGAAAACAAAGCTTATTGTACTTTATGTGAAATGAATATTGAACATATAAAAGTTTAACTTATTGAAATTAAATTACTATAGATAATGGCATTTTTGCTCGACAGTTGAGTTTAGGAATACATCATTTATCGGAAATTGTTGCTGTTTCTGACGATTTCTTTTTGTTTCCTCCCTGCTGCCGCAGTTTACTCTTTGGTTGGTTTGAGACCTTCATCCTTTGTATCACATACAAGCGTTAACAGAACGAAAATGTGTGAAAGGAGTTAAAACTGATGTCAGTTCAGTTACGTCAACACCCAGAGCTGCTCTTAACCTTATTCCTGAGTAACTATCCCTCTAGTTCTACACATGTAATGTCTGTGCCTGTGCCCTTCTTAGCCAGTTTATCTCCCATGTTTGGATGTAATCCCTATGAAGACATTAATGATATGTAATAATGAAAATCAAGCAGTTATGCTTGCCAATATTTGAGTGTTCCCGTACGGCATCTACCTCAGTTACATGTATGGAGGAGCAAAAGATGAGGCCCACCTGTTAGCCTGACGGCATTGTGTACAAAACCTCTAACAAAGGCATTAAAGCTAACATTAGAAAATATATTTCAGAAGGAAATTAAACGTACTATATGCACATTTAACAAGTAAAAGTAGGACAGAAATTAGAGTCTGTGAGCAGGTTTGTCAGCTGTGTGGGTCTGTGACGTCTGAACATCTACTCTTCACTGGCTGGTACGTGTGTCCAACCACTGCAAAGAATAAGAGTTTACAGGAAGACATCCAATATTTATTGTCTTCTAACATGAATATCTGTAAATATGGGCAACATAACTAATAGTTAGGACAATTACAGTAGGGATGCACCGATAAATTGGCTCAGTGTACAGTAGATATTGGCCGATGTTAACTTTATCCAGAGGATTTCTTTATTTCCTTTATACAAATTATTGACCAAGATGTTATTTTAACTTATTGGTATCAGCCCAGAATTTCCACGCTGGTGCATCATTAAGTGAAAATTCTGTAAAAGAAAGTAGGCCTCCAGGGAGCTACTTTATAGTACTTAGTACTATTTTAAAAGAACTTGAGTTTTTTAACGTCTACTTTTACGTCACTACATTTTCCTCAAAGAAAGTGGTACTTTTACTGCACAACATTAACATTAAACACTTTGTTACTTGCTCTAATCATCGTTACGGTGCTCTCTTTCATCCTGTCTTACTGGGCTCCTGTGACAAGTTGTTATGGAAAAATGTGAGAGAACTTAAACAGAAAAGGTTTCAATCACAGATCTACAATCTCGTTATCTTAACACTGGAAGCTCAACCCGGGGAAACAGATTGAATCATCTTAACAGTTGAATGGTTGTCATGTTTCTGACAAGAGTGGCTGAGTTACACTGTCTCGTTCTTTTCCACACTTTGGCCAAACAAAGTTAAATATACACGTTCAGACTTATTGTTGGGAACAAACAGTGATGCTCTGAACACTAATAATGGTGAATATATATTTATTTTTTTTTTAAAGTTATTTTTTATTGTTTGAGAAATCTTGCTGAATGCTTACTTGTACTTTTTGTTACTTAACGCAAACACCAGATATTTTTGATACTATTTTGGCAAAAACACGGTGTACTTTTTTAATAACACTGGCGAGCACTTTAACTTTGGACACATTATACCCAGACGGTTGGTTTGGGGGTAATTCTCAGTTAAAAGGGCTGCTGTGCTGAACTGGTGGACTGAGGCAGTTGATGTGCCGATGTGCCGATGTGCCGATGTGCCGAGCAAATTCCAGGTTTCACACACGCACAGGCGCGCGCGGAGGGCGGGTTTACTCTGGAACAACCACACGGCGTTAAACTCCAAACGATAAAGTGTCAGGAGGAGGCTGCTGTCGCTGTATTCTCCCACCGCACTTTACTTTCTCCTAGGATTCGGTTTTTCCTCCTTCGTGCTGGAACGGAGGAAAGTCTCCCCTGGTTCTCTCCTCTGCGCCCCTCACATGGAAACGGCCCGCGGAGGCGAACATGACCTGCGCCGTTTGCAGAAGATGTGCGCAAAGTTTTCTTCGGGCGACAAAGGTAAGCCGTTTCTGACAGCTTGGAAACCTCGAAGGAGACATGAGGCTGTGTAACCGAGGCGTGATGATGCTGCTCACTACGGCGGGGGCTTTCTGCGCCTTCAGCCTCATGACCATCGCCGTGGGCACGGACTACTGGCTTTACTCCCGCGGCGTGTGTCGCTCCAAGAGCCTGAGCGACAACGAGACCGTCCGCAAGAACGAGGAGGTCCTGACCCACTCGGGTCTGTGGCGGACCTGCTGCACCGAGGGTAGGACTGTCGCTCCCGAGCACTGGTTCCACCGAAAGTACCCGAAACTCCTACCTGAGCAAAGGAAAAATATCATGTTGAGAAGTCGTTTTGGTCACAGTGAAAGGCACTCAAAAAGGATTCCACTTGAGTCTGAAAGTATCTGATGTTCCCTTCTGATTTTAAACATGATTTTCTGGAAATCAATGTACTCGCATGAAAGGTACACGTAAAGTGAATTTTTTGAGTGAAATATTTGAAATATTTCAAGCCTTTCTTGTTTTAATGTAGATGATAATGGCAATAGTCACAGTAAATTCATTTATTTAGAGATGTGGGTTTTTTTTGGTTTTTTTCTAGCTGTAGGCCATAATTACCAAAATTGAAATAGCAAAATGCTTGAAACATTTTAGTTTACGTATAATGTGTCTAAAAATATTTTAGATGTTAACTTTTCAATAACAACCGATGAAAAATCCCAATATTATATTTTTTGAGATGCACTAATACTAAAAGTCAAACATTTGTCTGACTATCAGAATCAGAATTTTTGCAAATTCCGGATAAAAAAAATGCACTTTGGCTTGGATGCAGCATGTACAAAAAACATCAAAGTTATACTTAAGTACTTCATTAGGCTACTTAAGTAAAAATATAAAGTAAAATTCTATCACAGATCGCAGTCTTTACCAAAGTTCAAATTGCTGCTGTGCTTCTCTAAGTTTGCACATGTGTGACAGTAAATTTAACTTTGATCAGGTTTCAACAACTCAGCCAGATCGTTATATTTCAAAGATAAAATTATACCAAATGCATAATCAGTGCAATCTCACAAGTATGCTCACTCTATGTTAGTTCCAGATGAGAGGCACTGCATGAGGTGATGATTGCCTTGAAGATTCGTCTAATTTAATGTTGACAGACCACACGAGGCATTTCTAAAATCACAGGCAGTTTAGGATATAGCAGAATTGACTGTAGGCCTAAAATTGGATGAATAAATAACAGTATTTTATAGAACCACATAGTTAAGGAGGCATACACATCCTTTACTTACACGCTGTTAAACATTACCTAAGTACCTATCATTTAATGTAGGCTACCCAAATATTTAGTCAACATAAAAGCACTCATGCAGAAACGCGGCCCACATGAGTGTGAATTTATGAGTTTGAAGTATTTCAGTAGTACAAGTTATGGATAGGCCTGCTGTTGACCTGCATAAAAGCTACTTCAGTACAGGACCCTCCTTGAGTAAATGAAACATTGTGATTAAAAGAGTAATTTGACATAAATGTGTCATAAGTTAGCAATTCAAAGGTTTTTGTTTTTTTTAAATCGGTGACACAGCTGGTTTGATTTTAAAGAGGGAGTTAGCCTAAGCTAAAACAGACCAGACGTCTTGATTCAGAATGGTCATTTAAAATTTAGTTTTAGACCGATGGTAAATTCCTGACAATGCATCTTGAGGATGCAAATGTGATGGATGGAATGTACATTTTTAAACATTTATTGCTCCAGCTTCTGCACCATGGATATCCTTTGTTTGATCTACTTAGCTAATTTTTCTGAATGAAACAAAAATGTTGTTAAATGTGCTGTTAAACTTTCCTTTCATATCGAGCTGCAACAAAATTGTCCTTTATAGTAACACTCTGAGTCGGGATTGATGGTAGGAAGCCGGGGGGTGAAAAAAGAAAACTTTAAGTCCAATTTAGAAGGAGGGAAACTGGTGCCAAACAACCTAAATCCTCATCTCAGTATCTGTGTGACAGTAATTTGAGTGAATGGTTTTGTGTTGCTCTCTCTAACCTGCTCACCATGGCCGAGTTGTAGTGCATGAGTTTTGCATTGGTAACCATGGCAACCCGGCTTCACATCATCAATACTGGTCAATCAGTCCATCCAATAGGGACACATTTATTGACACATTCTCGTGTTTCCTGAAGCACTGCTGGGCCAAAGGTTATGGAGAGGAGAAAACATGTGCAACTGAATTTTTGACCCCATCAAGTTAAAATACATCAACACCTTTACGGGATGCCACAGGGTAAAATCTGGTGCCCACAACGAGTCAGCTCTAAGCTTTTTGCGCTCTTGAAAGGCGATCTTTCCTCATCACAGTCATTGGGGAATGGAGCTAACAAGTTTGGAGTTTTGTCTAAACCTACTCTACATATTCAGTTACTTTTGCTCTGAATAAAAATGACTTGACTTGATTGGTAATACCACTGAGTATCTGTGCTTCATGGTTTACATTCTTTCCAGCATATCCGTTCCAGGAGATATATCCCTGTAGAAGTTGAATGTGAAGTAATACACTGTATGTTTGTGTAGATTCTCGGCCATCCAGGTTGAGGCAGTCTTAAGTGCTTCAGTTGAAGGCATCTGGACTTCTTTTTGGTTTTGACAACGTTTCACCTTTCACCTGAAAGGCTTCTTCAGTTGTAAACATTGATGGGGAACCCACAGTATTTAACCTCTGGTAGGGTCGTTACACTTTGGAGGTGGTCACCTGAGTCGTTGACCCTCTCTTTGTAAGCATACCCGGGTCGCAAGTAAAGTGTAGTTCATTAATTAGTCATTTTGAGGTGTGATTCAGTGATGACCCCCTCACATTCATGTGCGTTATTACGGTTACAAGATTCAAGGTTTTCCCTGCTCTGCCATCATGTGAGTCGTTGAGGCAAGTTTTGAAGGAGATTTAAAACGTCTTGGAAAGGATGTCGGGACTGCATTGTAAGTGGATGATAGTTGGTGTCTTGGACCACCACCCTCTTTTAATGAGGGTCTTTCCATTTGGACGTAGATGGCCTCCTTCACTCCTCCCTCAAACCATCTGTCTTCTCTGTCGAGAATGTGTCCATTATCGTCTTCAAATGAGTTTCCCTTTTTCTTCAGATGTAAATGCATCGCCTCTACAATCACACATAGTATTGGCATAAAAACGATGCAGAAATGTAGTTAAATTGCAAATTCCAGGGGTTGTCTCGTCAATTCATAGACAGTTTGGTTAACTTCTTCCCATGATTTTGACAAGGTCCATCTTTTTCAAACATTTTAAATGTGGGCTGAATCTGAATCTAAAATGGTAAATGAGTTTTGGGTTAAACTATTTACATGCTGGTTTAAACCCTGCCAGTGTTTCTCTTACATGCCCAGAATGTTGCCAGGGTGACAATCATCCTACAGTGACACAAGTAGAGGACAGAGTTTTGACAAATACTATTTCTCTCTGCCTCTCATGTTTCGATACGCACACTATCCAAAGCAAGTTTTCCCCAAATATTTTCTATTCAGCTTTTAGCTGAATTATATAAGAGCAAGCAACAAATTCAATACACCACAGTTCATTAAATGACAAAAGTCATATTAATAGATAAATTATGCAGCATGTTTGGCGCGTTTCAAAATGAAACAAAGCAGAGTGATGCAGAGCTGAAGAAGTTATCAAATGTTCTTACTGTGTGTGTATTTTCCTGCAGGGACATTTCGAGGCGTTTGCAAGGACATTGATCACTTTGCTGAAGACGCAGACTACGAGCAGGATGCTGCAGAATACTTACTGCGTATGTAACAAGTGTGCATGTGTGAATTTGAGATGTGACAACTATAATGGATGCCTCAGGTATAAAATATGCCCTATTCTCCTCACCCCTCTCCTCCTCAGGAGCAGTACGAGCCTCCAGCCTCTTCCCCATCCTCAGTGTGGGATTGTTGTTCCTCGGAGGTGTGTGTGTAGCTGCCAGCGAGTTCTACAAGTCACGCTACAATGTAATCCTCAGTGCTGGTATACTCTTTGTCTCTGCAGGTCAGAAACACACACAGATCTATTATGCATTTGCCCAAACTACAGGACTTACCATGCACCTGATCCTCTCCATCACTCTCCGCTCCTCCAGGTCTCAGCAACATTATTGGCATCATTGTGTACATATCAGCCAACTCAGATGACCCGAGCCAGAGCGACAACAAGAAGAGCTACTCCTATGGCTGGTCTTTTTACTTTGGAGCGCTGTCGTTCGTGCTGGCTGAGATGGTGGGCGTCCTGGCAGTTCACGTGTTCATAGAAAAACACAGACAGCTGCGCACTAAAGGCCGGCCCTCCCTCCTAAAGCCGTCCATCTCCCGCAACTCATGTTACTACCGCAACCGTTACCAGAACCGCAGCCGGCGGTACAGTTACAGGAGCAACCACAGTGGTGGAGACTCCGCTTCACAGTCCTTCCGAGCGTCACTGGTGCAGGACAGAGAGCCGTCCATTTCAGCTGACTCCAAAGTCCTGGCGGGCTTGCCGGCGCCAGTGACAGTGGGCTCAGAGTTCATGATCTACACCATAGCGTCGCCTCTCAAAGACAATAAGATCGACATGGCTGTGGAGAATTTAACGACTTTGGCTGCCCACAACAACACAGAGATTCTCCCTGGAAACTGTGCTGCCAACAGAAGGACCACGCCTGTCTGAGTGGCCATGGAGAGTCAGAAAGTTACCTAACACAAGAGGAGCTTCTGCATCGTGAATACGAGGATGTCCTCTCACTTTAAGACAACGAAAGGACCGCAGAGACTAACAGTTAAAGAAACTGTTGAAAAAAAAAAAAGTTGCAAACAATTTTACAGCACTTTCTGAACAACAGTACAAACCTTAGAGATTTAGAGTGATGTCAATGAAGCAAAAGCATTTGGGTAGCTCGAGTCAGAGAACGTCGGGTAAAATAAGATAGAATTTCTCAGAGAGCAGATTGTAGATTATGTGTTTGTCACTTGACTGATCCATTAAATGACTAATTGTTACATCTTTAGACTCAAGCAATCAGTCAAGATTTGACAAAAAGAAACAGTAAACAAGGACACAATTCTGGGCTCTTATATTTCTGTGCTATGTGTCATTCTGCTATTCTCATAAGGGAGCTACATTCCAGGGTATATCTGTAAAATGTGTTAGTATTTATAGTAGTAAGGAAGTGTGCATGAGACATTCATGCAGAGGACGCAAACAGAAGGGAAAATATGACCCCACTGCAAGGAAATACAAAGCAGACTCTGGGAATGAACAACATCATGTTCCTGTCCTGCTTTTTGTGGACCTAAAGCTCAAAATCGAAGCCCCAATAAATGCATTTGGAGTCTCTCTCCCTTGAATTGCATAAGCATGTGAGCACAAGTGTAACAAAGGGTTCTGCCCTCATGGTAATGCCCCAGAGTCTCTGTTTTCATCAAATAAAGCTCATAAAAATCAATACAAAATGTGCTTTGGGGATGGGTGGTTGCTCATCTCAGGTGTCTGAGTGTGAAAGGAACTGAGAGAACATTCTGTCCTCGCACAGGTGTGAACGGAATGCAATGTGTGAGCACTGCAGAAAATGTATAAACAAACAGCTTGTCAAAAATAGCCGTTCCACTGAAATGGAAAATATGAGCTGTGCGTGTGAACATGCAAATTGAGAGCTGTCCTCGAGATGATGATGGGGCACTTAAAGCAGCGTCACAGAAATACTGGAGCAGCACCAGGCACACTGATAGCTGAAAGCAGCAGCAACATCTATCTGGTGAATATTTGTAGCAGCTTCACTGAATATGCTAATCACTCAAGAAAATCACACATTCAGGCAAACATTTTAAAAGAGTCCACATTTATTTCTTGTATACGTGTCACAATGAAGACTGTTCTTGCATTACGCAGATTAGACTGTATCTGGATCAGCTCTCACAGCTGTTGTACTTTTATCTTGGTTATTAGATGTTTGAATTGTTTCTTATTGTAAGCACTGCTTGGAGGCTATGAAGGTTTTATCCTGAGTCATTTGTTTGGTTCATGGTTCAAGTCTGGCCCATTTATTCTGACTTTTGTTTTCTTTTTGCAATGAGTGGAAGCGCCCCCTGCTGGAAATTAGGCTGAATGCAGGTTTAAGTCACTTGCACATTGGCTTCATATTTGTGAGCTGGAAGCTTTGTCCGGGGGGACTTGGTCTGCAATAATCTTTACGTGAATGTTATGTCTGAAAAGGATTTAAAATTTCCCACATGATTTAAAATTTCCCACATGAACTTTGCACTGTCACATTATTTTTAAGTACTTTACCTGTTACAACTTTAGGTCTTTGCATGTTAGAATTATTGTAAATATGCAAAACTCTAGCAGTGGTGGGACTCTAATCCATGCCTCAGGAGCGACTAGAGCCTGGTTCCAGCACCATGGGCTTCCCGGCCTTACTACGTCTGAAACATTGTTCAAAAGTAGGTTTACAGCTTTTTCCCCTTAAAAAATGTTTAGGTGAGTGGTATATGTCAAAATAAGACCCACAGTTTCCTGTATGAATTTTGGATTGTACTGAGGTGTGTTTTCATTCATATTTCAATGGGTCTAATGTTGCGGCTGATCAATGTATTTCAACTTTCACAGAGCCTAATGTTCACAAGTGGCACTCTTATTAAGTGTTGTACCTGATACAACTTTAGGTCTTTACATTATTGTAGATATGCAAAACTCTGGCAGTGGTGGGATTTGAACCCACGCCCCCAGAGAGACTGGAGCCTTAATCCAGCGCCTTGGACCGCTCAGCCACACTACTTGCGTAAGGCACTACAGAAGTAGGTTCATCAGAATTTTTCCCAAAAACAAAGGCCTGCTGTATGTGGAAACATGGTTGATGAAAGCAGTGTAACTGGACCAAATCACAAAGGTTAGTCAGGCTGTAAAATCAAAACAATGAGCTGAAAGGCACTAAAATGCTCCACAGAACAGAGATGAGCTGCACAAAGCAAAAATCTTTGTATTGTTCATGTTAGCATGAGCTCAGGTCACAGGGCAGCTTGAGTAGCTTTTGATGACTCTGACAATGTTCATGATACACTTATTTATTTTGTAAAATAGCAGGCCAAACACACAACATCTTCGTGCCAATACCTCAGAGAGCTTTTTTTAGTTGTAATCTGTTGTGATGGTAAGATCATTTCTGCTGACTTGACTCATTTCTTCCTTCTGTCTTTCTCAGATGGGAAGCCAGACATCATCGGTCTGTTCTCTGAACGACTGCTGCATCCTCAGTCAGCACAGCCAACCATCATGAGTTCAAGAGGCCGTGTGCAGTAAAAATGACATGTGATGGACCAAAGAGCGCAAACCAAGACATTGCCAAAAAATACATTTTTAATGTATGATTTTGAGTTACACATAGCTCATACCTAAAAATAAATATAAGTCTCTTCTTTTTCAACATGTTTTTTTGTAAAGCCCCTTCTTTGTTCCCTGACCCAGCTAAGCTGTAAGAGTGTTCACGCTCCAGCCTCAAAACATCATGAAAATGTGTTAGCCTCAAGACAGATGATTTATGATATAAATGTGTTAAGTAGAATTGTATCCACAGTCCATAAATGTACACACCAGGGAAAAAAAAGATCTCAGTCAGCTTTTACAAACAATATTAGACATCACTAGAATTACACCATATTGTGTTCGTTCATGGAATAATTCTTATTAGGAGGGCATAAATTATCTGTTTAAGAGTTTATGATAAGACATTGAATGTAGAATTCAGGACCCTGAAAGATTCATTTTCCAGATGTCTGAGAGTATCAGTCATCCATCCAAGTAGGCTAATCATAGAAATGTCGAATGCTACACGTCTTATATGTCGGGATGCAGTTTTGTAAATCAGTTTATATCTTGTCTAATAGAGTCAAAATTCGATGTTCCAGAATTCCTACTGTACCTCATTCAACCCTTTAACACTCGCAAATGTCTCGCTTGGAACTATTCAGCGGCTCTATGAACCTGACCCTCCAATGACGCAAGTCTTCTCTCTCTGCGGCTCTTCGCTCACTATTTTTTTTTTTTTTTTTACCATATTACCATAATTGTTAGAGTCCCCTTAGAGCGTATGTGATGTAATAAAGTCAATGTTCTTCATCAACGCCTTCGAGGAAATTCCCTTAATCCTTTGATCCCAGAGCTCTGAGTTTTCGTTTCCAGGGTGATTTTCGTTCCAAACACAGTCAGAGAAGTTGGCATGGTAGCATCTTGACTTTACGCATACTCTTTGGCAGAAGCCACATCCGTTTCCGTGGGGCGCCATTTTGGTGAAACAGCGAGGAGTGGAGCAGCTTCGATGACCTAACGGGACTTAATGGATCTAAAATGAAGATTAATTTGGATACATAACGCTCACCTTCCCTTTATAGAACAAATATCGTCGTACTGAAGAGGAACTTGCGAGCCCTTTCTGGATAACTGAAGGATTTTCTTCGACCGTTCGACAGCGAAGTTTTGACAACATTGCTAGCGCGCTATGGCCATAACCGTTAGCGTTGGTTGTTAGCTTTTGTTTGGCAAGTGTATTCATAGTGCGTTGAGTGGCAATGTAACGTTAGCTAATCTCGAGGTATCGCATGTTAGCATTAGCACTATTTTACTAGCATATTTACCATACGGTGGATTAAGATTTCAGAATAATCATTTTGAGGTCTGGCATCGACTACCACCTGTGGACTAGTTGCTGAAACTGCCATGGGTTTGTGGACTTTGGATGTCGATCGTGTTCGACTTTATTTCCAAAAATAAGGAAAAACGCGGAAGGACTGGTGGTCGGAAAACCCAACACCCGCTGCTAGCTATACTAGCTGCTTTCCTCAAGGACAATTCTCGACGGACTTGGCCTCATTTTCGTCTGTGATATATATTGACACTACTGCATGGACTTTTGGATTTATCATCCTGGTGTGTTTTATGGGACTGTAAAGGACTGACGAGGCCCTCTGAGCTGGCCTTAAACTTCGAATATTTTTCTTTGGAAATAACAAGGACTGAGTCATCAGCATCGAGCTAAGCCCTTCCGTATTTTAGTATTTTCCTTGTCCAGTGTTACGTAAAAATAATTTCTTTGAATTTCTTTGAAGTCCTTTGAGGTTATACCGAAAGCAAGGATTAAAGTCACCAGATTCGCCTTTTCTGTTCAGTGTTGACCGTGTGTTATTTCAGGCCTGTAATTTTTATTTTTTTCTTGTGCTTGGTTGACTTAAGTGCTTAGACTTGTAAAAATGTCGTGTGTTCACTATAAGTTTTTTTCCAAACTGGAATACAACACAGTCACTTACGATGGGCTGTACATCACCCTCAGCGAGCTTAAAAAACAGATTATGGGCCGTGAGCGCCTCAAGGCCTCACGCTGCGACCTGGAGATCTCCAATGCACAGACTGGGGAAGGTGAGTTATCAGATGACGCCTTATAAAATGCGTGAGAAACTTGTAACTCATTATTTTTTGGAAATAGCAATTGTTCGGCGGAGATTAAAATCTGTCTATGCTGCAGATTCGGTGAGAGAAATTTAGGGTTTTTGGGTTAGGCCAAACTATGTTTTAGTATATTTCTCTGCAAAAATGTTGTAACGGTGTTACTGGCGTTTTTATCACTAACTACCCTATAGGTTGTTTACTAAAAAATAAAATAGCAAAACGTTATTACAAAAGAAAAGGTTTTTCGAAATTGTTAAATAACAGCAGTTATGATAAACTCACCCACAACTCCCAAATTTGGCCCTCACTTAATTTAACAGTTTGTGTTTAGAAATTGTCCAATCAAGGGCTGAACAGTAATTCCAAGTTACATTTTAAGGAAATTTATTTGTTTGATAAATAGTAAAATGTACAGAATAAAAAAGAAACATTGTGGTGGTACAGACATACCCTGGCCTACAGATCATTTTTCTCATTATGCATACAACTCCAAAGTTATACAATATAGTCATTAGGAAATGCAGCTTTTATCTTCCTACTAAGATTATCACAATCTGTGATGAGCAGTGATTTTATTACATATTGGTTATTTATGCTTTTACGTACTAGTGCATCTTAAAAGTAGAATATCGTGGAAAAAAAATAATTGACATGTTCTATGTTCATTGAACATGGAAGTATTTCGGCTGTTTTGTTGCAAAGTTGATTATTATGGGTTTACAGTTAGTATTTTGAGCTCTAGTCCATAATTCTCAGAATAGAATGGAAAGTAAAATGCTTAAAAAGAGTTTATTTGTGTGTGAGTATAGAATATGTTACATGTTCACTTTCTCATTGAGTAATTCATGATGTTAAAATGTTCTGATTGCTTATCCACAGGATTTCTTTTTGTGGCACATATTTCATAAAAAGTGTATTTTTTGGATAGATTTTGGTTATATTGTATGGTATTAACATGTTCTTGAATTCCTTGGCCCTTATATTTTGCAGAATACAAAGATGATGAAGCCCAGATACCAAAACACTCATCTGTGATTGTCCGCCGCATTCCAATTGGAGTAAACCCTGCTGGCAGGACGTTCATTGTGTATGTATTCTTAAAATAATTATTTAATTGTGATTTAGCAGTACACATGCAAATAATTAAAATAGAAGAATAGACTCACACCATGTTTTCTTTAGCTATTGTATGGATCAGAGGTCTCACATATACACATATAACTCATACAGTTATAGGTGAAAACTTGCTCCTGTCAAGTTATATAAACATCTAATGGTTTCTTTCACACGCTTGTTTCTGCAGAGATCGTTCTGACACAGCTGTGGTGGGATCTTCCAGACTCGTACGTAAAAATAAAAAAAAAAATCAACCACAATCAACACACTCTCCTCCTCCTCACTTTCTAAGTCTCCCCCTCTTTCTGGCTTTAGTCACCTTTCTTAAGAACATTCCGTCAACAATAATTGAGTTGTGTGTATCTTCTGTTCACTGTGTGTTGGCTACATTTGTGTTGAGATCTTAACCTCTTCATGTTACTTGATGTCTTGATGGGAGGGGTTGCTTGAAGTTACCACAGTTAAAATCGTTTGTTTCTCATTTAAATCACTGCTTTTTTGTTTTGAAATGAGCAGACTGAAGTTTGAAATTGTGGCTGAGATGAGAAACAACAGACTAACAATTATTGTGTTTTAATGTTCTAAATGGACCAATTGTTGGAATTGTTACAAATTCATACATGATTGAGAAACCATATAAACTGTTAATGACTGTATTTCATATTGAAACAGTTTTGTAGCCTGCTTTAGGTCAGGCAAATGTATTTTACAGGGGTTTGTAAAGGGAAAATATGGTATTTTTGTATTATATTTCATTGTCACTGTATTTTCTGTGAAAATATTATGTGGTAGGGGTGTAACGGGGCACAGTTGATCTGTGACTTTTACGGATCACTCTTCACAGTTTGGCTCATTTATGTCCACTGCAAGCTAATTGCAATTTTTGTTCCATATCACACTCATATAACTGCATTTAGCAGGAGGTTTACTAGTGGTATAACTCCAGACTATGAAGCACGACGATGTAGAAAGTTACGCATAAACTAGACTTGAATACAATGGCTGCTCATGCTAATAGAAGGGCTTGAAAGGCTTGCTGCATCCTTTAACTTGCCTGTATGGGAGCACTTTGGTCTACTTTCAAATATAATGATCCCAGAACATGGATGGTTTAAAGAAACACTACAGTTGTATAGGCATTGTGGCACAAGAATGCCATTGCAATACATCGATTTGATGTAACTTCATCCTAATGTGCTCATGATGGGAGCAAAGAGAAATATACTAAACATCTGCTTCTCACTGAGGCATAGAAAAGTTCTTCAAATAAAAGCCATAAGCTCACATTGCTGTGTTCTTTTTCTCTACTGCCAGGATTGAAAAACATATTCTGCCTCATGTTGCTCTTTAAAAAAGAGAGTGAATTTATCATATATATTTCATGTTAAAAATAATTAAAGGTATATTTACTCTATTGCCATTGTTTAGTTTACAAATTTAGTATTGAAAATAAATAAATTGAATTAAATACTGGACATACTGCATGTTTTAATTAAAAGCTAAATGCTAAGTTATACACGTCTCCCCTTTCTTCTTTTTGCTGAACTGAGAAACAATCCAATCCATGGTTCAAAAACTAAAATGAATGAAATCATGAGTATTGTGATCCGTTACACCCCTATTATTTGGTTTAACAACTCGGATGAACAAAAATGTGGCTAGGATTTTTTTTTTCTTTGTAATTAACGCACCTTACAATTACACAACTAAAGGTATGAGTGAAAGAGACTCTCCATTGATTTGTGTTTTGAAAGCTTACCTTGCTACAAGTTTTATACACTGATTCAGACCTGTTTTATCCAAACATTTTCCAATGTCGATTTGTCATGTTCAGTTTCATCATGAAGATGTTCTATATTGCACTGACTTTGAATTAATACAGATCCCCAAGTGTCTCTTAAACGAACACGCAGGTGACTAGTTCTAAGTGTATTGTTACAACTGTGGTTTGTGGGATCAGTAAGGAGCCAGTTTTTATAAGTGAGATGCTGTGACTTGGCCTCTGACATATAATGTGACATGATCACAAAGTATTTTGATACATGATCAGCAAATTAAATATCCTGTCAATAGCAGGAGGCATTCCTTGGTTGCTGCAGTGAGAAGTATTCTGGTGTGGTGTGTCCTGTAAGCTGTAAGCTGCAGAGCCTGTCAATAAAGTTGTTGGGTGGTTCATTGTCAGAACCACTTGTACCAAAACCCTGTGTGTTCCCTCCACAGCATTCTGCGATTCCAGTATTTTCTCCGAGACCTGCATAACATGATGGACAACCCCCACCCTGCCTGTTTGTTAATTTACTTTAGAATAATTATGACAAGCATTAGGCAGAGCATCTTTTTTGTTTGTTGTGACCTTAAACTTGCTATCAGTGTTGGGGGTGTTTTAAATATCAGGATAAAGGAATAGTTGTTAACTTGTGTTTAATGTCTTACGTTTTTTTTTGGTTGTTTTTTTTTTTCCACTTCATCTGGCTGTTTTCAAAGAACAGGCTCCACCTTTGTGTCTGATCAGTCCTACATTTTGGTAAAACGGTTTGGCACCATGTCTTGCTCGTTCAGTAGTTCACAGTAAGAGTCTTGAGCTGGATTTGAAGAGTTTTAAACTTAAAAAGTTAAGACAACCTCTTTTGACAAGCAAGTACAAAAATGTCAGCCGGGCCTAGTAAAAAAAAAACCAAGCTGATGTTTGATGTCA